>OZ010599.1:60472373-60484873 GCA_963932145.1 Acanthosepion lycidas | reverse complement strand
CTCTTCTTAAGCTCATACAGCACCGCATAGTAACCCTCTATCTTTACTGGCTCTTGGGCCTTGTATTGTGTCAACATTAGTATAAGCTAGTGGGGGGAAAAGATATCGTCCCTTCCAATTTTTTTTTTTTTTTTTTTTACCGCTATGCTAAACCTCATCGCCTCTAGGTTGTTTGTTTATGCTGGTTAGGTGGTTGGAGGCAGTGTGTATGTATTTATTATTTTAATAATTTATACTGTTTATATTCTTTGCTGCATATTTACTTACTTTAGAATAAAGTCTATCTCAGACCTGACGCATTTACGCACTGATGCAAATTAGAGAATTGACCCTTACGAATGCCAGCACATATTCTTAATTTCTCTTTTCTATATAGTCAACGTCACACTGATACTTAAAGCTGTAAATAAATGAGCTTGTACGACGGGAATGCACAATATCCTTTCCGATTATTCTGTTCTTTGGCTGAGGTAGAGAAGGGAATACGTCGATTAGCAAACTGCTAACAAACCTTATGCAAGCATCAATCCACGACAAACACAAATATGCAGGAGATTTAATAGGACACAAGAATTTATATTTATGAATTCTAGATTGCATAATATGAAGAGGGTTGCCATTATCTTAATAAATTCAATATCAAAATCTATTTCGGTCCTTGAGTAAATCATTATGGCATAAAGGACCGGGGTCTTAATGAGGTTTAACTGTTGTTGTTCTGGAAAGAACGAACCCAACAGATATATAACCGGGTAAAAGAGTACACCGACATATGAACAATGGAATCTGATTTTGTATCCAAAAAAAAAAAAAAAAACAAAAAAAAAACTCAAAATCACTACCAAATGTAAAAAAGGTAATATCAATATATCGAATATAGCAGCTGCGTTGCTTTAATACAAACAAATAAATTTTGCTGATAAAATAAAACATTTTTAAAAGTTGGCCATTGTTGGGCCGAATGGAGTACCCATAGACACTCCATTAATCAGCTTAGACATAATTTTATTGAAACTGAATTCGGCAGACGACGTAGTGAATTTCATGAAATCACTAAAATTGGAATTCGATGTGGGTGACAAGTTACTGCGATAAAAGGTGTCAGTAAAAATATAATTTCCTCAAACGGAACACAAATACACAAAATTATGATGTCAAAAGAACACAAATTAGTTTCAATAAGTTGAAAAATTTAGTTAGTGATTGAAAATTAATATAATACATTTCTCCCCTACCAATCATTCAACCAGTTTATATTACCTTGACCATGATAGACAGGATGGTCATTGCGATATTGGCAATATTAGTTTTTTCCTTATAAGGAAACATTCAGCTTTCATTGGCCGAGTAGCAAGTGCTATTGTCAGTTGAAACTGAGGAAATCTTTCTATTACAACAATTTTTCAATAAATTAGGTTTCTCAGTTCACTAACTGTTATTGCTCTTTCCAGTAGTGATGGGGGTTTCCTTCCTAACCTTGTGTTCGAGGTAGTGCTGAACGCCAACCTCTTGCTTATGTCATTGATTTCTCTGTGTTGCATGTGCTATTCGTTTTAGTTGTTGCTACTGTTGAAAGGTCTCAAGTATTGGAATTTTGGCGTACCCTGGTGTACTAGTGAGCCAGCCAAAATGAGCTGACTCATTTTATAGTTCACCAATAGAAGGGTTAACCAATCAGAAGGCTCAAAATATTCAATGCGACGTGTATAAAGGCGGCCATGCACTGCCAGCCGTTGATAACCAGGACGAGGCTCCGCCGAAGGGCAGAGTCTAGTTCGGGGAGGTTGACTGCCCCTGAACCCGTTTATATGCGTTCGAATAGGGAATATTTTTAGCCGAGCCTACGGGCTCGGAGATTCAACGTTAATCCCGGTCTTGTGCCACATGTAATCCACGTGGGGGGTGGCTAACTATCACTGGCAGCCTTTGATATCGAAGACTGAAGAATTACGGAACAGCTGCTGGTGGTATTGGCGATGTAGTCAGATTCAGTAGAGTGTCTGACTCGTGAGTGTTAATCTTTAACGTTGTTTCATTGAACACATTACGTACTGCGCTGTATTCTGTATTGATAGACTATGGTGAACATGGTCAACATCAAGTGATGTGGTTTCTGTTAATTGGTACAGTTCTTTGCGATTCTGTCGCGCAAGATTCGAAAAAGGATGGTCCTTTCTCAGACCTATAGGCCTTTAATCGCTCATTATTTGTTCACTTGGAACCGGGACTATAGAGAAACAACAGGTCTGATATTCTTCATAATTTCCAAACGGAAGTTTGACTCTGACCATCTTAAACAACCGTTTTCGAATTTTTTTCGAAAGTTAAGCTTAATGGTTATGTTATTTCATGAATATCTTTCTTAAACCCAGCTTGACAAATTTCTCATCGTCATCCAAAATGGCCATCATTCTGTCCGCATAATCGTCGTAATCAAGAATCATCACACCAAAATATTTATTAGGATCGGTGAGAACTAAAGATTTATTACGACAAAGAGATTTTATTAGAAGCTGTTCGCATAGTGTTATGGATGAAATCGTTCGCTGTCTGTCCCAGGCTCGCGACAAAAAAAAAACTTGTCTTCAGACAGAGAATAACTCAGCTGGGTTTTGTCTTCAGATAGAGAGTCAGCTGAGAAAAACAGACCAGTTCTATACCCGAGCCCGCTTAGGCGGTGGATGGGTAAATTTGGACCAGTGGCCCAGGTGGAAACGCTCGCATTCCCCACAGTAAACTTGACCATGTATCGCATCAGGTCCACAGTGGGGCGACCGGTAAATACTAGTCAACCGCAGTCTGTCCCAGGCCCGCGACAAGACAGACGGCAGAAGGTGACAATAGCTACGTCTTCGGACGGAGCATGACTCAGTCGTGGCTCTCTCTTCTGATAGAGAATCGGCTGAGAAAAGTCGGAGTCAAATCTGGCTTACGACTAACAAGACCTCTGTCTTCGAGCAGAAGGTGACAAGAACCCTGTCTTCGGGTGGAAGATGACTCAGCGGTCTCTGTCACCGTATAGAGACAAGGCTGTGAAAAACAAAGTTGGAGTCGAATCTGGCTTACGACTGACAAGACCTCTGTCTTCGAGCAGAGGGTGACAAGACCTCTGTCTTCTGGCGGAAGATGACTCAGCAGTCTCTGTCAACGTATAGAGACTCGGCTAAGAAAAAAACAAACCAGTTCTGTACCCGAGCCCTCTTTGACAGGGCTGGGTAAATTTTGGCCAGTGGCACGGGTGGAAACGCTCGGGTTCCCCACAGTAAACTTGATTTTGTGTCGCATCTAGTCCGCAGTGAGGCGACCGGTAAATACTAGTGAGGCGCAGTCTGTCCCAAGCTCGCGACACGACAAGACTTCTGTCTTCGAGCAGAGGGTAACAAGATTTCTTATTTCACACCTCATCTCAGTGGGGGCACTAGCTAAATACCAGTCAGGAATTATGGATCTTCACAATTTCCTCTCCCTTATGTCTCTTAGAAATGTTTTTTCATTTTGCCAAGCCTACTAGCCCCGTTCCGCCCTCCATTCACCCAAGCTCGTCAGGTAGGTGACTTTCTACCTTACCTGCCACTGTTGCCTTCGATATGTCCTGTGAGTGTCATATTCTCCAAGCCCTCCTTCCTCATAATGTACCCCTAGAAATATCAGCTGTCAATTTCTGATTCTGGGTATAGATACGATTTTTCTTTCCATTTGCATTAAGACAACCTAATTGTAAAGATGTTCTGTCAACGTCCTTCTATAGAACCCTATTTCAGTTACCTCCCTTTTTTCTCTTCATCGGTGGTGAAATTGTCCGGCATCCACTTTCATATACGATGATTGATATTACTTAGCAGCTCAACACTCTTTTCTGAAGTTTGAACGAAATTGACCTGTTACTTAATACTTTACTTGGCTTCTGGAAGGCATTTTTTTTTTCTATTCCAATGGCCGTTCGCATTTCGTTGTCTCAAATTCCATCGATTTGTTAAAACACTTCGCAGATATTTCTGTCTTTCTTTTTATGTGCCATGTCTTTTCAGGACTTAGGCGATCATGGCTCTCCACCTCCTTCTATCCCTTGCAGCTGTCAACAAGTTCCTTCGCTCTGCTTCCTCCCCCAGACCACGTTCCGTCATCTACTTGCTTAAGTCCGCCAGGTATGTCGTGCGTTGTTTCCCTCGTCTCTCTTTCCCTCTATTCGACCCGTGAGTATCACATTCTCCAGGCCCTCCTTCCTCATTATGTGTCCCAGAAATTCCAACTGCGTCTTCCTGATATTAAGTATAAGCCTCCTCTTTGTTTGCAGCTTCTCAAAGATCGCATCGTCGCTCGGTCCATGATATCCTTAGAATTCTTCTGTAGAACCACATCTCTGTCACCTCGAGACTCTTCTTCATCTTTGAGGAAATTCTCCAACATTTGCTGACTTAAAGAAGGACAGATATCAGACTTTCTTATTTTCGTATGGGACTCTTTTAAATTAGGCCGTTTGTTTAATTTAATGAACATTCCTTTCCTATATCAGCTGAGCTAAATACGTTACCCCTTGTAAATAATTTATAAGAATTTGAACTGATTGCTATCATAATTTTGTTCCTTTGAAACGTACCCAAATAAATGAATTCATCAGTCTTGTATCCATTACCTCAGCCGGACGGCGCCACCATGGGCGCCTGATGCATTTTTCCTTATATCATGCCTCATAAAACATAGTCTCTGCCTTGAGGCGCTTTTCACACAAATCTAGCATCCATGTTGTATCACGGAGAGCGAAATTAATGACTAGCAAATACTTTCCGTCTGAATTTCTGGGTTGAAGAGTAATTAAGTCCCCCCAACACACACACACACACACAAACACGCAAGGCCTTCATCGGGGGCTGGACGATCGGGGTTTAGGGACACAAAAGACCATTGAGTCCTTTTGGTTGGGATAAAGACACGAGGGTCACGCGACGTTTGGTGAGCGACGTCAGGGGATAGAATGTTGAAGGTCAGTGGCGATGTAAATCCCGGGGAAAGAGGGATGTTCCTAGCCCAGAGCGGCAGGTTTTAAAGGGAAAATGACCCGCCTCATCAGGCTCATATAGAAACCGCTGTACCTCCAGTTTTAAAATTCAGCAATATATGACCCATAAAGGAGTTGACATGCCCTTAAACAAATCAAATCACAAAAGCTGAGTATCATCTACCATGTATTCAACTGTGAAAGCAGAATAATATATACCATATTTTTATTACTTCAAAACTCCCAAGGAAATTATATGACCCATAAATGAGTTGATATGCCCTAAAGAAACAAAACAATACTTATTTGTTCATCTCTCTACATGACCCTTCAAAGTTCAACATTTTACTTACCATTATTCCCACATCTATGACAATATCCATTCCGATACTAACTAAGTAGTTTACATCTGTGGCCTTTTGACATACTAATTTTCCCGCTTTTAATTATTAAACGGAATCAATTTCTGGGAACCAAATGTAATGGCTTATATACCGACATAAATTTCTAATCATTTATGGCAAGTAAGAATAAATTTTAAGTATACTAACATACGTCACTGCACAACGCAAAAGGTATTGGATTCCAACGTGTCAAAAAGAGCCAGAATTCTTTGGGAGCGTTTTAAGATGCTGCTCTTGTCAACGGTTGCATATTATCAGTGTTTCTGCAGTTCCATATCGCGTTTGGATAGGTTTCCCTGTCTGTATTTCCATTTGGCAACCACGAGACAACATTATGACTAAGTCTGAGCCATTTTCACGACAGTTTGTATAGACATAGATGATGGACAGAGATAATTGTTTTTGGTCTTTTCCATTCCTGAAAACATAATCTTGTTCTTTTATTGTTCTCGATCTTTAATAAAGTTTTACTTTTCTTATATACTCTCACACTCAGTAAGCTCTTTGCGTCTTAGTGGCTTTATTGACTTGTTTGGTGAAATAATTAAAACAAATTAAACGATCCATATCGATTTTACTATATGTGTATCTATTTGTTTAAGTCATAATCAATTTCTGTTTTGAGTAACCTGTTATTATGATGAATGTATTATCTTAAATGACCGTTCCTTCAGTATGTCATAACAGGTGATGAAAAGTGGATTGCATACAACAATGCATAACACAAAAGGCGGTGAACTGACAATGATAAATCTCTACAATCGACACCAAAAATTGATCTCCGTGGAAGAAGGTTAAAGTGCATTGCGGCGTTATTCATTTAGAGTTTTTTTTTTTAAATGCAGCGGTACTCTAAATTCACACATTGATCTTATCTATGGGCTAATGCTATATCACGTTGAAACACAGGTTGTGATACGATCACCGAAATTAAGCAATGTTGAGTCTGATCAGTACCTGGATGGGTCACGACTTGGGAATACCAGGAGCTATAAGCTTGGATGTATGGGAGGTGTAATGGATAAAGGTTCCGAATTGGAAACCGTAGTACCACCACACACAAGCTAGTAACATTTCATTATTACAGAGTAAGCCCTGAGTTTTCTCGGTCGGATGATCAGGCGCTTTGCCTGAAACGTCTACTAGAACTCAAGCTTGTTCCAGACCTCAAGCGGAACTCAATCCATAAAAGCTAAAAGAGGCACTTTGGAGTAATGAATAGCGGCTCGGATTGAGGTTTCGGAAAGCCGAGTTTGAATTCCAGTCGGTTCTATTACATTCACTTACGTGCTAATATTGATTTTCTAAGCGTAGCTTATATGTGACACAAAGCCGAAAGTATGAGACACCCAGTGAGGATCGAATTCCCTATTCAGCAAGACAAGCTTGCTAACCATGCAAATGTGCTTCTTACGTGCTAATACGGGAAAGGCATGAATCCTCTTCTTCCCCAAACCCAGCTAGGTGTAAATAGGACAGACTGTAAGCAAGACTGGGTCCTATAGCCTTGGGTGGCATCCGTTCTAGGAGAAAGTAACTGCAAAACTGTATGTAGCCCTGTATGTAGCACATATTATACAGCCAAAAATGAATCGCTCGCATTGGCTTGATGATCTTGAATTCGGTCGAATGATGAAAAACTTGGTACCACTCCGGAATATAGCTGGTTCCTCCTACAAAAGCCAGATCAGAGAGAAAATGGAGTATTGCTGCCACATCTGGTTTGGCGCTGCCAAATATTCACTTCCAAACTTTGGCTGAATTCAAAAGCATTTGTGTGATGAATTGCTTACCTTCGAAATTTTTCTATGTTCTATGTTCTCTCCACTTCCCTCTGTCTCTTGCAGCTCTCAACAAGTTCCTTCCCTCTGCTTCCTCCCCCCCAGACCACGTTCTGTCATCCACTTGTTTAAGCCCGCCAGGTATGTCACGCGTTGTTTTCCCTTGTCTCTCTTTCCCTCTATTCGACCCGTGTGTATCAGATTCTCCAAACCCTTCTTCCTCATTATGTGTCCCAGAAATTTCAATTGCCTCTTTCTGATATTAACTATAAGCCTCCTCTTTGTTTACAAGCTCTGTAAGATCTCATTATTGATCACACGATCGGTCCATGATATCCTTAGCATCCTTCTGTAGAACCACATCTCTGTCGCCTTGAGTCACTTCTCAATCTTTGAGAAAATCGTCCCACATTCGCTGCCGTAAAGAGGGACAGATGTCACGTAACAGATGAGTATTCTTTTCTTTGTTACCAAAGATATCCTCCTGTCTCGCCCAGCTTTTGGAATGTGTCCTTAGCCATCCCAATATGCTTATAGATCTCAGTGTTGCACTTAATGTCGTCTGTCAAGATGCTTCCCAGGTATTTAAAGTTCCACGTCTGCCTGATTCTAGTGTTCCCAACCTTCATATCGCATTTCGGGCCCATCCTCTTACTTAAGACAATGCACTCTGTCTTCTTGTAATTTGCGCTTAGTCCCTTCTTCTCGCTCTCCGTTGTTGTCTTCTGTAGGAGATTTTGTAATTTCATTTTCGTGTCTGCTATCAGTACTGTATCAACTGAGTATCTTTTGTTGTTAAGATTGTGTCTGCCGATGCTAAATAGCGATAGGGTTTCCAATTCTCTCAGAATTGCCTCACTGTATAGGTTGAACAAGTCGGGTGAGAAGACGCATCCTTGCCTCAGGCACCTTTCTATTTTTGTATATTCACTGAACTCGTTCCCTATGCGAAGTATAGGTTCTTGATTATTCTCATATCTTTCCCGAATATATCAAGGTTCCTGAGCAGTTTCATCAGATAATTGTGGTTTATTTGTCGAAGGCCTCTGCGTAGTCTATGATGTTGCAGACTTTTGGTATATGGTACTAGTAAGCTAGCCCAAATGACTTGACTCATTTTATAGTCCACCGAGAGAAGGGTTAACCAATCAGAAGACGTAGAATATTTAATCGGTCGTGTATAAAGGCGGCCATTTTGTTTACTCTCTCCGAATGTCCAATGCCAATTTGCCAGGCGAATGAGCAGAAGGAAGAACTACTGAACTACGCTCTGCTACTTTACCGGGATATCCACTGCTAACCTGAACTACGCTTCCCAACTGTCTTCGAAATATTCCCTGCTAACCTCTGGATTCTATACTCAAAGACGACCGTCATCATGAACAACATAGAAAACATAGATACACGTCCTTCTGTATCTGTATCGCTCTTTCTGATAACATTCTGAACAAGTTCCTTGTTCCGGTGTCTTTAACGAACCCGCACTTTTCTTGTCTCCTATCCCTAGGCTGATTCTGCTGCGCGCTCTGTTCAATTGAATACGAAATTACGAAACGTAATTAGCCTCTTGCTACTCCCTCGCCAAGTTTCAATTCCTGTTGGGTTCACTTACGCGCAAATACCCTTGATAAAGGTATGAATCTACCTTTTCTTCCTCTAGATATGGATTAATTAGTAATACGTGTATCACTAAACCACCTCAAAAACCATATTGAAACAGGATATGCCCCCAAATCTCTTTTAGTTCAATTTGAAATTTCAATATAGGAGGTAGATTCCAGGAACCTCCAAATGCATGCTAGCACTTAATCACAGAGAACAGCTTTATTTTTCTCCAGTCAGTTGATGATTGGTTGTACTTTCAACGAGTCTCCTTTCTTGGAACATCTAACTGGATTCAAGCTCACTACAGAATGCAACTGGTACACGTATATACGATCCATTACTGAAGGAAGTTCTCCTCAGAGAGTTTCTTCCTTAGAACTGTTGTATTGAGGAATAGAGTCCCGCTTTGATGCTGTCTGAAGCCTAAAACTTAACCTCTTCAAGTTCAAGGCCAACATCCTACATATTACGTACCTCTTACTCTCTCCTTGTACGCCATTACAGAAATAACATTTATTCACCGTCTATCTTGAGTGACTCTTTGGCCTTTTTGAGTGAACAATATTATAAAAAATATATGTTCTTTCGATTTTATGGAATGTTTCGAGACTTTACTTTCTAAGCAGATGTCTGTGGGTGTTGGAAAGGGGATCTACCGGAAGAAGTGGATGAATGAAAGCGCACTTCAGATATTCATGATTTTTTTTGGGGGGGTGGGGGGAAATTAGCCAGAAATCTTTAGCGAGTCTAGCATAAGACCGCACAGAGTAATCCAATACTATTCGTGAAAATCTAACATTCTGAAAGCACCGTGGCGAAGGAAAACAAAATGGAGAAAACTCTTCTTTTTTTTTCAAGATAGAAAACTATGCAAGCTTAGCCAGTAGTCTGAGAGAGACAAAAGGTTCCCTATGTAGAGGTTGCAGCAAATATTTTGCGAGGCACGTTTGCCTATGATTTATGTAACAGCTTTTAGTTGTTGTTTTTATTGTTTTTTTGTTTGTTTTTCTTTGTTGTTTTTTTTGTTTTGTTTTTTGGAAACGAGAGAACTAGAGATCTAGAAATTGCAGAAAGGAGATCCAGTTGTATGTAGTTAAGGGAAAACAGTAATAAATTTTCCCTATGAGCTGATACGTGACAGTAGTAATTATAGCATTCGTCACAAGGGTAATTGAATTGTTTTTCTTTTGTTTTTTTTTACAGATTATCAACCCTTTGTGGGTTATTTAAAACCAAAAATATTTTTTGGGGATCCTAAGAATAATAATAATAATAATAATAATAATAATAATAATAATAATAATAATAATAATAAAAGAATTATTCTTACAATACAAAAAAATATATATTTGGTTTTAAATAACCCACAAAGGGTTGATAATCTGTAAAAAACAAAAAAAACAAAAAAAACAATTCAATTACCCTGTGACGTATGCTATAATTACTACTGTCACATATCTGCAGATTAGAGAAAAAAGTTCTACAATTTAATCCATACCTAAGGAGATTCATACATTTCTGTATGATGTTTGTGCGAAAGTGCTCCGAATTCTCAATCCGAGCCGCTATTCATTACATACGCAAACACCTTGGAGGCCCGTGTTCGAAACGAGTTGTAAGGAAGAAAATAAATAATAGAGATTCATAACAAGGGTACGTTTTGGGTTGCTGGTTTTATATGTCGACCCTGGTTTGGTAATTAAATATCGCAGTTCGTAATGGGACCTCCAGCAGGAATCGAACTTACACCACAGTAGCAATGGTCAAGCAAAGTGACATTACTAAACCCAGAGACGCTTATGGTGATTTTCTACGCATAGCTTAGATGTGGCACAAAGTCAAATGTATGGGGCACCCAGTGCAGGTCGAACTCACTACTCAGTCATAATTGTTCTAGGGATAGAAGTGTGTTAACCATTACACCACACTGAGAATCCCATGGCGATTTTCTGAGCGTAGCTTAGATGTGGCACAAGGCCGAAAGTATGGAGCACCCAGTGAGGATCGAACACACTATTCAGTCGTAAATGTTCTAGCGAGACAAGCTTCCTAGACATTACGCCACGCCGAGGAGCACCTAGAGGTGCCTATGGATACGGTTTTCGTTTTGATTCAATGATTTTCTTTAGCGGCATATCAACATCTCTATGGGTTATGCATTTTTATACCTTCAACTACAGATATTTTGTACATAATTTTATAATTTCAGAGTTGACGTATGTTTTTGTTAGATATATAGTTTGTAGAAGCTAAACTGTATTCTTGGTATTTTTTTTTTAATGTACTGTTGTTAAATTTCTTAAATGTATTGTTTGTAATTTTAAAATTAAAAATGTACTGTTCGTAATTGTATTATAAAAATATACTGTTGATTTTTGGTTGAGGGTTTACTATTTGCTCAAAATTGGGACCCTAACAGGTGCTACCACTCCGAATAAGGGTGGGACTGTGAACCTGTTGTTCATTATTTAAAAAAAAAAACACAAATCTGTAAATGACGGCGCACAAACATCATACAGAAATGTATGAATCTCCCTAGGTATGGATTAAATTGTACAACTTTTTCCTCTAATCTGCAGATATGTGGCAGTAGTAATTATAGCATTTATCACAAGGGTAATTGAATTGTTTGTTTTTTTTACAGATTTATGGTTTTAAAAAACCAAACATATATATATATATATTTTTATATACCAGTTAAGAGGTGGTTCAACTCTCTCAAAAACCTCCCAATGAGAGGGATTTCTGGCGGATGTAGTTTCTCGTTATACCCAGAACAGTACAGATTTTGAGTTTAATGAACTGTGCCCCGAAAACTTCTGCTCGTAGGTTTTCCTACTGTTCAACTCACATTAGTGTTTCTTGATACTAATGTCATTGGGAGAAGATTGGACCTTATTGATAGATCAATTATTACGTATTAGTAGATATTGCAGGGATTTTACATGCATTATTTCTTCATTTAGTGAAAACAATCCTAATGGGAAAAGTTTCAAAGAAGTAATAGTGAAACAAAAGAATAAATTGAAAAAAAAATGAATGTTCTTCAAACCTAAACTATGACTTTACCAAAAAAGTAAATTGGAATTGAATAGTTTTCGCAAAAAATGGTCACATTCCATATCTAAGTTCAGTCGTATGATATTTGTTCGTCAAGAGACGTAATGTCAGCAATACCTTCAAGGAAAACAGTTTTTGTTACGTCTGAACGATATTAAAATTGGAAAACTTCTAAAACGAAATGAAATTTATTTTATAGAGATACCGATGAGAGTTTCTTGTCTTTTAAAGTCATAAATAAACTCCAGAAATATATATATATATATATATATATATATTTATATTTATTTTAAAGACATTTTTATGTTTAACGTTCTTTTTATAGATACAAGTATTTAAGTAAATGCTCTGTTTATAATAAACAGTATTAAATAACATTTACCGGCCTGAATGTCCGAGAAATAGGATGCAGGTTCCAATCCTGTCCAAGGACGAATATTTTCTATGAAAATTTCTCGGACATTCAGGCCGGTAAATGTTATTTAATACTGTTTATTATAAACAGAGCATTTACTTAAATACTTGTATCTATAAAAAGAACGTTAAACATAAAAATGTCTTTAATAAATAAATTGTCGGACTTTGTCCATTTCGTAATATATATATATATATATATATATATATATATATATATATGTGTGTGTGTGTGTGTGT
>OZ010599.1:60467373-60469873 GCA_963932145.1 Acanthosepion lycidas | reverse complement strand
CACTACCGATTACTGAGGGTGAAAGAATATGAGAAATAGAAAAACGTTATTAGGCAGCAAAAGAACACAAAAGAACAGGAATAAAAAAGACAGAAGATAATGATTGACATTTCATTTAAATTTTTGAAGATCAAACTTGCCTGGGAAAACGAAATGTCGGACCACTTAAAGCTTCATGTCCATAGACCGAACGAATAATTAATTCAATTTACGTTGCTTAAGATTCTTTTTTTTTTTTTTTAATTCATACAGCATGCAGATTCTTTTTTTATACTGATGTTCAACACATGCAAAGCCCAAGAGCCACTCAAGGTAGAAGGCTACTGAATGATCTAGTTGTTTGAGCGGAAAGATAACGGCTAACTCTAGACTTCTAGAGGTTAGCACTTTAGCGGTATGGAAAGTATCTTCTTGGGAGCCAGTTTCACAAAGAAGCGGTTCAGGGAAAAAAAATCCGTTCCAGTTGTCTTTTTTACTAATGAAATACGAAAGCATGGTTCGCTCCGTATACGTGTCTTGCAAGATTTTAGCTGTGAAGGTTAGAATTTGTTTGGTTTGGTCTATGGCAAATCAACCTCAATAGCTTATTTAATTCCGACAAGATTTTTATTGCTGGTAATTTTTTGCTTCAAAAATGCACTGCTGGCAATAATGTATTGCTGGCAATAACCTTACTTCAAAAATTTACCACTGGTAATAACTTTTTACAAAGTATTTTTGCTATTAAAACCTATTTTTACACTTTCATAGCGCTCCGACCCAAGTCCGGGGGCCAACCATTTACCCATAGCTGGGACCTCAACAGGTGCCACCACCTCGGGTCAAGGTGGACCTGGGAACACCAGCAATTAAGAGGTTGTTCCACGCTCGCCCAAAACTCCCGACCAGTGGTCCTGCTGCTAAATATAGTTTATAATCTCACCCAGGACGCGGATTAGTTTATCGTCATACCCAGGGCGGGGTAGAATTGGTGGAATGTCGCACGCCAGAACATTTTCCATGGAAATAGCGATAGACTGGCGAGAAGCTTGAAACGTTTCGTCTGTTGGAAAGAGATTGTATATTGGATCGAATCTTTTTGTTTGTTTGTTTGGGTTTTATGGCATATCAACCACTGTGGGTTATTTAATGCCAAAACCAGTTTATATGAATTTTAAATGCCTATTTTGTATGGAATAAAAATCGTATAGCTGACAACATTATTGTTTCAAAAACTTATAGCTGGCAACATTATTGTTTCAAACGTACAGCTGGCAACATTATTTTTTACAAAAAAACGTATAGCTGGCAACATTATAGTTTAAAAAATGCATAGCTGGCAACATTATTGTTTCAAAAACACATAGCTGGCAACATTATTGTTTCAAAAACGGATAGCTGGCAACATTATTGTTTCAAAAACGGATAGCTGACAACATTGTTTCAAAAACGTATAGCTGGCAACATTATTTTTAACAAAAAACGTATAGCTGACAACATTATTTTTTACAAAAAAACGTATAACTGCAACATTATAGTTTAAAAAATGCATAGCTGGCAACATTATTGTTTCAAAAACACATAGCTGGCAACATTATTGTTTCAAAAACGGATAGCTGGCAACATTATTGTTTCGAAAAAGTATAGCTGTCAACATTATTGTTTCAAAAAAGTATAGCTGGCAACATTATTTTTCCGAAAACATTTATCTGAGACCTTGCTGTTGGATGTAGTTTATCACCGTACCCAGGACGCGGATGTAGTTTATCGCCGTACCCAGGACGCGGATGTATTAGTTTGGTTCAAAAATAATGTCGTTTTCTCACATATGTTACTATGTGAGAAAAAGACATTATTTTTGCACCAACCTAATAGTTTATCGTCATACCCAGGACGTTGGATCGAATCTAAATACATTTTAAACTGGTAAAATCTATAGTGCATCTTTACTTAATCTGATATTGGGCAATCAATACAGGGTTTGGCAGAAATCCCTCCTACATAATATCTTGTTAATATGTTACAATTAGTTAATTCCGCTTGTTTCCGTGTGGATCATTGGGCTTCTTTTGTCGCCACATCCGATGGAATGGTAACCAAGCGTAGCAGAAGTCGTATTCATTCGGACGTAAAAAAATAGGAGTTCCAATGGGAATTTGGATTTATAATCACCCCACCAGCTATTAGGTTGGTGCAAAAAATATGACGTATTAATGTCGTTTTTTGACGTATTTTTAACGTCAAAAAACGACATTATTACGTCATTATTTTTGCACCAACATGCATACACACCTTTAGGATAGTGTGAAAAAGTTCGAATTCAGAGGTTCCTTTTCCTAGACCGGTTGCCACTCAAGGCTATAGGATCCATTCTGCCCTGCTGTGTTACTTATAGCTGTGTAGGGGTTGGGGAGCTATGATGTCTTCACACCTTTTTCAAAATTATGAAAAATAGAGTTCCAATGGGAATTTGGATTCATAATCACACACCCCCAGCTACATGTATACACACCTTTAGGAT
>OZ010599.1:60449873-60462373 GCA_963932145.1 Acanthosepion lycidas | reverse complement strand
GACTGCAGACGAGATGCCAGATCAGGGCCAGTTACATTGCATATCCGTCTTTGGATCTTATCAAAAACCCCGAGACAAACAGAAGGGGCTCCAGACCATATATGGCAGCAATACTCCATGCAAGGGCGAATGGTTGATTTGTATATTTAAAGGATGAATTGCGGGAAGAAAAATTTTCTTGCGGTGGACGAGGCAAGTGACTGAATGGATTTGTTCCATTTCAGGTCAGCAGTCAACGTGAGACTGAGCAGCCGCAGAGAGGTGCTCTCGAGCGTCAGACATTCTAATGGGCGGCGGAAGGGAAGGATCTCTGTGATGATTAATAGAGAGCAGTTTTTTTTTGGAGGGGTTAAAGTTGACCAGCCAATTCCTGCCCCAGTTCACAACAGATTGGAGGTCCTTTTCGAGACGCACGGCCAGGTTAGTTTTGTCAGTGACACTAGATTTGTTTTTGAGGCAGGAGTAAATTGTGGTGTTGTCCGCTTAGATTCCTACTTGGGAATCTATCTAATAAATGTCATCGTGGTCATATTTTTTTTTTATATAATTATTATTTATATTATCACAGTTTGAAATTATTAGGTTGTTGCAAATATAATGACGTAATAATGTCGTTTTTTGACGTATTTTTTAACGTCAAAAAACGACATTATTACGTCATTATTTTTGCAACAACCTAATAATTCATGTATCACATATTTTATTTTTTTTTAATTTGGACGAAACGCGACGGTTGAATTAGGTTTTCGTTTTTTTCTTGATTTGTAACGTCTTTTTATAGATCTGTTTTGAATGATATCTGAGTGTCCTGGGTATGGCGATAAACTTCAATCGGGTGGTTGGTTGTTTTGTTTTATGGCATATCAACATTAGTGGGTCATTTAATGCCAAGGAAATTTTTGAAATAGATTCATAGCGATAGTTTGGTAAAAAAAAAAAGAAAAAAAAAGGCCTGTATGTATACATATATATTTGGACCATTTTTTAATTACTCATATTTTTGAGCACAATCTATTTCTTTTAGGAAATTTATAATCTTGGATCATTTTATTTTCGTAAAAAGATTTTTTTTTTTTTAAATACTCACTTGGTAATATTTTGTCCGCACTACATCAAAATCTACAAATTCTATGGTTCACTGTAAGTTTCCGTTGCTGGTAAAAAAATTTTCAGATCTATTGCTGGTATTTTTTTTCCTTCAAAAATCGATTTCTGATAATATTTTTTCTTCAAAAATGTATCGCTTGTATTTTTTTTCAAAAAAGTATACTTTTTTTTTTTCAAAAATGTACTTCTGGTAATAACTTTTTTTTCCTAAAGTATTTCAGGTATTAAAGGTTGGGTGTTAACTATTTTCCCATAGCTGGAACCCTAACAGATGCTACTACACCGGGTCAGGGTGGACCTGCGAACATCAGCAATTAAGAGGTGGTTCCACGCTCCTCAAAACTTCTTGATCAGAGGCCTTGCTGCTGGACGTAGTTTATCGTCTTACCCAGGAAGCGGATGTACTTTATTGTCTTACCCAGGACGAGGACATAGTTTATTGTCATACCCTGGACGCGGATGTAGTTTATCGTCTTACCCAGAACAATGATGTACTTTATCTTCTTACCAAGGGCGAGGATGTACTTTATCGTCTTATCCAGGACGACGATATAGTTTATCGTCATACCCCGGACGCGGATGTAGTTTATCCTCTTACCCAGAACAAGGATGTACTTTATCTTCTTACCCAGGGCGAGGATGTACTTTATCGTCTTATCCAGGACGACGATATAGTTTATCGTCATACCCCGGACGCGGATGTAGTTTATCGTCTTACCCAGAACAATGATGTACTTTATCTTCTTACCAAGGGCGAGGATGTACTTTATCGTCTTATCCAGGACGAGGATATAGTTTATCGTCATACCCCGGACGCGGATTTAGTTTATCGTCTTACCCAAAACAAGGATGAACTTTATCTTCTTACCCAGGGCGAGGATGTACTTTATCGTCTTATCCAGGACGAGGATATAGTTTATCTTCATACCCCGGACGCGGATGTAGTTTATCGTCTTACCCAGAACAAGGATGTACTTTACCTTCTTACCCAGGGCGAGGATATACTTTATCGTCTTACCCAGGACGAGGACATAGTTTATCGTCATACCCCGGACGCGGATGTAGTTTATCCTCTTACCCAAAACAAGGATATACTTTATCTTCTTACCCAGGGCGAGGATGTACTTTATCGTCTTATCCAGGACGAGGATATAGTTTATCGTCATACCCCGGACGCGGATATAGTTTATCGTCTTACCCAGAACAAGGATGAACTTTATCTTCTTACACAGGGTGAAGATGTACTTTATTGTCTTATCCAGGACAAGGATATAGTTTATCGTCATACCCTGGATTCGGATGTAGTTTATCGTCTTACCCAGAACAAGGATGTACTTTATCTTCTTACCTAAGGCGAGGATATACTTTATCGTCTTACCCAGGACGAGGATATAGTTTATCGTCATACCCCGGACGCGGATGTAGTTTATCCTCTTACCCAAAACAAGGATGTACTTTATCTTCTTACCCAGGGCGAGGATGTACTTTATCTTCTTACCCAGGGCGAGGATGTACTTTATCTTCTTACCCAGGGCGAGGATGTAATTTATCGTCTTATCCAGGAAGATTTCCATTCGGTAGCAACACCTCAGATCAGGGGTTTTTGAGGAGCGGGAACCATCTCTTAATTGTTGTTGTAACTAGGTCCAGCCAAACCCTGGGTGGTAGCTCCTGTTAGGGTCGCCAATATGGGCAAATAGTTAACTCCCGAACCGGGGTGAAAACATTTTTAAATTATAAAAATACATTTATATGTCAAAAAATAATACAAGCAATTCATTTTCATAGCAAAAAAAACAAAAAACATTACCAGCAATTTATTTTTGAAAAACAAAATTACCAGCATTATATTTTTGTAGAAGAAATTACTAATGCTTCCAAGAAAATTAAATTTTGGCATTAAATGACATACCACAAAACAAAAAATTGTATCTGAATTTTTACACATGCGCAAAGACAAACAATATATATATATATATATATATAATTTATATATATATATATATATATATATATATATATATATATATATATATATATATATTTATATAATTTATATACTTTATAATATATATATATATCTACATAATTTATATAATTATATATAATTTATATAATTTGTATAATTTATATAATTTATAATATATATATATATTTATATAATTTTTATATATTTATATAATTTAATATATATTTATATAAATTATATAATTTATATATATATATATATATATTTATATAGTTTATTTTTTAAAAACAAAATTACCAGCATTATATTTTTGTAGAAGAAATTACTGATGCCCCCAGGAAAATTAAATTTCGGCATTAAATGACCCATAAAGAGTTGATATGCCGCAAAACAAGGAATAGTATCTGAATTTTTACACATACGCAAAGACAAATATATATATATATATATATATATATATATATATATATATATATATATATATATATATATATATATATATATATATATATGTGTGTGTGGGGGGGTGTAAATGCGCGCATACGTTGTGAGTGCGTGTTTGTACGTGCGTGTGTGTATGTTACCTCCTTTTTAGTTATCGATATCTTCATAGGTCTCTTTAAATATAATATATAAAAACGAATGAATGAAAAAAATGTGATATATGCATTGGTTTTGTAATTAAATCTTACGAGCAATTGCTTTAAATTTCTAGTTTCGTTTTCTTTTGGCAGAAGATAAAAAGACTGAACCCATGGTTGTTAGCAAAATCGACAGCCCAACCTGTAAATTACAAATTGGGAATACCTAAATCAAACAACTACAATTTAAATATATGGAAAGTATTTTAACAGAAGACAGAAAATGCAACACTGAAACCAAATGCGTATTGAGATAGCGAATGATACCTTTAAAATACTAAGCAAAGTATTAAAAAACAAGAGAAAATTAGAAAAGAGTACTGAATATCTGATAATAATAAGTTTTACAATAGGATAGAGAAATATGCCTTCCAGAATCTAAGCAAAGCATTAAGAAACAGAAAAATTTCATTAGAAACAAAGAAAAACTGCTGCGTAATATCTATTTTTTACATTAATATAGAGAAAAATGTCTTCCGTCAACTAATCAAAGTATTTAGAAACCGAGAAATTTCGTTAGAAATAAAGAAAAGAGTACTGAACTACTGCATAATAACCATTTTCTTTACAATAGGATAGAGAAATATGCCTTCCAGAATCTAAGCAAAGCATTAAGAAACAGAATAATTTCATTAAAAACAAAGAAAACCGTACTGAACTGCTGCGTAATATTAGGTTGGTGCAAAAATAATGACGTAATAATGTCGTTTTTTGAAGTTAAAAAATACGTCAAAAAACGACATTATTACGTCATTATTTTTGCACCAACCTAATATGTCATTTTTTTACATTAAAATAGAAACAATGCCTTCCAGAAACTAAGCAAATTATTAAGAAACAGGAAAATTTCATTAGAAACAAAGAAAAGAGTATTGAACTATTATTTAATTCCAGTCCTTCTATATGGCAACAAATACTGGGGATCTCACAGATGAAGAAGAAAGAAGCAAACCAGCGACATTCCTTCCGGACTCCATCGGTAAGAAGTCGGTTTTCACTCAAAAAAGAAAACCTTCTACTCTTGTTCAAAAGACTGGGATGAGTGTGAACTGTTGTTGAAAAACATATAAATAAATAGTAAATACAATTTCAAAGTTAGGGCGGAGACTTTAGAAGTACAGAGTTGAAGTATACTTTACAAGGAACCGGAAGCCTAAACCTTAACAAGGGTGAAGGGATGAACCTCTACTCCTGTTCAAAAGACTGGGATGAGTCTGAACAGTGCGTTAGGCAAACGTATTTAATTCTATTTGGCTTTAATTCTGAAAAAATATATAAAAACTTATAGTTTTAAAGTAAAATTAAATAAAAAAACGTGAAATAAAGCTCATGTTGTGTGCGTACATTTAACGCTTTCTAAAAGTATGATAATCATTAAAGTATTCTATACCCAATGGAATTGGCCATTCCTTGCATCAAACTGTCGCCATTTTTCAGCCATTTTCTTTTCGCGAACTATGTTTGAAGACATGGAACTAGCTTTCGCTTGTTATTCCAGCTTGATTTGCTGGCATATACTCCAGTAGATATAGATGAAATAGCAAATATATAAGACAATTTGGATAACTTCTCTTGATATTTCACAAATTATGCGGTGTTAACAGGAATAAGTTAGATGTTTGACGATGCCACTTCATAAGCAAAAGATAACAACATTCAATTTTTCTAAATTCCGTTTTTTTTTTTAAAATGATATATTTCTTTATTTGAACAAAGTATCTTTAAAAAGCAAAAAGGCTTTTTTTTTTTTTTTTTTTTTTTTGCTATCCTCTGCCAGCCGCAGTGATGGAGAAAGCATTACCACATACCATCGCCAGTGGGAATTATAAATCCAAGTAAGCGGGACATGCGACTTCCATATTAGCAAACGACTCAAACAACTTCTTCGCGCGAAAATCATTCTCTTTGGAACCGACTCCCAATAGGATGCTTCGCTACTATCTTCACCTGTTCAAGTCTGAGGTTAAAAGTTCTCTTCCCCACATATCCTCATAAACTGAGTTTCTTACCTCTTAATTAGTAGAAATGAATCGCAGGGGGAAGCTTCCCCGATCACTACAATCTTGAACTGTTCAAGTCTAGGGTTAACCGTTATCTTCCCCACATATCCTCATAAATTGTGCTTCTTACCTCTTACTTTGTGGAACCGACTCCCAGGAGGATGCTTCCACGATCACTACAATCTTAACCTGTTCAAGTCTGAGGTTGACCGTTCTTTACCGCACATATCCTCATATACTGTCCTTCTTACTTGTGGAACCGACTCCCAGGAGTATGTTTCCCCGATCACTCTAATCTTAACCTGTTCAATTCTAGGTTGAAAGGTTATCTTCCCCACATATCCTCATAAGCTGTACTTATTACCTCTTACTTTGTTGAACAGACTCCCAAGTGTATGCTTCCCCGATCACTACAATCTTAACCTGTTCAAGTCTAGGGTTAACCGCTATCGTCCCCACATATCATCAGAAATTGTGCTTCTTACCTCTTACTTTGTGGATCCCACTCCCAGGAGGATGCTTCCCCAATCACTACAATCTTCACCTGTTCATGTCTGAGGTTATCCGTTCTCTTCCCCACATATCCTCATAATCTGTGATTTTTACCTCTTACTATGAGGAACCGACTCCCAAGGGGATGCTTCCCCGATCATTACAATCTTAACCTATCCAAGTCTGAGGTTAACCGTTATCTTCCCCACATACCCTCATAAACTGTGATTCTTAACTCTTACATTGTGGAACCGACACCGAGGAGGATGCTTCCCCGATCAGTACAATTGGTACCTATTCAAGTCTATGGTTAAAGGTTCTCTTCCCCACATATCCTCATAATCTGTGCTTCTGAACTCTTACTTAGTGAAACCGACTCCCATGAGAATGCTTCCCCAATCACTACAATCTTTACCTGTTCAATACTGAGGTTGTCCGATTCTTATCTCTTACTTTGTGGAACCGACTGCCGGGGGGATGCTTCTCCGATCACTACAATCTTAACGTGTTCAAGTCTAGGGTTAACCGTTATCTTCGCCACATACCCTCATAAACTGTACTTCTTACCTCTAACTTTGTAGAACCAACTGCCAGGAAGATACTTCTCCGATCACTGCAATCTTTACCTGTTCAATTCTGAGGTTGTCAGTTCTCTTCCCCACAAATCCTCATAAACTGTGATTCCTATCCCTTACTTTGTGGAACCGACTGCCAGGAGAATACTTCCCCGATCACTACAATCTTTACTTGTTCAACTCTTGGGTTAAAGGTTATCTTCCTCACATATCCTCGTAAACTGTGCTTCTTACCTCTTAATTTGTGGATCCGCCTCCCAAGATGATGCTTCCCCAATCTTTACCTGTTCAAGTTTGAGGTTACCCGTTTTCTTCCCCACATATCCTCATAAACTGTACTTCTTATCTCTTACTTTGTGGAACCGACTCCCATGAGGATGCTTCCCGATCACTACAATCTAAACCTGTTCAAGTCTAGGGTTAACCGTTATCTTCCCCACATATCCTCATGAACTTTGCTTCTTACCTCTTACTTTGTGGAAACGACTCCCATGAGGATGCTTCCCCGATAACTACAATCTTTCCCTGTTCAAGTCTAGTGATTAAGGTTATCTTCCCAATATATCCTCATAAACTGTGCTTCTTACCTCTTAGTTTGTGGATCCCACTCCCAAGAGGTGCTTTCCCAATCACTACAATCTTCACCTGTTCATGTCTGAGGTTATCCGTTATCTTCCCCACATATCCTCATAAACTGTGCTTCTTACCTCTTACTTTATGGAACCGACTCCCAGGAGGATGCTTCCACGATCACTACAATCTTAACCTGCTCAAGTCTGGGGTTAACCGTTATCTTCCCCACATATCCTCATAAATTGTGCTTCTACCCTCTTACTTTGTGGAACCGACTCCCAGGAGGATGCTTCCACGATCACTACAATCTTAACCTGTTCAAGTCTAGGCTTAACCTTTATCTTCCCGACATATACTCACAAATTGTGCTTCTTACTCTCACATTGTTGAACCGACTCCCAGGAGGATGCTTCCCCGATCACTACAATCTTAACCTGTTCAAGTCTAGGGTTAACCGTTATCTTCCCCACATATCTTCATAAACTGTGCTTCTGACCTCTTACTTTGTGACATCGACTCCCAGAAGGAGGCTTCCCCAATCACTACAATATTTACCTGTTCAATTCTGAGGTTGTCAGTTCTCTTCCCCACATATCCTCATAAACTGTGATTCTTATCTCTTACTTTGTGGAACCGACTCCCAAGAGGATGCTTCCCCGATCACTACAATCTTAACCTGTTCGTCTAGGGTTAACCGTTATCTTCCCCAGATATCCTCATAAACTGTGCTTTTTACCTCTTACTTTGTGGAACCGACTCCCAAGATGATGTTTCCGCTATCACTAAAATCTTTACCTGTTCAAGTCTGAGGTTGACCGTTCTTTGCCGCACATATCCTCATATACTGTGCTTCTTACTTGTGGAACCGACTCCCAGGAGTATGTTTCCCCGATCACTCTGTTTAATTCTAGGTTGAAAGGTTATCTTCAACACATATCCTCATGAACTGTACTTATTACCTCTTTCTTAAACAGACTCCCAAGTGTATGCTTCCCCGATCACTACAATCTTAACCTGTCCAAGTTTAGTGTTAACCGTTATCGTCCCCACATATCATCAGGAATTTTGCTTCTTACCTCTTACTTTGTGGAACCGACTCCCAGGTGGATGCTTCCCCGATCACTACAATCTTTCCCTGTTCAAGTCTAGGGATTAAGGTTATCTTCACAATATATCCTTATAAACTGTGCTTCTTACCTCTTAGTTTGTGGATCCCACTCCCAAGAGGTGCTTTCCCAATCACTACAATCTTCAACTGTTCATGTCTGAGGTTATCCGTTCTCTTCCCCACATATCCTCATAAACTGTGCTTCTTACCTCTTACTTTTATGGAACCGACTCCCATGAGGATACTTTCCCGATAACTACAATCTTAACCTGTTCAAGTCTAGGGTTAACCCTTATCTTCCCCATATTATCGGCATAAACTGTGCTTCTTACCTCTTACTTTGTGGAACCGACTCCCAGGAGTATGCTTCCCCGATCACGACAATCTTAACCTGTTCAAGTCTAGGGTTAAAGTTTATCATTCCCCACATAACCTGATAAACTGTGCTTCTTGCCTCTTACTTTGTGCAACCGCCTCCCAAGACGATGCTTCCCCAATCACTACAATATTTACCTTTTCAAGTTTGAGGTTGACCGTTCTTTGCCACACATATCCTCATAAATAGTGCCTCTTACCTCTTACTTTGTGGAACCGACTCCCATGAGTATGCTTAACCGATCACTAGAATCTTAAACTGTTCATATCTAGGGTTAAATGTACTCTTCCCTACATATCATCATAAACTTTGCTTCTTACCTCTTACTTTGTGGAACCGACTCCCATCAGGATGCTTCCCCAGTCACAACAAACTTTACCTGTTCAATTCTGAGGTTATCCGTTCTGTTCCCCACATATCATCATAAACTTTGCTTCTTAACTCTTACTTTGTGGAACCGACTCCCATGAGGATGCTTCCCCAGTCACAACAATCTTTACCTGTTCAATTCTGAGGTTATACTTTCTGTTCGCCACATATCCTCATAAACTGTGCTTTTACCGCTTACTTTGTGGAACCGACTCCCAGGGTTTGCTTCGCCGATCACAACAATCTTAACCTGTTCAAGTCTAGGGTTAACACTTATCTTCCCCACATATCCTCATAAAATGTGCTTCTTACCTCTTACTTTGTGGAACCGACTCCCAGGAGGTTGCTTCGCCGATTACAACAATCTTAACCTGTTCAAGTCTAGGGTTAACAGTTATCCTCCCCACATATCCTCATAAACTGTGCTTCTTACCTCTTACTTTGTGGAACCGACTCCCAGGAGGATGCTTCCACGATCATTACATTCTTAACCTGTTCAAATCCAGGGTTAACCGTTATCTTCCCCACATATCCTCATAAACTGTGCTTCTACCTTTACTTTGTGGAACCGACTCACAGGAGGATGCTTCGCCGATCACTACAATCCTAATTTGTTCAAGTCTAGAGTTAATCGTTATCTTCTCCTCCTGCTCATATAAACTACATATTAACGTAACAGGATGAATCTTACTGCAATATACTTGAAGCAACAAATGTGTGCTTCTACAGAAGGATGCTGAGAATTCCATGGACCTAACATGTGAGTGATGACGATGTTTTAGACAAAATGCAAACCGAAAGGAATGTTATAGTTAAAATCAGGAAGAGAGTCATAATGGTAAAACTAGACTTGGAAAATTTGCTACTCCCAAGACAGATTGATGGCAAGACGAACAGAGGAAAAACATTGCTTAACCAATCGAGCTTGAGTAAACGGATGGCAAATCATTGTTTCGGAGAGATAACAAAAAGTCGAAATTTATTAAGGGCTGCAAAGTAGTGAAAATTGAGGCGTGACATGATCGTCAACATTCTGAAGGGACGCGTCAAGTAGAAAAATGAGGAAGAGAAGTGGGAGAAGACGAAGGAAAATCTGAAGTAGAAGAAGGAGGAGGAAGAGGAGAAAAGAAGGGAAATTTTTCAGTGTACGAAAAGTTTAAGATCTTTCTTTTTGGGTCCGTCAGTTTTCTTTCTTTCCTTGATTTGTTCTTTTCTTTCTTTCCTTCTTTTTCTTCTTTCTTTTTTTTTTCTTTTTTTCGTTCTTTTTTTCCATTCTTTCTTGGTGTAATTTCATTCTTTCTTTCTTTCTTTCTTTCTTTCTTTCTTTCTTTCTAGCTTATCTACCTGTGTTCTTTTATTTATTTCTACTCATTTTAAATTTCCTCCATTCTTTCTTTTCCTTGCTCGTTTATTTCTTTCCTTCTCTTTCTTGTTTCTTTCCAGTTTCTTTCTTTGTTCAATTTCATTCTTTCTTTTTTTGTTCCCTTTATCGTATCTGTCTTTCTTTCTATTTCCAGTTTATTTCGTTCTTTGTCGATTCCTTTCTTTCTTTCTTTCTTTCTTTCTTTCTTTCTCCGTTCCCTTTCTTCGTTTCTTTTTTACTTTCTCATTCTAATTTCTTTATTTCTTTGTGCAGTTCCTTTCTTTCTTTCTTTCTTTCTTTCTTTCTTTCTTTCTTTCTTTATTCATCTCGTTCTTTTCTTTGTTCTTTATTCGTTTCCTTTGTTAGTTTCATTCTTTCTTTCTTTCAACAGTTTCTTTATTTATATCCCCGTTTATTCGTTTCTTTCTTTCCTTTTTTCTTCTTTCTTTTTTCTTTCTTTCTTAGTTCCTTTTGTTCCTTTCTTTTTCTGTTTACTTTATTTCTTTCTTTCCTCGCTTTATTCTTTTCTTTCTTTCCTTCTTTTTCTTCTTTCTTTCTTTTTTTCTTTTTTTCGTTCCTTTTGTTCCATTCTTTCTTGATCTAGTTTCTTTCTTTCTTTTTCGTTTTTCTTTTTTCCTGTCTTTCTTTCCTCGCTTTGGTCTTTTCTTTCTTCCCTTCTTTTTCTTCTTTCTTTCTTTTTTTCGTTCCTTTTGTTCCATTCTTTCTTGATCTAGTTTCTTTCTTTCTTTTTCGTTTTTTCTTTCTTTCTGTCTTTCTTTCCTCCCTTTGTTTTTTTCTTTCCTTCTTTTTCTTCTTTCTTTCTTTTTTCTTTTTTTCGTCCCTTTTGTTCTAGTCTTTCTTGATCTTGTTTCCTTCTTTCTTTTTTCTTTCTTTCTTTTTTCTTTCTTTCTTTCTCTCGTTGTCCAGTTTCTTTTTTTCTTACTCCGTTGTCTACGCGTCCATTTTTCCCTTGTTTTTTAATTTATTTAAAAATTCATTAACTTTTTTTTTGCTTTTTGCTTAATTCTTCATTTTTATCTTTGTATCAACTGATTATTTTATTGTTAAATGACATCTAAAATTATATTTAGTTATATTTGTTTTTCCCTAAAAGCTAATACAACTACCCATAATGCTTTTTTTTTCTCTCTCTCTTTTCAAATGTTTGACGCTGTTACAATTTTGGCCAATACATTTTAGCCAAAATAACTAGAATTTAATTTTCGAATTTCATTTTGTCTCTTCAAAAATAATAATCAATTCCGATGGCGACATTTTCTTCGGTTGAACACAACTGCGGGCGATGCCTGCAAAACTGACAATGGCTAATCACCTGAATGCATTCACTGCGCATGTCTGTGGCAAGCAATGGGCGTCCATCTATTTCCGGGAAAACTCAAAAACTTCAATATAAATGCGGAATAATTAAACATTCGTCCCACGTAAGGAAGTTTGTAATTAGGGTGAATAATTGTTTATTTTTGTGCGAGTAATTTTTCTTGGGGCCAATTATAAGAAAATGAAAACTTGAGAGTGATTTTCTTTTTGAGAAAATGGCCAAACTTTTCGGATGAATGAAAGATGCGAACGTGTGGAGACAGAAGCACGTATGAGAGGAAAAAGTAAAGGGCCGGTAAAATGAATGGGCAATGCCTCGCGCACACACGCGAGATTAGAGGAAGAAAGGGAGGAAAAGAAAGAGAGTATGAGGTACGGAATGTGGACAGGGGAGGGACACAACAATCTGGAAAATAATAGGAACAATCATGCAAATGGTTACAGAAAGCAAGAGGGAGCGAACGAACGTGATAGATAGATAGATAGATAGATAGATAGATAGATAGATAGATAGATAGATAGATAGATAGAAAAAGACTATTAGATAGATAGATAGATAGATAGATAGATAGATAGATAGATAGAAAAA
>OZ010599.1:60387373-60447373 GCA_963932145.1 Acanthosepion lycidas | reverse complement strand
AGAAATATTTAGATGAACATTGATTCACCAAACGAAAGAAAGAAAGAAGGAAAGAAAGAAAGAACGAAATATTTAGATGAAAATGGATTCACCAAACGAAAGAAAGAAAGAAAGAAATATTTAGATGAACATGGATTCACCAAACTAAAGAAAAAAGAAAAAAAGAAAGAAAGAAATATTTAGATGAACATTGATTCACCAAACTAAAGAAAGAAAGAAAGAAAGAAAGAAAGAAAGAAATATTTAGATGAACATTGATTCACCAAACGAAAGAAAGAAAGAAAGAAAGAAAGAAATATTTAGATGTACATTGATTCACCAAACTAAAGAAAGAAAGAAATATTTAGATGAACATTGATTAACCAAACGAAAGAAAGAAAGAAAGAAGGAAAGAAAGAAAAAAATATTTAGATGAACATTGATTCACCAAACGAAAGAAAGAAAGAAAGAAAGAAGAAAAAAAGAAAGAAAGAAATATTTAGATGAACATTGATTAACCAAACGAAAGAAAGAAAGAAAGAAGGAAAGAAAGAAAGAAGCATTTAGATGAACATTGATTCACCAAACGAAAGAAAGAAAGAAAGAAAAAAGAAAGAAAGAGAGAAAGAAAGAAATATTTAGATGAACATTGATTCACCAAACGAAAGAAAGAAAGAAAGAAAGAAAAAAAGAAAGAAATATTTAGATGAACATTGATTCACCAAACGATAGAAAGAAAGAAAGAAATATTTAGATGAACATTGATTCACCAAACGAAAGAAAGAAAGAAAGAAAGAAAGAAAGAATAAAAGAAATATTTAGATGAACATTGATTCATCAACCGAAAGAAAGAAAGAAAGAAAGAAAGAAAGAAAGAAAGAAAGAAAAAAAGAAAGAAATATTTAGATGAACATTGATTCACCAAACGATAGAAAGAAAGAAAGAAATATTTAGATGAACATTGATTCACCAAACGAAAGAAAGAAAGAAAGAAATATTTAGATGAACATTGATTCACCAAACGAAAGAAAGAAAGAAAGAAATATTTAGATGAACTTTGATTCACCAAACGAAAGAAAGAAAAAAAGAAAGAAAGAAAGAAAGAAATATTTAGATGAACATTGATTAACCAAACGAAAGAAAGAAAGAAAAAAGAAAAAAAGAAAGAAAGAACGAATAATTAGATGAACATTGATTCACCAAACGAAAGAGAGAAAGAAAGAAATATTTAGATTTGCGTTGATTCGTCAAACGAAAGAAGGAAAATATTTAGATGAACATTGATTCACCAAACGAAAGAAAGAAGGAAGGAAGGAAGGGAAAAAAAGAAAGAAGAAAAAAAAGAAATATTTAAATGAACGTGGATTCACCAAAAGAAAGAAAGAAAGAAAAGAAAAGAAATATTTAGATGAACATTGATTCACCAAAAGAATGAAAAAAGAAAGAAAGAAATATATAGATGAACGTTGATTCACCAAAGGTAAGAAAGAAAGAAAAAAAGAAAGAAATATTTAGATGAACGCTGATTTACCAAACGAAAGAAAGAAAGAAATATTTAGAAGAATGTTGATTCCCCTAAAATAACCGGAATAAACATGTGCCAGTGACTTCAAACTCATCATATACAATAACAACAACTCGGACGGTCTGTGATTCTTTGCTGATGATCAAAATCTTTCCTAAACCATATCTTTTTCTGTGAACTAACTACCCAAGAACTTTATCACCATAAAAACTATTTTTACTCCTTTGACTCTTTTGAATTCATGTACATATGTCTGCAAATACAAATGATTTATTTAACAGACATAGCCAGGTTTTCTTCGTTTTTATCTTATTAGTGTTTGGAATTTTGTATGATCGGATTTTTAATATAAAAAAGGCACGACAGAATTTTCTATAATATTTAGAAAGACAGAAATATTTAGATGAACGCTAATTCATCAAAAAAAGGAAGAAAGAAAGATTTAGACGAACGTTGTGACGCCAAACAGAAAGAAAGAAAGAAAGAAAGAAAGAAAGAAAGAAAGAAAGAACAAAAAGAGAAAGGTATGAAGAAAGAAAGATTTACATGAAGCTTAATTCCTCAAAAGATTTGTAGACCGACATTAAGAAAGAAAGAAAGAAAGAAAAAAAGAAAGAAGGAAAGAAAGTTTTAGATGGATTAATTGAATCACCAAATATATCTCTAGGTAATAGAAAGAAAGAAAGAAAGAAAGAAAGAAAGAATTATGGGTCCACCCTTTTCTGATATAAATGGACTCGTACTGCTGCATAAAATAGCCACAGTCAGTCAGAGATGAGTATAGAGGAGCAGTGTGGAGGAACAGGGTGGAAAGTAAATAGACACTGTGATTGAGTTGACGTTAGAAGTCAGTTACAAGGACGCCCGACTCTAAGGACGTTTACTTCGAGACTGTATATAGCGATCTTTGATTTATACTAACCGGCGTTCCTGGATTTTACTAACAGCATTATCTTTTGTATTTTGTGTAAATACATTTAATTTCTTAGCTTAAATACTTGCGTTTGTCATTTATTGGAGACCGATTTTTCACGCGGAATCCACAACTTGGCGAACGAGGATTCGAAACTCAGGCGGATAACCTACAACAACTTGACGAACGAGGATTCGAAACTCACACGGAAAGAAAAACTTTTTGTACGTCTAACAACAAACAACTTGGCAAACACACGCGGAAAAGCTAATCAACAGAAGAAAAATCCTTCCCTCATTGTTCAACAACAAATTAGCGACAAACAATTTCCAGGAGTAAAAATACATAAAATTGAGTTATCATGAAAGATTTTAAAAATATGTTGGTAGAACTGATAAAGCACCAAAATGAGCAACAATTACAAATGCAGAAATACCAAAATGATCAACAGTTAGAGCTACAAGAAAAATGGCAAAAGCAAATATTACAAACGTAAAAGGAAAATCAAGATAGACAAACAGAGCTCCAGGAAATAATATTGAAAGTAGCGGGCAGTAAGCAATTAGATATTGAAAAAGAAGCAACATTTTCGCAAGACGCAGTGTGGAATACCATAGAGATTTTCAAATATTCTCTAGATGAGGACAAAAATTTTGGAGATTACTTCAGAAGACATGAACACATCTTTAACATAGACTGTCAAAATTGGACAGAAGCAAAAAAGCTGCGTCTATTGCTTAGAAAATTAGGAACTGAAGAATATACAAAGTTTTTGGATTATATCTTGCCAAAAAAGACGACCGAATTAAAATTTGACGAAGCAGTGACATGTCTTAAAGAACTCTTCAGCCCCAAAACATCACTCTTCCATAGGAGGTGGAAATGCCTTAACCTGGTAAAGGGCGATAATGAGCATTATTCCACGTTTGCCGCAATCGTAAATAAACATTGTTACGACTTCAAACTAGCGGAATTAACACCGGACAATTTTAAATGCCTCATCTTTGTTCAAGGGCTAGTTTCTACAAAAGATAGCTAAATGCGTAGAAGAATGCTTGCAAAATTACAAAATGAACCGGGTCTAACATTACAGCAATTATCGGAAGATTGCCAGAGATGTTTAAGCATAAAGAACGACGCAATGGACATTGAAGATTCAGCTGTTTCTCATATGCGTAAGTTAAATAAAAGTCTACGTTCTTCACCCTCCCCGGAAAGAAAACTAAAATTTTACGACAATGAAATAAGATTCTCACCCTCCCCGGAAAGAAAAATAAAATTTTATGAGAGAAAATTTTACAATAAGAAAAGTACAATATACAGGACAAATTATGACGAATATCGAAACAAATATAAGCCCCCTCCATCAGCATGTTATCGATGTGGAGGATTACATTGGAACAAGGATTGCCGCTTCAGATATAAAAACTGTCATGAATGTGGAAAAAAAGGCCACAAGGCATCCCAATGTAGAAATAGAAAAGATACTAATAGAATAAGAGCTACAAGGATGAATAATGACAACACCAATGTAAGGAAATATGTAGAACTGGAAATTTTAAATAAAAAGATTAAATTACAACTGGATTCGGGTTCCGACCTCACGATAATCAACTTACGGATATGGAAAAAAACTCAACAGACCTACCATGTTACACACTCAAAAAATTGCCAAGTCGGTTACAGGCAAACGAATAAAATTTGAGGGAGAAATAATCGTGAATGTTAAATTTCACGGCAAAACAAATAAACTAAAGATATACGTCATGAAAGATATTGAAAATTTAGTAGGTATCGATTGGATGCAGAAATTCAACGTTTGGGACCTACCTATCAACTCGTTTTGAGGTTGAACCATCAGATACCATAAAATTGAAGGAAGAATTATACAAGCAATTTCCTGGGGTATTTTCAAGTGGGTTGGGACGATGCAACAAATTTAAGGCCAAAATAGAATTAAAAGAAAACGTCCAACCAATTTTCAGAAAGAAGCGAAATGTACCGTTTGCTTCTATAGAAAAAATAGACAAAGAATTGGAGGGACTTGAACAAACTGGGATTTTATCTAAAACAGAGTTTAGTGAGTGGACTGCGCCGGTGGTTTACGTAAAAAAGAAGTCAGGAGAAATTCGCGTATGCGCAGATTTTTCGACGGGACTCAACAAGCCAGTAAAAGACCACCATTACCCACTACCGAGCCCAGAGGAGATATTTACAAAGCTCAACGGCGCTAAGATATTTTCAAAAATAGATCTCAGTGAGGCTTATCTACAAATTCCAGTACAAGAAGAGTTCGAAAATCCTTCGCGTTAATACGCACAAAGGGTTGTACAAGTTCAACAGACTACCATTCGGAATAAAAGTTGCTCCTGCAATTTTTCAACAAACAATGGACACAATATTAACTCCCCCAAAAAGTGATCTAAGGAGGGGGGTAATTTGGAATCCACCCTTTTCTAATATAAATGGACTCGTCCTGCTGCCATAAAATAGCCACAGTCAGTCAGAGATACGTGTAGAGGAACAAGTGGAGGAAGAGGGTGGAGAAACAGAGTGGAAAGTACATAGACACTGTGATTGAGTTGACGTTAGAAGTCAGTTACAAGGACGCCCGACTCTAAGGAAGTTTATTTCGAGACTGTGTATAGCGATCTTTGATTAATACTAACCGGCGTTCCTGGATTTTACTAACAGCATTACCTTTTGTATTTTGTGTAAATACATTTAATTTCTTAGCTTAAATATTTGCGTTTGTCATTTATTGGAGACCGATTTTTCACGCGGAATCCACAACAGAAAGAAAGAAAGAAAGAAAAAAAAAGAAAGTTTTAGATGAATTAGTTGAATCACCAAAAATATCTCTAGGTAATAGAAAGAAAGAAATATTTAGATGAACGTTAATTCATCAAAAAAATATATAAGCCGATGCTAAGAAAGATAGAAAGACAGACAGAAAGAACGAAAGTAAGAAAAATTTAGATAAATGTTAATTCACCAAAAGAAAGGGAGAAAGAAAGATTTAGACGAACGTTGTGTCGCCAAAAAGAAAGAAAGAAAGAAAGAAAGAACAAAAAATGAAAGAAATGAAGAAAGAAAGATTTGCATTAAGCTTAATTCCTCAAAAGATTTGTAGACCGACATTGAGTAAGATAGATAGATAGATAGATAGATAGATAGATAGAAATATTTAGATGAACGTTAATTCATCAAAAAATATAAGCCGATGCTAAGAATGATAGAAAGCACGCAAGAAAGAAAGAAAGAAAGAAAAATTTAGATAAACGTTAATTCACCGAAAGAAAGAAAGAAAGAAAGACAGAATATACTGGGATAGATATATATGGAAAGAAAGAAAGAAAGAAAGATTTGGATGAACATTAATTCACAAAAAATAATCTAGAACGAAAAGAGGAAAGATTTAGATGAACGTTAATTTGCCAAAGAAAGAAAGAAAAAAAACGAAAGAAAGAAAGAAAAAAATCGGAAAAAAAAGAAGCAATTATAGATGGAAATGCGACAAATGCGTTGAATGAGCGTTTCGTAAAGAGATGTCAACAATAAAAAATACCCCAATCTTAAAATGTGTACCCGCCCCCTCGCCCGAATCCCCCCTCCGACCCCAGCAAGCCGATGAATCCTGAAGGACATTAGCATTGTTTAAATATGATGGCACTGACAAGAAGGGAAACGAGTCGAAAGAGGAAAATCTCTGCAGGTGATTTGGAAGGGGGTGGGGAGTATGAAAGCAAAACGTTGGCGGGGGCGGAGTCTGTGCGGTTAATTGACAGTTAATTTCAGAATACATTTCCTTTCTGCTTATTAATGAAAGATTTGAGAGTGAGGTGGTGGGGCGGAGTCAGGTAAGGGGTGGTTGCGGAGATATATATTAATTTGTCCTGGGTCGGGCGGACTTTATTGTGAACGTCTTTTTGTTGTTGTTGTTGTTTGTTTGCTGTGTTTTTTTTGTTGTTTTTTTTTTGTTATTTATTTTTTTTCTTACTTTAATATTGATGTTAGTGTTCGAGCCTCGGCAGACGACGCCGGGTAAATATTAAGAAAGATAATCACCCGGCGCGCACGTTTAGAGACGAAAGCTTGGAAACCTGCGCTCTAAAGTCGACGGTGGAGACAACCAAAAACAAGGCAAGTAATTAGGTCAGCTAGTCCCTTGGGTAACAGATGTGGGTGGCGTTCAAGAATAGAGGTTAAAGAGTGCAAATTTCATTTTGGTGGTGGGGAGGGAGTTAGTTATTTTCATTTATTTCTTCCTATTTTTTTTAATATTTCAGTTACTGGGTGTTGGGAAAGCTTTCACCAAAGTCAGTGGTGATATTAGGTTGGTGCAAAAATAATGACGTAATAATGTCGTTTTTGACGTATTTTTTAACGTCAAAAAACGACATTATCACGTCATTATTTTTGCACCAACCTAATAAAATAAAATAAATGAGCCGTTGTCATCATCAATAAGAAAAAAAAATAGAATTTGCACATTTTTTTTTTTTTTTTTTTTTAATCATTTCACCCCAAGCAAGGCGGGAATTACACTACTACTCAGGCAGCGGGTGTTTACAAAGAATGAAGTTAAGAGAAAAGTCTGGATACCGCGGGTGGGGACTGAGAATAGGATAAAAGATGAACGAGGTTCAAGGACACAGAAGATGGCTATTGACGTTACATTCAGATTTTTGAAGATTGCAGTTTTCATAGAAGCCAATAAACGGAAGGGAGTTCCACTGTCAGGAAGCGCAAGAAAAGAAACTTCTAGAGTAGAAGTGGCGGTTGCATTTAACTATTTCAACAGGAAAAGGGTGATGCGAATCTAGTAGCACACTTAAATCCATGCAGTCAGGGCACCAGGAGAAAAAAAAAGCTCGTCGGAGCAGTTGCCATGAAAATATTTGTAGAAAAGACAGAGGGAAGCCACGTTATGTCGGAGAGAAAGTGACTGAAATCGATGATGCCAAGTCAGGATCGATTACATTGCAGACCCTTCTTTGGCTTTTGTCAAGAACCTCGAGATGAATAGCAGGAGCACCAGACCAGATATAGGAACAATGTTCAATATCACGGACGACATCGTAGATTTGTAAATGTGCAAGATGGACTCTGACAAGAAAAACCTCCTGATGCGACACAATTGACCAATGGGATCTCTCCGTGCAAGGAATCAATAAAAGCAGCCTTTCCTTTCGTAATAAAATATCTTCCACGCATATGAATAGACTATTTTATCAAAAGGAATCGGTAATATTTTGCAGTTTTACAATCCCCCCCACCCATAGGTTAAAACTACGCTTTTTTTTCATTGTTTTTTGGGTGTTTTTTTTTTTTTTTTTTTTTTTTCTTCAAGTATCCTTCTGCCTTTTGTCTGAACAGTCGTTTTCCAAAATCAATGTTTCAAAATGCCGAACGAATCCTTTAGGTTTTAAAAAATACAAGCCTTCTTCAGATCTTACAGACTTGTGCTACACAGTGCACAAAGATCATTACCGAATAAGGAAAACCACATCACTTGAAAGTAGGTAACTCCACACAAACGCGATATCTAAGGTTTAAAATACATTTTAAAAATGAAAAATCTTTCTTGATGTTTTTTTTTTAATTTTAGTTTTAATTTCACGCTAATAGATTAAATTTAATATTTCTCATAAGCAAAATACTTTGCTGCATTTTAAAACTAATTTAAATTGACTGGAAGGAGCTATTTTTAGCCATCCTTCATCACGATATAATAAATTTTTAAAAAATCATTCAAAAATAAAATGTACTTTTCTGAAACATTATTTAAGGAATATTAGCAAATTTAAAGTTTGATTTCTCTGATCTGAAACTAATATTACTTTTAATTTCAAATATCGCAAAAATGCATTTTAATACGCCGGTAGATGTTTATCTAAGGTGTTGACATGTTGGCGTAAGTATATATAATTCTATGATGGATATATCTATAAAATATATAGGAGGAATATAACATGAGCGCCTCTTTTATATAATTTACAAGGTGTGATGGGTAAATTGTCACATTTATATATTTTTTATTTTTGCGCATGCGCGTCGTTTGTTTTGATTTTGTCGAGTGCACAGTATAGTAGGATCAGTTGGGCACTATCTGTGAGAAAAAGAGTGCCACTCAGCTAGATAATTTGGAAAAGGTTTGCAATTCTGCTTGTCATTGGCGCCGGCAGCTCCAATAGGAACACTTCAGAGTGTTTGGATGTCAATGACACTGCAGAAGATTCGGAAAGAGTTGGATGAGATAATGGTGGTTACTAAGGCACAGCAACTCGGAAAACTCACTCTGATCGTTCTGATCAGAAAAAAAAACTGCCGAATTTTTAGTGAGGGCCTCAGATTCAACACGGAGGCCTACATCAAGTGCCTTGAGGAAAGAGTGCTGCCCTGGGTCAAGAGGGTGGCTGCTGGAAAACCCTATGTCTGGCAACAGAACTTTGCAACATGCCACACAAGCAGGAGAATCCAGGTATTGCTGTCGCAATTTTTGCGACCACATTACCCCTTACATCTGCCTATCTAACTCCCCAAACTGTAAACCCCTTGATTATTATGTGTGGGGCGCATTTGAGCAAGAGACCAACAAAACCCCTTCTAATAACAAAAATTAACTGAGGGCAAGGATTATAGCAGGATTCACCAACTTAAGCAAGACCATCCATTAATTTAATCTAGTTATTGCTCTTTTTTTTTCTCATAATGTCGTGTGTTAGACCCCCATATTTACAAAATCCGGCAACTTTAATACACAAAAATTATTTTTTTAAAATATTGGTGTCCACTAAAATGTAATAAGTTGTTCCCTTTATGATTAGTACATATAGCTTTTTTTTTACTTAATTAAAATATCACCTGGCCGAGATAAATTAAGACAGAATTTTAAAAGAATTAAAACTTTATAAATTATTCTAATTATATTTTTAATTAAAAAATCATTATTCATTAATTTTTTTTACTTAAGACATAATATATATTATCCATAAAAGCAACTAAAAGTTTTTTCTAATGTTATAACCTAGGGAAGGTCACTGAATAGAATAATCAAACTAGAATTGGTAATGAACGATAATACTTAGGACAAGAACAACACATATAAGAATCGCCAGCGGCACGTAGAAGAAATAGTCAACTTCTAGAACTTAATTCCACAATGAATGTACATCTGCAGGATATTTACCAACAGCCCCACGCGGTCAGATGAGGTATATGGCCAAAAATTCTCCGTAGACCTCGTATAAAACGGGGTCGGGTAGCTGTTTCCCCGAGACGAGACTCTGCCCTTCAACATAGCCTCGTCTGGGGATCCTATCTGCTCGGAGCCAGAGAGTTTGACTAGCACAGCTGGGGACGAATCTCCAACTACAGGATATCTACCAACCGCCCCACGCGGTCAGATGCAGTACAAGGCCGAATTTAATGTGGGGGTATCCGAGCCCGTAGGATTGGCCAAAAATTTCCCGTAGACCACGTATAAAACGGGGTCGGGTAGCTGTTTCTCGAGACCAGACTCAGCCCTTCGACATAGCTTCGTCTGGGGATCCTCTGAGCCCGGATGGAGAGAGTTTGACCAGCACAGCTGCAGACGAATCTCTAACTGCAGACAAACATACAGTATTTACTACTGTATTTATGTGAATGGAGATATACCCATTATTGTCCAAGGTTTGCTTCAGCGTCTAATTAAATAATGTCTTAATTTTAGTTCATTTTTATTTTACTATTCAGAGCAGATTTTCTGTAAACGAGGGTCTTGTTTAACAAAAAATGACTTGTCCTTATGACTAATATGAACGCTACAAAAATTGTGGGTAACAGATGTAAAAAAATATTTTTACCAAGATTTTCTAAAAAACAAAACAAAAAAGAAACATTTCTAAATAATTAAATTTATAATTTTATAAATCCTGAGAGACGCTCAGGTCTCCCATACTGATTTATATTCGCCAACTAACGCAAAAAAAAAATATTCAACCCAAATTTCGAAGGTTCTACAAAGGATTAAAAATATCCCAAGACGGATTGGGATGGACAAGAAAGTTTTCCAGAAGCTGGGTAGAGTACTGCGAAACAGGAGGATTTCTATGGTGATAAAGAAAAGAGTACTGAGCTGCTACGTGACATCTGTCCTCCTATACGGCAGCGAATGTTGGACAGTATCCCCAAGGATGAAGAAGAGATTCGAGGCAGGGGAGATATGGTTCTACAGAAGGATGTTGAGGATATCATGGACCGAGTATGTGAGCGGCGTTGAGGTCTTGGAGAGGATGCAAACAAGGAGGAAGCTTATGCATAACATAAAGAAGAGACAGATGAAATTTCTGGGACACGTGATGAGAAAGGAAGGCCTGGAGAATCTGATACACACGGGACGAATAGAAGTAAAAAGAGACAGGGGAAAGCAGCACATGACATACGTAGCGGGCATGGGCAGATGAATGGCAGAGCGTGGTCTGAAGGAGTTGGCAGAAAAAGAAAACCTGTTGAGAGCCACAAGGGATAGGCGGAAGTGGAAGGCCATGATCACCTACGTCGTGAAAGGACACGGCACATAAAGAGAAAAAGAAATTTAATAATCAAAAAAACCTTTGGTCTTACCACTTAATAATAGAATAAAAATTTGATGGTGAACTTTTGTTTTTATTAAGCATCGAGCTTTTTTTCATCATGTCTGCTCATTTTTTTTAGCGAATCTTTGAAGGTACCTATACAAAAGTTTCATCTTTGAAGACGGTGTGAAGTGAACATTTCTTATAGAACAAAAAGATTATTCATTGGAGAAAGTAAGTCACTCGAACGCTATATGTCTAACCTGTAAATAGGTTACAAAGTGAACAGTTGACTCAGTCAATGGATGGCCTGTGTGCCCGACGATTGTGAGTGTACATGTATGCGTGTTTGTTTACGTGTCTAGGGAAAATATATAAGAACCTTGTATGGGAGTATATATATATATATATATATATATATATATATACTCGACACTCGCGTCGAATTCGACGTATAATGGTCAAGCAGATCAGTTCCTAGTAAACCAACAGCCCGACAACAGCACATGAGATTTGATTATAGTGGTGAAGGTTTCGTGCAGGACCATCCACACTTTTTGAAGGGTCGAATACAGAGACCTGGTGCACTACGTGCCACAAGGTCCCCAAACGACACACACCAGGTTTTGAATTCAGAATTGTCCTTCTCCTAAACCAGTTGCCATCCAAAGCTATAGAACCCAGTCTGTCCGGCTATTTACCCATAGCTGGTGGAAGAAGAAGAGGATTCACACCTTTCGCAATAATTACGTAAGTGAATGTAATGGATTCGATGTAATGTAATGTAATTCATGTAAGTGAATGTAATGGATTCGAGTGAAATTCGAACTCGGCTCTCCGATACCTCCACCGTGCCTCCTACATATATATATATATATATATATATATATATATATATATATATATATATGCAACAACAATTTTGACATTTCGTTGGATTCTCTGGATTCTACTGAAGCTTCTGACCTGGTTGGATTATTTCTTTTGTATAATTTAAGTGCTTTTCATTGTCTAGATTCCGATAGTGTAGGATTAAGGTAGACCGTATTAGGAAAATGGTCCATAGGGTATTTAAGGATTTAGGTCTTAGGACAATAGTCACTACTAATGTTAAACAAGTGGATTTTCTAGACGTCACCCTAGACCTTGCTAGCAACTCTTTCCAACCATATGTGAAGGTTAATTCCAACCCGATATACGTACAACCAAATTCCAAACATCCCCCTTCAGTTATCAAACATATACCCTCTTCCATTGGATTTAGAATTAGCACTAACTCTTCTAACAAAGATGTTTTTAATAAACATCGTGATTTTTACAACTCTGCACTCAAAAATAGTGGATACAAAGATATCACTATTCAATATAAAAACCCTGTTAATTGCAACCATAATAAGGAAAGAAGATCTAGAAAGATCATCTGGTTCACTCCCCCTTTCAATATAATGGTTAAATCTAAATTAGGACGTATGTTTCTAAACCTCATCAAGAAACATTTCCCTAACCCAGAAACTAACCCACTTAGAAAAATATTTAATCCTAATACCCTTAAATTAAGCTATAGTTGTGCAGATAACCTAGAGAAAATAATTAAAAACATAACAACATAGTCTTTAACAAGTATAGGGACTCAAAAAGCATGATTACTCAAAAGGTTACTAACAGTGATACTAAATATAATAGCACGGATAACAACTTATGTAATTGTAGGTATCCTAATAATTGTCCACTACAAAATAACTGTGGGATTAGTTCTGTAGTCTATCTTAGTACAATCTCAACTATTGAGAATCCAAATATAAAGAAATTTTACATTGGTAGTACAATGAAAACATTCAAAGAAGCTGACGGGGACATATGCAATCTTTTAATAACAGTGACTATAGTTACATGACTTCATTATCCAAGTATTTTGGAATCTAAAAGAAAAGAACAAAACACCTATGGTTAAATGGACATTGATTAAGAAAGCCCTATATTCCCCATGTTACCTATCTCTTAACGAAAAATTTGAAATTATTAGATTTAAAAACAAGGCTGATCACTTAAATCAAAGATATGAACTAAGGGTTAATTGTAAACACCGTTATAAATTTAACTTATTATAGGGGTCGTATACTTTAAATGATAATGATATGTCGCTGTAAGTTTAATAGATTATACCTTTTATTGCCTGATGGTCAATCTGACGATATGAATGTGTATTGCATAACTACATAGTGTAGTGTTATTCATTTTTCTGTATGCGTGTGTGTGTATATATATATATATTGGTGTGTAGTTATGTGCGTTTGTACTGCGGAATGTGTATATTTGTATATTAGTGTATTAATATGTTACTAGGTTTTGTATATATACATATGTATGTGTGTATATGTGTATATGTATCTGTATATATATATATATATATATATATATATATATATGTGTGTATGTATATATATATGTGTGTATATGTGTATATATATATATGTGTGTATATATATATATATATATAAAGTAAGAAGGTAAAACGAGGAGAAGAGAAGAGGTTAAAATATTGATGTATATGTGTATGTATGTGTATTTGTGTGTGTGGGTATGTGTGGGTATGTATGTATATGTATGTATATATGTATTTATGTGTGTATATATGTATGTATGTGTGTGTATGTATGTGTAGATGTATATATATGCATGTATGTATATATATATGTATATATGTGTGTGTGTGTGAGTGTATCTATGTGTATGTATATGTATGTATATATATATATATATATATATATATATATATATATATATATATGTGTGTGTATGCATGTATGTATGTATGTGTACTGTTATATTGTGTACCTAAATTTATATTTACGTATATTTCTGTTTGTATGAATGTGTTTATATATGTATGTGAGGATACATGTATTTTTGAGTTTGCATGTATATGGATATATGTCTATGTATATGTATATGTATATCTATGTACGTTTATATATGTATTTGGTTGAATGTCATTGTATTTATATGTATGTGCGTATATATGTGTACTTGTTATTATAGATAGGTATTTTTATGTATATATTAATGTATATATATATATATATATATATATATATATATATATATATATATATATATATATATATATGTATGTATATATATGTGTGTGTGTGTCTGTGTGTTTACTTATGTATGTTTGCGGTTGTATATGTTTATATTTGTGTATTGATGTGTGTATATATGTATATATATGTGAGTATGTGTACATATATATGTGTATATTTGTGGGTATATATGTGTATATATGTATGTATGTGTATGTGCACTTGTTATCATGGAGATATATACGTATGTATATGTTTATGTATTTATGTGTATGTATTTCTGTGTGTATGTATGTATATATATGTATATGTGTGTGTGCATATATATATATGTGTGTGTGTAAGGAAAAATTATTATATATATATATATATATATATATATATATATATATATATATATATATATGTGTGTGTGTGTGTGTGTGTGTGTTCGTGCGTGTGTGTATGTGTGTGTGTGAGGTGGACATCAAAGTTACCTATGGGTGTTGACTTTGATGTCCGATTTTATATTTACATACACTATTTTAATATATTAAATAATATTATTTTTAATCATTTTTATCTTTGTATATTTGCTCGCTTAAGTTATATTTCAATAAGTGGTTAGCATTTGTTTAATGACACTTTCAATCTTAAATATTTATTGGTTGTGGTATCCGATTGTCTCGGTCAATGTCTGTGGATGTGTGTGCATGTATTTATAGGTGTCTATGTGTATGGAAAGTGCATTCACTTTTAATTGTGTATGTATGTACATATGTGTTGGTTTCCCTTCCCCGCCGTACTTCCTTTTTTTTTTTTTTATGAAGAACCGTGGAGATGTTCTCTGTTTCGTCTCTTTTTGTGTGTGTATATATATATAAATATGTCTGGGTGCTTATATATTATAATCTAATTGTGTTTGTTTTACGCGTGATTTTAGAACTCCATTCACACACTCTTAGGATTAAGATATATAGATATTGTCAAAGGACCGGATATAAAATTAGCTGAAGTAACTTCAATGAAGAAATAAATTGAATAACATATATATTTCTTCTTTTCTCCTCAGTAATTTTATAGTTGTAAACTTAATAGCGATTAAATTTTGATTTTGAAATTAGCAGTTTTTAATTTTAACATTAAATTTTATCATATAATTTAGTAATTATTGGTTAGAATAAATTCTTTTTTAATACTACCCATATTTTAAACTTCAGAATAGATATTATAACATGACTTCGTTGTCAAGCTTTTTGAATTTTCCTATACTTGTATTTTGATTGGTCAATCTAGCTTTTGTAACAACGTTTTCCCCTTGCGAAGGATTGTTAATTAATTTGAAACTTTTAAAACCATTTATTTTACATTCAACATCATCACTTGATAAGATACCGACGGTGTTGAAACAAAATGGCTTTTTTGTAGTGATTTTATAACATATTTATGTTATAATTTTTTTTAAATTAATAATCATATATATATATATATATATATATATATATATATATATAGTAGGCATATATATAAATATATATATATATATATATATATATATATATATATATATATATATATATATAGGAGGCATATATATATATATATATATATATATATATACATACATACATACAGTGGTGTTCGATAAAAGTAACTCACCTGATTTCATTTACTAAAAATATTTTTTCTATTGTTTTTGGGGTTAAAATAATTTTTAATCTTACTAATATAAAGACCCCTTCCCGACCACCTAGGAAAAAATGTTTATTCTATCTAATGTATTCTATTGATAATTATAATTTTGGATATCAATGAGATTTAGCAAAAAACTGTAATAAAAAAAAGTGACTCACTTATTTTCTGCAACTAGTAATCAATCGAAACATATATATATATATATATATATATATATATATATATATATATATATATATATATATATATATATATTACAGCAAAAAACAAAATTAGATCAACATATATATTACAGCAAAAAACAAAATTAGATCAACGTATAGTATGTTTCAATCTTGTCTGAACCCAGCAGTCTTCAGCTCTTAAGTGTCTGTCTGGAAGCGGGTATTTGAATTTATTTTCAATATCATCCTCCTCGGAGAGAGGTCTTGTTTATGATATGCGACTGCTTGGGTTGCTGACTGTGGGAGAGCGTGAGGTATCTCATTATGGGGCAAGTGGTCTGGGATCGACGTTTATTTATGGCTTCGGCCTTTCGTTGTTTGTAACGAAATTTCGGTTCCCACTGTTGGATGCTCCGCAACAATTGTGTTTTCCTGGGATTTACAGTAAATAGTATTTAGACCATAAAGTCTTAATACCTTATGTGGGATTTAACCTTAGGACCAATTAAATCTAGAAAAATTACTTGAATATGATAGTTTCATAAGTTGAGGGTAATACAACGCGTTTCTCAGTGGAGGACTGTTATGGAAAATAAATCCAAATCCCCCACTTCCAGACAGACACTCAAGAGCTAAAGACGGCTGGGTTCAGACCAACTTGAAATAGACTATACTCATGTTGAGGTAATTTTGGGTTTTGCCGTAAAAAATATATATACTCATTTATAATGAAAACACTGAGCGCTCTGTGGATCAGTTTTAATATTTGTTATAACTAGCATCCACCTGGATCTATTACCTGTACTATATATATATATATATATATATATATATATATATATATATATTAGGTTGGTGCAAAAATAATGACGTTTTTTGACGTATTTTTTAACATCAAAAAACGTGATTATTTTTGCACCAACCTAATATATATATATATATATATATATATATATATATATATATATATATATATATATATGCGTGTGTGTGTGTGTGTATGTATAAAAGTGCCACATTCATCAAAAGATTAAATAATACGCTACGGCATAAATGTCTACAGAGTTGCCTTAATCGCAAGATACAGTAAATTTGTGCCACGACTCTTACAACATTTGCGTCCTGGGTATGACGACAAACTGCGTCCACCAACACGGCTTCAGATAATGTTTTCGGAAAAATAATGTTGCCAGGTATGCGTTTTTGAAACAATAATGTTGCCAGCTATACGTTTTTGGGAAAAAATTATGTTGCCAGCTATACGTTTTTGAAAAAATAATGTTGCCAGCTATACGTTTTTTGGAAAAAATAATGTTGCCACTTATAAGTTATTTGAAAAAATAATGTTGCCAGCTATACGTTTTTGGAAAGAATAATGTTGCCAGCTATACGTTTTTTGGAAAAATAATGTTCCAGCTATGTGTTTTTTAAACAATGTTGCCAGCTATGCGTTTTTGAAAAAATAATGTTGTCAGCTATATGTTTAATAGTACTGTATATTTAATATATGTATAGGTATATGTGTATGCATGTATGTGTATATATGTATATGTATATATATGTATGTATGTATGTGTGTGTATGTATATAGATTGACTTCTATGTTCATTTTTATATTTACGCACGCTCTATCTCTGATATTGAACACTTTATCCCATAAATATAGCACACCATAAAACTCTGTTTCTTCATATATATATATCGTCGACTCTCCCGTCGAATTCGACGTATGAGGGTCAAGGAGATCAGTTTCCTGGAAACAGACAACGGCATGAGATTTGATTATAGGGGTGGGTATATATATATATATATATATATATATATATATATATATATATATATATATATATATATATATTATATAAGGCTCAAACATTAATTTCCGATTTTGTAGCTCTGATGAATTGGATCGTGATTACATTATAACCATGGAATATTAGTGTTTGAGACTTTTATATTATATTCTTACTCTGTCCTGGACATCGAGTTCTACCTGGATTCTATCCTGTTGTAATTATTTTTTATACAAATATATATGTATGTGTAATGTATGTATGTATTTATGTATGTATGTATATTTATATATTTTAGATATATGATTGCATATGTACGTGTATATTTGGGAACTTATATATATATATATATATATATATATATATATATATATATATATATATATATTATATATATATATATATTATATATATATATTATATATATATATATATATATATATATATATATATATATATATATATATATATATGCTTATATATATATATATATATATATATATATATATATATATATATATATATGAGTAAAATGAGAACAAATGGAGTAAATTCCACTGTTGGTAACATTTAATTTAAAAGTGGGGTCAATTCAAAGTAGAGCTAAATATTATTTATTTTAGGATATTAAAACAAAAACATATTAAAAATCGAGACAGAATTACCATTATGTTTCAACCAGTAATTTTACATACCCCGAGGAGACAGATTTGTAGTGTTGAAACATAATTGTAATTATGTAGCGATTTTTAACATGATTTTGTTTTAATATCCTAAAATAAATAATATTTTATATATATATATATATATATATATATATATATATATATATATATATATATATATATATTATAAGTAATTCATAGAGTATCGTAACGGTCCGGGTTCAATTCTCGTTAGTGGATGCGCACTGCTGATGAGTCCCAAATATCGGAAGAAACGGCCGTCCAGTGCTTTCTGCATTCTGTTGTGGTTTCTTCTAAACTCGATGAATTACTTATATATATATATATATACATATATATATATATATATATATATATAGTAAAATCAAAATACTGCTATGAGTCCCAAATATAGGACAAAACAACCGTTCAGTGCTTTCTGCATTCTGTTGTGGTTTCTTCTAAACTCGATGAATTACTTAATTATGATTATCTCAAATCCTCCTAATAATTTCTATCACTTATATATATATATATATATATATATATATATATATATATGTGTGTGTGTGTGTGTGTGTGTGTGTGTGTGTGCGTGCGTGTTTGTTTGTGTGCGTGCGTGTGTGTGTGTGTGTGAAGATTAGTTGGATCAGATAAGCTATATTTTTTCAGTCGTTCTGATTGGCCCATATATCTAAGAAAGGCGTTTGATGAAATGCGTCTAAAAAAACTGTTGGAGCGGCTACGTAACCTTGACATCTTTAGGAAGGATATTAAAATACTCCAGTATTTATACTGACAACAAACCGCCACTATATGGATAGAAAATGAATTCGGTAAATACACAAAAATAGAAAGTGGCGTAAGACAAGGATGTGTCATCTCACCAGACTCATTCAACCTATACAGTGAGGCGATTCTGAGAGTATTAGATGTCCTACCAGAATTCATTATTAGCGGCCGCAATGTTAACAACATCACATATATCCAGGTGGAAGAGTGTTGATAGTAAACACAGAAAGGAAACTACAAAATCCCCTGCAGAAGGCAGTGAAGGAAAGTAAGAAGAAAGGATTAAACATCAATTGCAAGAAGTCAGAATGCATGGTTGTTAGCAAAAGGGGTACGCCCAAATTACAAATTACAAATCGGGGATACCAAAATCAAACAAGTACAAAAAATTGAAATATCTGAAAAATGTTTTAACAGAGAACGGAACGAGTGACATTGAAATCCGAAGAGATGTTGGGATAGCCAAAAGCCAAGTAGAGTTTTAAGAGACAGAAAAACTTTGTTAGAAACAAAGAAAAGATTACTGAACTGTTACGTGATATCTGTCCTCCAGTATGGCGGCGAATGCTTGGACAATCTCCTCAAAGATAAAGAAGTGGCTTGAAGCAACAGAAATATGGACGGAAGAAACGTTGGATTTATACCTTTTCCAATGGTTTAGAATTTAAATTCAGTTCTGCGATCAAATTTTGTGCCCGTATCCATTACCCCCACCCCATCCAAGCTTTCAGTACCTGGTATTCCGAAGCAGTCATCCATCTAGATATTGACCAGGCTTGACATCGCTTAACTTGGGTGATCGGATGAAATCCGGTGTTTGAACGTTCTACTGCAAGAAGACAGAATGCATAGTTGTTAGCAAAAGGGGTAAGCCCAAAATGCAAATTACAAATCGGAGATGCCTAAATCAAACAAGTACAAAAATTGAAATATCTGGGAATTGTTTTAACAGAGAACGGAAAGTAGAATATCGAAATCCGACGGCACACTATGATAGCGAAATTGTTTTCCAAAATCTAAGCAAAGTATTAAGAAATAGGAAAATTTTTAGACACAAAGAAAAGAATATTCAACTGCTACGACGAATTCATTACATTCACTTACAAGGTAATACCCTTGAGAAAAGTATTTTTCGCTTCTTCTCCCTTCACCAGCTATGTGAAAATAACAGGATAGACAGGATTCTATAGCCTTGGATGGCAAATGGTCTTCCGCAGAAAGAAATGGCAACCTACCTCGGGAAAAATCTGCTTCGTCAGTTATCTATAGAAAGCTACATGATCGCCTAAGCGTGTATCACGCATTACACATAACTGACTGAAATTCACTTACGTGCTAATAGCCTTCAGAAATGTATGAATCTTCTTCTCCCGCCAGCTATGGGTAAATAGCAGGACAGACTAGGTTCTGTAGCCTTGGATAGCAACTGTTCTACCGCAAAAAGTAATGGCAACCTACTGCGGGAAAAAATCTGTCTCGTCAGTCATGTATCCAAGGATACATGATCGCCTAAGCGTGTATCACGCATGGCACATAACAGACTGACTGGTGTAATATCTAATTTTGTACATTAGCATAAAGAATGATGCCTTCCAGAAACAAAGCAAAGTATTAAGAAACAGGAAAATTTCATTAGAAACAAAGAACACGGTTGTGTTATATCGGTCCTCCTATATGAAAGTGAGGGGATCAGAACATTCGTCTATGGAATATAGGTCTAAGAATTATTGGTCTAAGAATATTGGTCTAAGGAACCCTCGTCTAAAGAATATACGTCTAAGAAATAGTCGGCTAGAGAATTATGGTTTCATGTGGGTTGAATTATTAGGTTGGTGCAAAAATAATGTCGTTTTCTCACATAGTAACACATGGGAGAAAACGACATTATTTTTTGCACCAACCTAATAGTATAAAGCTTGTTATATTGGATTCCTGTTAGGTTGTTGCAAAAATAATGTCGTTTTCTCACATAGTAACACATGGGAGAAAACGACATTATTTTTTGGACCAACCTAATAATATACAAACAATGCATGACAATAAATGCAATTTTATTCTACTTACATCTATGATAGTTTTGTAATCAGTTTGAAATGTACTGTAATTTGCCTCCAGATTCGCCGAGGCCCGACACAAAATGTCTCTAAGTGATTCTGACTTCACCGCAATTCTGTAGTAACGAATAAATTCTCACAAATTCTTTGAATATTAGCCAGAAAAAAAAAAAAAAGATTTTTCTTCTCCTCCGGTGTTTGAGATTTTTTTTATTTCAAGATGTTTCTTCCTTTGACATGAGAGTTTTACTGATTCTTTCTTGGTAATTACTACTATTTTCTCATCTAGAACAAGGTCATACGCTACTTGTATTACCTGGTGCTTCTAAACGGTCATCTGTATAATCTATAGTCTGGTACAAGGTCACGGAAATAGTAAAAATCAATCTTTGTGATTAAAGCTAAAAACTCAAATGAGAAAAGGTTAGCAGGCGTCGGGAACTCCTGTTAGTGTTTGTGAAAAGCCAAGGTTATTATAAGTTATTGTGATCCGATTTCTCTGTTTGGAAGCTGAGTCAGGGAATGAAATTCATCGGACGCTTTTAAAACAATACGACGACAGTGCATTACCTCGTAGACGTGTGTATGAGTGGATCGAGAAGTTTTAAAAGTGGCGCACGAAAAAAAAGCAGGACACCAATCAGGTTCCCCGGCTAACGAGAAGATTCATCAAGCTCAAGAGATGTTAATGGTGAACCGGCCTGTTATCCTACATCAGGTAGCATGTTCTCCGCAGATTCGTATCACTGCGCTTTGTTCCTCCTCTGTGCACACTGCTAGCGGATCGGCCATGTTTACACTGTAACAGCAGCAAGAAAAGTGGCACGATTAAGCTCAAACTTAGATCACGTGACCACAATGATACCAACTATAAGCCCGCATGAACAGGAGGCAGTTTGATAAACTTAAAGATATGCTATGGCGAAAGTACGGATAGATTTTGACTTACCCTTGTAGGTTTTTGCCATCATTTGATGTTCATGTCCAGTAAGCCAGTGCTCCCCAACCTTTCTTTTTATATCCACGGAGCAGCTCCAGGCAGAAGAATCTTTCCGCGCACCGGCAATGGCATATAGGCGTAATTTAAGTCCATTTCAATAAATAGAGCAAACTAATAAAACAATCAATTTATTGAAGGGAAGAAAAAGTGTATAATCTTTTGAGACTCATATCTGGGCTCCAGCCCGACCACACACTTACGGACTTAGTTTCCTTGAATCAATATCTATTACACTAATATCACTTAAATATCATCTCACCATTATGAAGAATCAGAATATAATCGAAAATTAGTTAGGATTAGAAAATTAGCTGAAAATTATTACGAATAAATAAAAATACACATTAATTATTATGTACTTACAGTTATGATAGATAGTAAACATAAAAATATATATCAATTATAAAAATATATATAAATTAAAAAATCTACTTACAGTTATAAAGCATAATACTGAATAGATGATTATTGAATATTTAAACAAATATCCCCGCCGTAGACGTATATATACGTTATTTATCGACACGGACGAATAAACTCGTCCAAAACATATCGTTCAAAAACCAGCTACAGACGTGTTTATACGTCGGTCTTGATTCTTTTCATACCTTTCTGAGCTTAAAACAAGTTCAGTTGTCAATTCATACGTCTTGTAGAGCTTGTTATCCACTGCTCAGGTACTTTAAGGTACCTTTCTTAGTTACTATATTAAAAACAAATAAAATATTTCTTCTGAAAATGATTACGTTTTCCTCAAAACAATTGGCGGGCGAGGGTTGAATTTAAGTCCAATATTCAATTTATCTATTATATAAGTCTAAATAAGCTAATTATGTTTTTGCGGCCCAGTAGTAAATGAACCGGTTCGTGGCCAGGTGGATGGGGACCTCTACCATAACCCGCTAATCTAAAATAGCGTGATTGGAGCAATGGTTTGATAAAAAAAGTTGAGAAGAAACATTGGAAATAAGCCAATTCCTGCCAGAGACATAAACATAAAACGCATTGAGCAGGCAAATTCTATTAGGTTGGCAAGAAAGTCTTATCCCATTTCGAAAGCGGAAAGAAAATTTCATGGCGCAACGCCAACATCTACTCTATAATATAAAGTCCATCGTTCTGGACGATCTTCAGCCAGCCAGCGATCAGACAGCATCCGAATCTGTCCCAGATACCAGTCCGCTGGCTTTGAATCAAAACAAGCTTCCTTTAATTCATCAAATGTGTTGAATCGCTGGTCGCGAAAGGATTGCGCCATTGAGCGGAATAGGCTATAGTCATTTGGAGCAGCATCTGGACTGAATGGTGGATATGGTAGAAATTCAACATCGTCCATTTCTAGTTAAAAACATTCCCATCATAATGCTGTACTACAGTTATAAATGTAATAAAACTATTTTTACTTCTTGATTTCACATTAAACTGCAATACTCAAGAGACGTTTACACGACAATTTGCAAAAGTTCTGCTGAGCAACACGCACAAGTAACGTAAACAACGTACACAAATAATATCATCCTTATTTCATACTGGTAGGAACCATTATGATAGACCTAACTGTTAATGGCGGCGTAGGCTAGCCTACATTTTCTGTCGTTTTATATTGAGTTGGCTAGAAAGTGTTGACTAACTTAGGAAACGGAATGAAAATAACAAAATGTTATGAAGCAACGCCAATATTTATTCTTCAAAATAAAGTCCATCATTCTGGACGATCTTCTGTCAGCGATCAGCCAGCACCCGAATCTGTCCCAGATACCCGTCCGCTGGCTTTGAATCAAAACAGGCTTCCTTTAATTCATCAGTTGTTGAGTCGCTGGTCGTGTTGGTGATGTGTCATTGAGCGGGATAAGGCTATAGCCACTTGGAGAAGCATTGAGACTGAATGGTGGATGTGGAAGAATCTCAACGCCACCCTAGACTACGTGACAGCGAGTTTAGGAAAGGGATGAATTAAGAACCATGGACACTCCAGCGGGAAACCACTCCTCTACCTTTTCCCAAGGCATGGAAATTCACACATAATAAAGGAAATGAAGCTGGGGAGAGTTATAATCGTGTACGACCTAAAATGATATCGCATTAAAACAAACGCTGATTGACAAATCGGTCAATATTTATAGTTTGTTTGTTTTTTCTTTTTCCTCTGAAAAAAAATCCAAAACGAAAAATATAAGGTTGGAGAGAAAGTCCCGACTCCCATAGGAAGCCGAAAGAAAACAACAAAATTTTATGAAGAAACACCAATATTTATTCTTCAAAATAAACTCCATCATTCTCGGCGATCTCCTGCTAGCTACCTGCCATCGTCCGAATCTGTCCCAGATACCAGTCCGCTGGCTTTGAATAACAAAAATTGTAAACAAGCTTCTTTTACTTCATCAAAAGTGTTGAATCGCTGGTCGCGTAGGAAGTGGAACATTGAGCGGAATAGGCCACAGTCACTCGGAGCAGCAATGGGACTGAATGGCGGATGCGGAAGAATCTCACCACCGTCCATCTGTTTGAATTTCTCCTTAGTCAACCTGGCAGTGTGTGGCCTCCCATTGTCTTCCTGAAACAGAACCCGACCTCGATGGACCAAAGGAGGATACTCCTTTAGTTTGTTGTAAACGCGGTCTAGCTGCTGGCAATGCAGTTTAGGGTGGAACAAGCCCAAAATGCAGTTCTCATTGGAAATTCCAACAGACAGAGATCAAGATTTTTTGTTTTCTTTCCGCCCCCTAAGTGAGTCAGAACTTTCTGGGGAACCTAATATTTTTAAATAAAATATGTGGTTGACTTGTTAATTCAGGATGAAAAATGACAATATTTTTTTTCAAATATTATTTACTATTAAGCCAAAGAAATATAAATGATAATATTAGTCGTTTCTTTATAGGAAAACATTCGATATTCATTGATTGAACAGCCAGCACTACTCGACCTAAGTTTTTTTTAACTCCCTGGCCACCGGGCTGAGATCAGAGAGGAGTATCACTTTTCCGTGTCTATTATGGTTTTAGTAATGTTATCCGTTTTCTTATAAGGAAATATTCAGTATCCACTGACCGAGAGGGCAGTGCTACTCGAGTTACACTTTTCTTCGCTCGCTGGCCACCTGGCTAGGATCAATGTGTATTATCTCGTCTCCTCGTCTCAAATGCTAATAGTATTAGGTTAGTGCAAAAATAATGACGTAATAATGTCATTTTTTGACGTATTTTTTAACGTCAAAAAACGACATTATTTTTGCACCAATCTAATAATATCAGCTGCTTAATTACAGGGAAACATTTTATATTTATTGACCGGTAAGCCAGTGCTGCTTTCGGCTGAAATTAAAACAAATTTATAGAAAAATAGTTTTCTCAAGTCCCTTAGTTTTCCAGGATTGATGGGAGATTCTTTTCTTTCCAATCTGTTTCTGGTAGGGTGGAATTTCAGAATCGTGATTATATCATTATTTTCTCTTTGGATTACACGTGCTATCCATTTTAGGTGCTGCTGCTGCTGTTGAAAGTCCTCAAACGATACGGTTATCTCTTACAGTTCCTTGTTTGAGATTCTGTAACGCCAGTCCACCGGGTTCGAAGAAGTTTGGTCCACTCGCCGGAAATCATTTTTAATAACTGGTCTGAGAAAATGGTTCTATACAGACATTTCTGAACAAATATGGAACTATGAATGACATCCACATGAAAATGTCAATCTGACAAGGCTATACTTAAAAGAAACAATTTGCTTAGTAAATGGGAAGACGAAACAAAAGATACTAGGTTGTCTTATCCAAATCCAGAGACTATTCACTCTTGTTGGAGGAAGTCCTCTCTGATTGACCATATCATTAGGGGTATACCAGGGCTTTCTCACTCTTATTGGAGGAAGCCCTCTCTGTTTGACCGTGTCATCAGGGGTGTACCAGAGTCTTCTCACTTGTTGGAGGAACCCCTCTCTGGTTGAACATATAATCAGGGGTGTACCAGGGTCTTCTCCCTCCTGTTGTAGGAACCATTCTCCGATTGACCAATGTCTTCAGAGGTATACCAGGGCCTTCTCAATCTTATTTGAGTAAGTCCTCTGTAATTGACCATATCATCAGAGGTGTAGCAGGGCTTTCTCACTCTTATTGGAGGAAGTCCTCTCTAATTGACCATGTCATCAGGGCTGTAGCAGGGCCTTCTCACTCTTATTGGAGGAAGCCCTTGTTACAGTTTTTTGTGTATATGTAATGTAACTAGTGAGTTAGTTCAAATGCCTTGACTCACTTTATAGTCTACCAATAGAAGGTTAACCAATCAGAAGCCGCAGAACATTCTATAGGTCGTGTATAAAGGCGGCCATTTTTGTTTACCCTACCCGAATGACCAGTTCCAACTTGTCAGGCGAAGATGAACAGAAGGAAGTACTACGCTCTGCTACTTTGCTGCGATATCCACTGCTAACCTGAACTACGCTTTCCTACTGCCTCCGAAATATTCACTGCTAACCTCTGGATTCTATACTCGAAGACGACCGTCAAAATGTCTAACAGCCCTCTCTATTTGACCATGTCATCAGGGGTATAGCAGGGCCTTCTCTTGTTGGAGGAAGCCCTCTCTAATTGACCATGTCATCAGGGGTATAACAGGGCCTTCTCTTGTTGGAGGAATCCCTCTCTAATTGACCATGTCATAAAAGGTGTGGCAGGGCCTTCTCACTCTTGTTGGAGGAAGCCCTCTCTAATTACCATGTCATCAGGGGTATAGCAGGGCCTTCTCTTGTTGGAGGAAGCCCTTTCTAATTGACCATGTCATAAAAGGTGTGTCAGGGCCTTCTCACTGTTGTTGGAGGAAGCCCTCTCTAATTGACTATGTCATAAAGGGTGTAGCAGAGCCTACTGATTGACAACTTCTTCTGGGGTGTAGCTGTACTCACAACGCTTGGCCAATTGCGGGTAGGTGATACTATTTGACCAATTGTTGGGATGGATGGTCTTGAAATTAAAGCCGTTCTTCTCCTAAATCGGTTGCCATCCGAGGCAAAGTTGCCATCGAAGTACTCTGTATGTCTTGCTATTTTATTCATAGCTGAGGAGGTAATTTTATACCTTCCTCAAGAATATTTGCACGACCCCGACTGGAATTTGAACTCGCCTCTCCGATTCCTCAAATCATTATTCAACCGTACGTGTCTCCACAAGTTGTCGCATATGAAAGGTAGTTTTTGTTTGCTGAATTCCCAAAAGAACTGACAAATGTTTATTGGCATAAGTCATTATTTTAACGCTTATTTCATACACATCTCTTTGACATTTTGTATTAGATGCTTCTTTTTTTCGAATATATTTTATTCGTCGCCTCCAAAAAAATGTAAGGATTAAACAAGGTCGCCCGCTGTAGCAGAGTCGAACTGTAGCAACATGGCGGACTTAACTACAAACGTTATATTTTCGAAGGATTTGCACCAAAATTTACATGCACATGCTCCAAGTTAGCGGGAAGCCCAAGACCGATTTTGCATTTCTCAACTCCCATCGATAGTGGAAATAATCGATTTTTCATGCTTCTACGGCGGTTTTCATGTAGTTTGCGGCCATTTTCTACTGGCCAGAGTGAGAGCCTATAGCTGGCTGCCACGAATAGGCAGGAAGATTCTATTGGCCAGCATGAGAGCCAACAGCTGACTGACACGAATGTTAACTAGCATGCAAAAAAAAAATAGATAGCTGCATTCGTCACAAGTGGGAAAATTGCACTTTATTCCAGTTGGCTCTTTCCCTTGCTTAAACTCAACGTTGATTCTGATTCCGCAGAATTAGGTTGGGTGTGAAAAAGTATTTGTTGTTAACATTCTTTTTTCATTCGGTTTTTCCTGTTACGAATCCTTTTTTAAAGCTGATCGTTTTGTGTTCATTTTGTTTAGTTCTTTTTTCGTAACAGATTTAATGTTTAGTATGGAGCTTAGAAAAAATTCGCTGTGTGAGAAGTAAGGCAAGAAGTAAGGCATGTAGCAACATCAGCACGGCAAAGGGCACTCCTTTAAAGGCAAGGAAGGGCAAAAATATTTTAAGTCAAGTGATAGCGATTGCTGTATGAGTCGTACGATTTTTGAATCAAGCACGGGCAATGCCGGGCCATGCTGCTAGTGTTTAAGACAAAGAGTATGTGCATGAAAAGAACAGTCCCGGATAAAAATGGAATGCCAACCGGCTTTGCCGGCTGACCGCACAAAAGTAAAGACATTGGAACTTCTCCTACCAGACAGACACACATACAGAATTACCAATACGCATTACCATCCGATGCAAGCTTAGACATACAAGAATGTTTACAAGCTTACATATAGAATTATCTACATATTTAATGCATGTGACACGTGAGTAACCAATCAGAATTGTCTCAAACAAAATTGAAAAATATCAACGTTCTGTAATTTGTCTGTCTTCCTTCAATGTATGAAAGTGAAAGATGTTTATATAGATTTCCTGTTTGTTCTTTAACTTATCATCATATAATTGTGAATAAAATCTTCCGTTACTGGTGTTGTTCATCACAGCTGGAAAACAATTATTATCTACAAAAAAAAATGGATATATAAAGATACATACGAAATATTTAGAATTCGGTATTACATAAACCATAAATGTTGATATGCTGCTAATCAAAAACAGCCAACTAAAATAAATTGAAACTAATTTTATTAATAGTGTTCTGCTTTCTTTTAATGTAAATGACATCAAATATTTGGAATCGTTTTCTTTTGTTTTTTGGGGGTTTTATTTTTTTTTTTTTTGGCAGATAGCGTGGTAGGGAACTATATTGTACTAAATCACAATCTGAAAGAAATTAACAGGGGGAAAGAAGGAAGGAAGAAAAAAGAAAGAAAGAAAGGAAAATGAGTAAAAGAAAACAGAAAGAAACAAAGAAAGAAAGAAAGAAAGAAAGAAAGAAAGAAAGAAAGAAAGAAAAATTGTTGAAAGAAAAAAGAGTAAAAGAAAAAAGAAAGAAACAAGCAAAAAGTGAAAGAAAGAAAGAAAGAAGAAAAAGAGAAAAAGAGTGAAAGAAAAAAGAAAGAAACAAGCAAAGAAAGAAAGAAAGAAAGAAAGAAAGAAAGAAAGAAAAGTAGAAAAGTAGAAAAGAAAAAACAGTGAAAGAAAGAAAGAAAGAAAAAAGAAACAAGAATGAAAACGAAGAAAATAAAAAATGCGAAAAAGTGTGAAGGAAAGAAACAAAGTAAGAGAGAAAGAATAAAGATAACGAGAAAGAGTGAAAGAAACAAACAAACAAGCAAACAACAAAAGAAAAAAAGGAATAAAGAAATATAGCGAAAGAGCCAAAGAAAGAAAAAAAAGAATGAAAGAGAGAAAGAAACAAAGTAAGAGACAAAGAAACGAGGAAAAGAGAGAAAGAGTGAAAGAAAGAAATATAGAAAGAAAGAGTGAAAGAAAGATGAAAAAAAAGAGAAAAATATGTGTAAGAAAGAAAGAAAGAAACAAACAAACAAGAGGGGTTGGTATTTTCCTTTTTAGATTGTTTTATACAACGCCACCTGACGGAGGTTAAGAGAAATCTCCTGGTGCATAAGATGGTGTAATCCCATGAAATCTTTTTAAGTATTCTTATTACTGCAAATTGAAGTTCTCAAAGGACGACATGTTTTATTTTATTTCTTCGCAAAAGATGTTAATACGACTAAAAATTCTGGATGACATCAATAGACATTTATTTCCGAGCGCGAATTTATGTCGTAGAGAAATTTAATGTTAACCGAACAAAGAAGGGCACATTTATCGTGATAAAAGAATTTTTAAATTACATTTTATAGATATAATTTAATTAAACTCACAACCTTGAAATATATTTTCACCAACAAGTTTTATTTTTCCAATTTGAAAATATTATAATTCTGTAAAGTTAAATAAAGATTATCGAATTAAACATGAAAAAAAAAAAAAGATTTTCTTCTTTGATGTCGACAACCTGAATTAAAGTAAAAATATTAAAGTATTAAAGTAGAAATATTAATAATAAATCATTTGATTTTATTATTCGTCATTTTTGTACCAAGGATAATGTTTTTGTGCTTCCCAAACCAACCTCTACTTTTCTTACCGTAATTTTCTAAGCGTACTCTTCTGGCACAGTTAACGTTCTTTTGTTTATAAAGAACAGATTGACTGAAAACCTTCTTTCTTTTTTTTTTTCTACCTTATCTCTTGAAACACTTCGTTTTCTCCTCTTAATAATAACGTTATCTTTATTTTTTTTTTAATGTCTTGTCTGCAACGCACCAAATTCACACTTGCCTTTTTACAGTTTCGACACGAGTGCACACTGTCGAAGGATGACGTGTTTGGACAATGCGATCAATCCGCAAATAACTGTATTTGCTTCTTTTTTAATTTTTGCTCGTTTTTATTTTCATAAAGTTTATTTTTTTTTATTTAATCTTAGCGTATTTTTTTTTTAAATTATATTTTTTCTATTTTTGTGTTACCAGCACCCAAAATAACAAACAGGGTTTAACTTTCTTTTTTTTTTTTTTTTTCTTTTTTTTTTTAATTTTTATGGGGGTGGCGAAAACACTGAGTCAACCCGATCAAAGATGATAATGAAAAATAAGCGAAGATTTTGTAGTGGCTGAAAGAAGAAAGATAATGTTGGGGTGGGGTGAGAGTAAGAGGGACAAAAATGGAAAGCGAGATGTTTTAAAATAGTGGCGGGGTTGGAGGATGAAAAGAGTGAAACAGGAATATTGAAGAAAAAGAAAGAAAGAAAGAAAGAAAGAAAGAAAGAAAGAAAAGAGTGAAATTGATTATGTTAAAAGACGGACAGAAATCAAAGAGAAGAGTAGAAAGAAAGAAAGAAAGAAAGAAAGAAAGAAAGAAAGAAAGAAAGAAAGAAAGAAAGAAAGACTGTTTAAATTATAAAGGAAAGAATCAATAAAGAAAGAGAGAAAAGAAAGAAAGAAAGAAAGAAAGAAAGAAAGAAAGAAAAAAAAATAAAGAAAGAAAGAAGCGAGAGAAAGAAGAGAAAGAAAGAAATTATAAAGGAAAGAATGAATAAATAAAGAGAGAAAGATAGAATGAACGAACGAAGGAGAGAAAAAGAAAGAGTGACAAAGAAAAAAATCAATAAAGAAAGAGAGAAAGAAAGAAAGAATGAAGAAATACTGATTGAATGAAAAAGAAAGTATGATTGAATGAAAATGAAATTAGGAATGAATGAAAGAAAGAAAAAGAAAGAAAGAAAAGATGAATGAATGAATGAATGAATGAAAAAGAATGAAAGTGAGACAAACATTGAGAAACAAAAGTAATAGAAACATAAGAATAGAGAGAGCCGAATTAATTATGTTAAAAGACGTACAGAAATCAAGGAGAAAAATAGAAAGAAAAAGAAAGAGAGAAAACAGACAAGGAAGAGAGAAAGAAGAGTATTAAATAGAAAGAAAGAAAGAAAGAAAGAAAGAACAACAGACAAGGAAGAGAGAAAAAAAGAGTATTAAATAGAAAGAAAGAAAGAAAGAAAGAAAGAAAGAAAGAAAGATAAAACAACAGACAAGGAAGAGAGAAAAAAGAGTAATAAAAAGAAAGAAAGAAAGAAAGAAAGAAAGAAAGAAAGAAAGAAAAGATAAAAACAGACAAGGAAGTGAGAAAAAAAGAGTAATAAATACGGAGAAAAAGAAAGAAAGAAAGAAAGAAAGAAAGACAAAGAGAATAGAGAAGGGAAGAGAGAAAGAAGTGAAAGAAATACAGAAATAAATAAATAAATAAATAAATAAAGAAAGAAAGAAAGAAAGAAAGAAAGAAAGAAAAAGAAGTAAACAATGATAAATAATTAAAAGAAATAAAAAAGACAAAGAAATAAAATGGAGAAAACTAAACAAATTATGGTAAACATGGAAAGAAAAAGAAATCAGAGAAAAAAAAAAGAAAGAAAAAATATTGAAATGAAATCGACAAGCAAATCAAAGAATATGGGATTAATGCCTCGCTAAAAAAATGGCCTTCAATTTCCAATAGAGATAGAATTAAAGAAGAAAGAAAAACGATGCCCGAAAATTGGATGCAGTTCTTAAAGATAAGTAAGCACAAAAGAAAAGAAAAAATTATTCAATATTATAACCACATAGGAAAAAATTCCAGACCACATGAGGGGAAAAAAACGGCATGTTCAACATTTTATGAAGAATTTAAAAACTTTGATCTGGTTCTGCCATATAGGTGAGATATTTCCACACTTTCGATTCGTACAAGTGATCTACTCTTCAGAGTTCAGATTTAAAAAAATAAGGTCTCTATTTTGGATGCTTGATTTTCGAAGCAGGTAGACAGGCTCTCCCCGCTTTTAAGATAGAGAAAAACATCAATAGATCTGTTTCCGATATTTTTAAAAAAAAGTGCTTTTTACTTAACAAAACTTTTAATTATATGATAAACATGACGAACGCTGGAATTGAATGTTTAAAACATTACATCATCAGCTCAGGCAAAAGAATGTAAGATCCAAACATTTGCAGATGATACAATCCGAGCATTACACATCGACTTACATTCGTCATATTTATTATACAATGAAACGACACGAATCATCCGAATATTCAAGACACGCTGAAACAACACCGACACAATAAAATTGATACCTAAACACATATATGCGCAATAACATGAACACGTGACATCTGTGGTGGCTGGCCGCTCGTACCCGAATATGCCTGCCGACTAGGGGGACTGTTCAGTACAGACAAAGCCGCATAGGTGGAATTGGCCAATCCCTATTCAATACCCACAGAGCCGTAATAAGGTGGCTGGACAATTCCTCTTCAATACCCACAGAGCCCTACTAGTGGCGGCTAGCCAATTCCTGTTCAATACCCACAGAACCCTACTAAGATGGCCGGCCAATCCCCGGTCAAAGCATCAGAGCTGTACCAGGGTGGCTGGCCAATCCCTCTTCAATACCCATAGAGCCGTACTAGGGTGGCTGTCCAATTCCTCTTCAATACACACAGAGCCCTACTAGTGGCGGCTCGCCAATCCTTGTTCAATACCCACAGAGCACTATTTAGGTGGCTAGCCAATACAGAACCCTACTAAGAGTGGCTGGCCAATCCCTCTTCAATACCCACAGAGCCCTTAAAATTAAACGATCATATAGAATATCACACACACTCACTCGCACACGCACACACACAAACACACACATATATATATATATATATAATATTTTATATATATTTAATATATTTTTGTCCATACGTTATTTTTTATAGATAAACAGTAAATATATTAAATAACTGTCAAATTTAATCCATTTCAATATATATATATATATATATATATATATATATATATATATATAGATAGATAGATAGATAGATAGATAGATAGATAGCCTAGGGATTAGAATCTCCGACTGATGCCAGATCAGTAGGGTTTCGGTACCGGCTTGAAATGATCGGATGTCTAATCACACACTGATGGGATGTGATACAACGAAATAGTCTATCTGTGGATAACGGTATATATATATATATATATATATATATATATATATATATATATATATATATATATATATATATATAGTGCTTTGGGGGCAGCAGGCCGTTATTCAAACATATTGTTGAATATAACAGTTAACGAATGTCTATTATGTTTGATCATGAGTAGTTCTAAGCTTCGTATAGTGGCTTTAATTTCGGGACAATATTAAGACAACATCTGTCCAACATTTAGATATTTTTTATTATTCTATTTCTCGATCAGACTGAGGTCGTGAATTCGGGATGCAGTTCTATGACGGCGTACCACGTGAAAGACCGAAATATTAACAATAGAACCATATGTTTAGATGCTTTGTAATGTGTTGTGACTAGTTGGAAATTTAATTTTGTTGAGTGTGGATTGTTTTGTTTTAATGTAGATGGCTTCCAATATCTTAAGGTCATTTTTACTGTGTGTATTTTCATCTGCTATTCCACGACCATTATCAACGCATAGTGAACTTCTATATCAACATAACAGAATATCATCTTTGATGGTGAATATCTTTGTTTAAATATCCTTATAACCACTCTGAAGATGGCTCATGTGAGCCAAAAGCCTAGATCAAGGAACAGCATAATAAAGAATTATCTAATTGTTGAACAATTTTTGTCTTTATTTTCTCCCAAAATTAAAACAACTATACGAGGCTTAGAACGGCTCATGGTTAAACATAATAGACATTCGCTGTCTGTTATATTTAACGATATATGTTTGAACATATATATATATATATATATATATATATATATATATATATATATATATATATATATAATAAAGTATTTCATCGAGTCTAGAAGAAACCTCAGCAGAATGCAGAAAGCACTGGACGGCTGTTTCCCCTATATTTGGGACTCTCAGCAGTGCGCATCCACTACCGAGAATTGAAACCAGACAGTTACCTTACCAGGCAAACGTCATACCAATTTCTATCACTTGTATATCCTTGCTTGAACCGGTTTCTAATACTCTGGATGGAGACGCTTAGGGATAGTAGTCGTAGCTCGTGGGGGCACAGTCTTATGGGTAAAAGAGAAACTCGGATGAGTTCCACCACGAGATATGTGATCGAGCGGCGCTATATCGTGTTGGATTCGCTACCTCTTCGTCAAAGTGGCCCGTTGGTATAGTTCGTGTGACGTTTGCCTGGTAACGCAACTGTCGGGTTTCAATTCTCGGTAGTGGATGCGCACTGTTGATGAGTCCCAAATATTGGCCGTCCAATACTTTCTGCATTCTGTTGAGGTTTCTTCTAAACTCGATGAATTACTTAATTATGATTATCTCAAATCCTCCTAATATTTATCACAGACACACACACATATATATATATATCCACTCCATTTACAAGAATCAGATCAGGCATAAAATAGAATAATCTGCCCAGTTTTTAGTTTCTACTCCCGACAGAGTCCAAAATCGTTTCAGAGTTCTTACAAATTATTTTACGCCCCTCTCTCACAGGCGTGATATGGCGAGTCTCTCACTGCTCCATGGAAAGTGCTCGGGCAAACTGCGTTCCTTGGTTCTGCCAGTTCGAACCTTCACGAGTAGGACCCGCCATGTTACTCGCTTTGTGGCGAACCACGTTCATCCCCTCTGCATTTATTTGGTGAGAAGCAAGTTCCACTGGCAAAGCTTCTTCCCGCTTACTACTGCTCTGTGGAAACGACACCCAAGAGGATATTCCCCCATCAATACACAGTGAACCTGTTCAAGTCTGACGTTAAAAGTTATCTTCTCCTGTCTGCATAAATGGGATCTTGCTGTAACACACAAATTCGTGTGTCACCGACTAGTCCTAGTACAGTATGATCCTTATATATATATATATATATATATATATATATAGAGAGAGAGAGAGAGAGAGAGGAGGGAGAGAGAGAGGGAGAGAGAGACAAAGGGAGGGAGAGAGAGGGGGAGGGAGGGAGAGAGAGGGGGAGAGACAGAGAGAGAGGGAGAAAGAGAGAGGGAGGGAGAGAGAGGGAGAGGGAGAGGGAGGGAGGGGGGAGAGAGGGAGGGGGAGAGAGAGGGGGAGAGAGGGAGGGGGAGAGAGAGAGAGGGGGAGAGAGAGTACTCCGCACAAGCATAGTGACATAACGTAAAGTGTGAGAGTTGTGAAAGGGATTTTCCTAGCAAGCAAGAAAAATGGCGCAACACGATCTACCTACTCCCGTTCTTCCCTTTACCTTAGTTTTTCTTTCTTTTTCTTTTTTTTTTTTACTTTTTGTGCTTTTAAGCACATGATTTTTTTTTATTGCAATCATCATGTTTAATAACTTCCTGTTCAAACCGATCGTTTGGTTATCGCTGGCAATTATCCTCTAATCTCCAACAACTCTCTCAGTATTATTTTGTAATCGGTAAAAGCCATAGTCTCTACACTCTTGTGAAATTTCCATCTTATCTAGTCTTGATTCCATCGTTTTCGGAAATTGCTTTATATGACATAAGTTTCTAAGCTACCGGGCAAGGTCCTGGTATTATCCCAATTTATTGCTTCATGTTCTGGTCAATAAATTGTGCAAATTCAGTATATAGTATTAACTCCGAACGAGATTGGAACTTGCATCAACTACAAAGGGACCGCATCTATTGTCGACAACGTCTGGATATAAGACGCTCATAATTTTCATAATTAGATATTCTCTTCAGTTTTTGTTTGGTTAGTCAGTACCCACAGAGTCCTTTTTAGTTTTCGACTCTATTTCACGCCATCTTGGAGTAATAATCTGAAGTTGTGTTTAAAAATCAACAAAAGAAAACGAAGAAACTCTAGAAATAGAATAGAGAAAAAAAAAAAGAAAGAAAGAAAAGCAGGTAGATAAATCCCAAAGAATTCTTTAGCGGGAAGATAATGGTAATATGGAATTTGATAAGCTTGATATTGTCTCACTTATTGGTTGACACATTAAGTCTCCGGGATGGGTCACTTCCTGCTTATCGCCCACTAATAACTGGGCTGATTAAATAAAATGGCCTTGATTTAATCTAATCGCCAATTTAAAATGAAAACGAGGCTCATGTCATTCAATCAAAAAATACCCATCCTCCTCGCAAATTCACTTAGGACTTTTTGTCAAAAGCAATTTTATTCACTCTCTATAGATTTTCTCAACTCTGCTGAAGCCAATTTAAAATCCCGACAAACCACTAATTACCGAAAATTGGAATATTTTATCAATTCTCCTTCCATTGCCTGTCGACATTTTCTCAGGCTGAGTGTTATTTTAGCTGGTAAAATCAGTTTATTTTAAACTAGTTTTACTCCAAAGAGACTAAGCTGTTTAAATAATGTTTTCAAGAATATCGCAAAGAGACGAGGTTTTAAAGAAATGGTTCTCGGGAATTTTACAAAGATGGAAATGAAAGTAACAGACTTTTACTCAAATGAATCCTGCAAATTGGCGCTGTATTTTCGAGACTAGAATATTCAACGGTTTTGATTGCCTACACCTAATTATAGAGGAAGAAGTTTTAGTACTTTTCACTAAAATTGGGTTCGATAAATTACGGACATGTCTACGAGATCGGTGAAATATGGTATTTATCCAAATAAAAGGTGATTGTTCAAATTGGAAGTTTGATTGTGTCTTCATTTCAGATCTCGAAATCTGCCTTTTACGACTCGAGTTTTGTAAATAAAAAAAAAAGGTAGCAAAGCTGAAATGTGTTAAATTTCTAAATATCTAAGAAGGCCGAAGAGAAAAACAGTTGCTATTCTCTTGAATTAAATCGTCTTTGGTACGTTGAATATTCTAGTCTCGAAAATACAGCGCCAATTTGCAGGATTCATTTGAGTAAAAGTCTGTTACTTTCATTTCAATTAGATACACAATCACTTGCAATGTTCAGGGTCGGAACTTTTAAAGAATTGGTCTTACTTACGCTTAAGAAAAGTAGGAATCCCTTTCTTCCCCCCCCCCAGCTATGGGTTAATAGCAAGGAAGGCTGGGTTCTTTAGACTCGGTGGAAACATATTATGAGGATATGGAGAATAGGAAGTAATTTATCTTAGACTTGATGAGATTATGTTTGTAGAATCTGGGGAAATTATTATTAGGAAGAATTTGTCTGAGTGGAACTTCCTCCCTACAAATGGAATACGGTGAGGAATGTGAGGAAATCATCTCGGCGGGCAGAGTAAAACCACTCCTGGCTGTAATTGTTTGAATTTGTGGAACTAAAGAATATAAGTTGGCAAATACATTGTAAGAAACGCGATTATAACGAAGAACAAAATTGCAATAATGATTTTCCAAACAGAGAAGAGATTTCAAAGAACCGGAAGATTTTTTCATCAGGGAGCACAGTCATGAAACATGATTTTCTACAGTCTTACTTTACGACAAATAGGGATTAGCAACCCATGCCTTCTTCTGATCCGATCTCAAACCTCATCTTGAAGATTATCAGGTCCAAAAGGTAAATTTTCAAATTGAAGTTTTTAAAAAGATCATTATTTCATCTATTTCGATCTAATGTCCGCATACTCTCTCCAATTCTTCTGGAATACGAAATTAGGACCGAATGGACGATAGTAATTAAATTAGTAAGAAAGTTTTGAAATAAATTTATTCTTGAATGTAATTTATTTATTGATTTATTTGACCGTTTCTTTCAACGTCAAAGAAATTAAAGATTCTCCCGAAGCATCGATTTTGGGGTTACTATAGCTTTGAAAGTTTTGAGCATCTCGAAATTTCTACGGTGAAAAGAAACTGCAATGCAAAATGCATGGTTGTCAGCAAAAGGGAACAGCCCAACATGCAAATTATAAATTGGGGATGCCAAATTCAAACCACAGAATTTAAATATCTGGAAAATGTTTTCATAGAGCACAGAAAGTGCGACACCGAAATTATAAGGCACATTAGGACAACGAAAGATACCTTCCAAAAGCTATGCAAAATATTAAGAAACAGGAAAATTTCGTTAGAAACAAAGTAAAGTGTACTGAAGTGTTATGTAATATGAATCCTCGTATATGGCAGTGAATGCCGGATAATCTCCGCACAGATGAAGATGAAGCGTAAGGCGATAGAAATATGGTTCTACAGAAGGATGCTGAGAATAACATGGACTGAACATCAAAGGAACGATGAAGTTTTAGAGAAAATGGAAACGAAAAGAACATGTATCCTTAACGTCATAAATAGGCCATTGAAAATTCTAGGTCATATAATGAGGAAAGAAGGGTTGGAAAATTTGACACCCATGGGACATAGTGAAGGCCCGGAAACAGAGGAAAACAGCGTACAACCTACCAAGAGAGCATGAGCAAATGGATGGCAAAACAGGGTTTTGAGTGATAACAAACAGGCACAAATTACTAAGAACTACAAAGGACGAGAAATTATGGAGAGCCGTGATCGCCAACGTCCTGAAGGGACACGGCATATAAAAGAAGACTACGAAGAAATGGACAAAATAGTAAAAAGCTTTTCGACTGACCGAAACTTATTTCTTCAAACACTTCGTTAAGACGTCATTTCCGTAAGACTAAAAATCTGGCTGACATGGACAAAAGATTTTTTTAGCATTTCACCCCAAGCAAGGCGATAATACGACTAAGACGCAGTGGGTTACTGGGAGCGAAAGAGAATAACAATACTTTATGAGCATAAAAAATAGTGTTTAGAAAGACAAAAAAATAAATGGCGATTGGCATTGTATTTAAATTTTCAAAGATTTTAGATGTTTTTTTTTTCCCTTTTTTTTTTTTCTTTTCACGGCATATCAACCTCAACGGCTTATTTAATGCCGACCAGATTTTTATTACATTTCCAAAAATGTATTACTGGCAATATCTTTTTTTTAAATGTATTGCTGGGAATATTTTTCTTTTTCAAAAACGTATTGCTGGGTTTTTTTTTTTCTAAAAATATATTGCTGGTAATATGTTTTTTTCTAAAAATGTATTGATGGTAATATTGTTTTTCTAAAAATATATTGCTGCTAATATCTTTTTTTCTAAAAATATACTGATAGTAATATCTTTTTTTTTCTAAAAATATGTTGCTGGTAATATTTTTTCTAAAAATATATTGCTGGTAATATTATGACATGTCGCTCACTCTCCTTGAAAAAGGTAGACATTCTTGTCAGTCCGATTGGTTTCAAATAATGGGAGTTGTCCTTTCTCTAATATTTGACAGTATTTTGGACCATTCAACCGCTTGTCAACAAGAATCAGAATTTTCCCTCCAAACCAAACAGTGCCCCACATGACTTCAATCCCTCTATTCAGTGCAGACATTCAGTGTTCCAAGTCTCATTCTGACTTCTCCAAACATAGACCAATCTCGAATTAGAATATTGGCAGAATTTACTTTCATCTGATCAAATTTCAGACTGCCAAAATTCATAATCTTTGCTCTCGAATTCTTTCATCCAGTCCATACGAAGGTTCCTGTTAACCTCCGAAATCAAGGGCTTCTTTCTTGCAACTCTTCTTTGATAGCCTAGCTCTTTCAGTCTTTCTCACTGCATATGGCAACATTTCCATACTGTTGGCGACATCTTTGACGCTCTGACGACGGTTTCTGATGACTTCCCTCTTCAGCGCCCTTTTCGTTCGCTCAGACACGATGCTTGGTCTTCTTGAACGTTGTTCCACACGACAACAGCCTTCTTCATTAAATTTCTTGACAATATTGTTAACCGTTTGATGATTGACCTGGAAAAACCTAACAATTTCTCTATTTGACTTGCCGGATGGCATCCTATTATTTGCCCTTGTTGAAATGCACTAATTTCCTTATTTACACGAACTTTCATTGCAAGATATAAGTCAACTATCGTTCATAGATGAGAGTAGCTTGATACTAAGACGGTATTGTCTGAAAAAAAAAGAAGAAACGTTATTAAACAAGCCAAAATTGCTGTAATCATCGGTGACTAAAAACTTATCACTGTATATACAACTTAGTATAAAAATAATGAAAAAATGAAAAGACTCGTAACTTTGATTGGGCACCCAATGAGGATCGAATTCACTAATCATTCGTAATTGATCTAACGAGACAAACTTGCTAACCATTGCACCGCCTCCAAGTGCCCTAATCAATTTCTAAGCTGTACTTAGATGTGGCATAAGGCCGGAAGTGTGACGCAACAAGTAAAGATCGAACTCACTATTCAGTCACAATTGATTTAGCAAGAAAAGCTTGATAACCATTGCACCACGTCCAAGTGTCAGAATGATTTTCTAAGCTGCACTTAGACGTGGCACAAGGCCGAAAGTATGGGGCACCTAGTCAGGATCGAACTCGCTGCTCAGTCGTAATTGTTCTAGAGAGGCAAGCTTTCTAACAGTTGTGGCACAAGGCCAAAAGTATGGGGCACATAGTCAGGATCGAACTCGCTACTCAGTCGTAATTGTTCTAGAGAGGCAAGCTTTCTAACAGTTGTGGCACAAGGAAAAAAGTATGGGGCACATAGTCAGGATCGAACTCGCTACTCAGTCGTAATTGTTCTAGAGAGGCAAGCTTTCTAACAGTTGTGGCACAAGGCCAAAAGTATGGGGCACCTAGTCAGGATCGAACTCGCTACTCAGTCGTAATTGTTCTAGAGAGGCAAGCTTTCTAACAGTTGTGGCACAAGGCCAAAAGTATGGGGCACCTAGTCAGGATCGAACTCGCTACTCAGTCGTAATTGTTCTAGAGAGGCAAGCTTTCTAACAGTTGTGGCACAAGGCCGAAAGTATGGGGCACCTAGTCAAGATCGAACTCGCTACTCAGTTGTAATTGTTCTAGAGAGGCAAGCTTTCTAGCAGTTGTGGCACAAGGCCGAAAGTATGGGGCACCTAGTCAGGATCGAACTCGCTACTCAGTCGTAATTGTTCTAGAGATGCAAGCTTTCTAGCAGTAGTTGTACAAGGCCGAAAGTATGGGGCACCTAGTGAGAATTGAACTTGCTACTCAGTCGTTATTTCTCTAGAGATACAAGCTCTTTCACCATTGCCCTAACTTCTTTTTTATGCTGAATGTAACAAACAACTACTTACAGTAAGTAAAATTTCTTTGTTTCGAACCAAAGGCTTTACATTAGATGGAATTTGTATGAATTATATTTTCATAGTTGAATTTTTTTTTTAATTATTTAACCTTTTCGTGACTTACGGCGGCTATCAATAACTAACTATAACTCAAAACTTCAATGTTAAAATAAAACAGTATTTAATTACAACCGCAAATCAATACTTAACAAGAACAAAGAAATAAAAGCCAACCAAAGATAATTAACCATTTCAGTGAATACCTTCTTAGTAGGGCGGCTCGGCTTAACGTCCGGTAAATCCTAAATCAAAACCCAAATCATCGACGCAAAATAATTCACACTAATTCGACTGGATAGTTACACTAAATAGTCACTTAATAATCATCGCAGTCAGTAGCCTGACACTGCTATTTATACACCTGGCGGAAAAAATATATTCATAAGTCCAGAGTGTCACGCTCGAACGTCGGTGTTGGCAGTTACTCAATTTCTTCGTATATAACACACCTCAAACAAGGCAATGAAGACACTAAGATACAAGAGGTTACTGAGTGTTAGGGAACATGAAGAAAAAACACTATTAAAAAGAGAGAAAAATAAAAGAACAAGAATTAGTAAGACAAAAGATAACCATTGACATTGCATTTAAGTTTTTGAAGATCAAACTTGACTGGGAATCAAGAAACTCGAAGAGTTCCACAAGCAAGAAGTCTGATAGAAAAAAATGTCTATCATAGAATTTAAGGTTAAATCTAGCCATTTAAACTGTAAAACGATGAGACCTAGCTGCCAATCTAGTAGTGCGCTTAAATTCATAAAGTCTTATTAGAATTAGAAGAAAAGGTAACTCCCTCGGTCATCATAATGGTGATGGAGATTTAGAAAGACGAAAATTACAGATAAAATCTATTTAAGTCTTTCTCAAAACGTTTTTACAAATTAATCGATTAAGATTTAAGATTGCTGTTAATTGGTTAAGATTTAAAATTACAGTTAATCGCTTAAGATTGAAGATTACAGTTACTTGCTTAAAATTTAAGATTACAGATAATCGGTTAAGATTTAATATTACAGTCTGATATTAATGAAATAATAAAATATCTAACATACGTAACAAAAATCTTATCATAATCTGTGTATTTTATTCTGTAAAGTTCTACATCGAGCGAACATTGTTGTAAGAAAAAAAAAGATTAAGAAAACGTGTATCGTCTTTTCTTTTAACTTTTGAAAGGTTTGTGTAGGTGACGATAAACAAAATGGCCGATTCCATTTTCATTTTTCCGACAATAAAAATTACTTGTAACTTTATATTCAAATCTAGATTATCTTTTAATATCGGTCGGTTTGAATTTCGACTTTGTCCTAATCGAAAGTCACCATGTCTGATCTTCCGTTGACTTCACAAATGCAGTAGTTCGGGATCTGAATGTTGCATTCGCTTCTTCTCGCTTCTTGATGTCCCGACTGGACAGTCATCGAAAGGCCTTGCCACAACTCGATGGATAATACCTTGATTGTCGCCTATCGCTTATCGATAATTCTTCCACACCCACCGCTCCATGCTTCATACTGTGGCGTTAACGCCTAGTTATTCATAGTACGTCTTTAGAATGTAATTGTAAGTGCTTATAAACTTAGCTCATTGTAAAGTGGACATAATATACATCTACGGCGGCGCCAAACCAGACAAAGTCAATCAATCCCCAGCGCGTTATTCGGGGAATTCTTGACTTTTCTACTACTTTGGTGTCAACCTGCACACACACACACACACACACACACACACACACACACACACACACACACACACACACACACTCTCTCTCTCTCTCGCTCTTTCTCTCTCATCCTTTTATTTGCCCTCGCGTCTTATCAATATAAGATTGGCCTTTCTCACCCCTCTCTCTCTCTCTCTCTGTCGCTCTAGACTGAGAGAAGAGGGAAGAGACAACCCAATCTTCTACTGATATATATTTAGGCAACAATATTCCATTGAGAAGGGGAGAGAGAGACCAATTTTCTATTGATAGAGAGCGAAAGATCAAACTTTTATTGATATATAAAGAGACAAATCTTTCATTAACAGAGAGAGAAAGATCAATTGTTATTGATAGAGACCAATCTTTCATTGATAGAAAGATAGAGAGAGGAGTCGATCTTCCATTGATAGAGACATATCTCCCATTGATAGAGTGAGTGAAAGGCTAATCTTTTATCGATACAAAAAGAGACAAATCTTCCATCGAAAGAGAGAGAGACCAATCTTCCATTGATAAAGAGTGAGAGAAAACAATATTACATTGTTAGTGAGTGAGAGAAAGCGATCTTCCATTGACAGAGAGAGACCAATTTTTCATCGATAGAGAGAGAGAGACAAATCTGCCATTGATAGAGAGCGAGAGAGAGAATTATATTCCATTGACAGAGAGAGAGAGCGACCAATCTTCCATTGAGAGAGAATGAGAGAGAACAATCTCCCATAGAGACCAATTTTTCATTGCGAGATAGAGAGACCAATCTTCCATCGATAGAGAGAGAGACAAATCTGCCATTGATTTGAGAGAGAAAAAGGCAATCTTCCATTGATATATATATATATATATATATATATATATATATATATATAGAGAGAGAGAGAGAGAGAGAGAGAGAGAGAGAGAGACCAATCTTCCATTGACAGAGAAAGCAACCAATCTTCCATTGATAGAGAGAGAGAGAGACCAATCTTCCATTGATAGAGAGAGATTGACGTTAAACTTCGATGGGATTTGCTTTTCAATAATCTACCTGCAATTTTAAACTATAACACGGCGTCTACCCCGATTCAGTCACGTGCTGTTAACGAAAAAAATAGACTGCCTAAGATAATGAGGCTTCAAATTATTCCTGTTGGTAATATGGCTTCTTATGGTTCCTAAAAATCCGTTCTTAAATACATGATGCACCCTTTATTGTATGAGCATATGACAAAGAACGGGAAGTTGCAGAGGGAAAAGATCGCCTACGTCCTGGAGGGACTTGTCGCATGAAGGAAGATGCTTGATCGTTCATTTGAAAATTTGGGATGTGGAATTAGTAAATATTAAACACTTCAAATACATCGATATATCGATTAATTACCGTAAATTTAGTATAGGAGAGAAAGGAAATTGAACATAGAATAGTTTATGCTAGTAGTAATTAACTTGACTTGGCGTCTCTTTCTTTTTTCACTGTTCATGACCGTGTACAAAATTTACTTTAAAATACTCGATTTATTTCTATCTTATACACACAACGTTTCGAGAACGCACACTATGGGCATCCTCAGGTTTACTTTACAGCGTGCCAAGCGTTTGAGAACCGATTTTAGATAGAAGTGATCTTTTTTTTCTTTTTTAGCAGAGAAAAAAATCGGTGGTACTGTTGCACAGTCACTACTCATTTCTTTTTGTTCGTCTTTTCATCTTCAACAAAGTTCTTATTTGAGAGAGAAAAAAATAGCAGAGAAGGCTAGGCTTTCTAAAGATCAAAGTTGATTAAGAAGCAAGAAGCCGGAAGAGAGTTCCACGAGCAAAAAGCGCGAAACTATTGGCATAGAACTTACGATTTTTAGTTAACATTTGCTCACTTATGGCTTCCTAAAAAATCCGTTCTTAAATACATGACGCACCCTTTATTGTATGAGCATATGACAAAGAACGGGAAGTTGCAGAGGGGAAAGATCGCCCACGTCCTGGAGGGACTTGTCGCATGAAAGAAGATGCAAAAATGAAGACGAAAAAAATAGACTGCCTAAGATAATGAGGCTTCAAATTATTCCTGTTGGTAATATGGCTTCTTATGGTTCCTAAAAATCCGTTCTTAAATACATGACGCACCCTTTATTGTATGAGCATATGACAAAGAACGGGAAGTTGCAGAGGGAAAAGATCGCCCACGTCCTGGAGGGACTTGTCGCATGAAAGAAGATGCTGGAGCGTTCATTTAAAAATTCAGGATGTGGAATTAGTAAATATTAAACACTTCAAATACATCGATATATCGATTAGTTACCGTAAATTTAGTATAGGAGAGAAAGGAAATTGAACATAGAATAGTTTGTGCTAGTAGTAATTAATCGAAGAACTCTAGTTAGGTTATTAAATAGCTCATCAGATGAAGAATTTCATATTTGTTTGAATCGGTACCAAGAAGTAAAGGCACTAAGACAGAAGGTGGTTACAAGGTGTGGAGGAATTAGGAAAAGAAACATTAATAATGAATCGACAGAGAAAAGAGTAATCAGGAGGACAGTAGATAGCGATTGGCATTGCATTTATACGTTTGATGATTAAAGAAAGCATGTAGTCAAAAGGGAGTTCCACAAGCGAGAAGTGCGGGAAAAGAAACTGCTAGCATAGAACTTATGGGTTGAGTATATTATAATATTTTTTTTTTAATCAAGTTCACCCCGAGTAAGGTAGTAAAGCCACAGAGGCGCAAGGAGGTTACTGGGTGGGGAAGAGTTAAAAACAAAAACATTGCTAAGGAAAGCGAAATCACGTGGATAGCAGAGAGCGATTGACATTTAAATATTTGCAGATTAAACTTGGCTGGAAAACATGGAGGCGGAAGGGAGTTCCACAAAGCGGGAAAAGAAACTGTTAGCCTAGAATTTACGGTTACATCAAGCCAGCTCAAGTGAAAATTGATGAGATCTCGACGCCTTTCTAGAATTACGCTTAAATCTCGGTAATATAGCCGAGAACTCATCCGAACAATTACCCTGAAAGTATTTCTGGAACAGACACAGAGAAGCAACCTTATAGCAGTGGGAAAGAGACTGAAGACGAGCCGGCAAATAAGGTCTAATAATATTGCCGATTCTTCTTTGGATTTTATTAAGGAGCTCAAGGCAAATAACAGGGTCACCGGAGTATGTCTGGCAGCAATATTTTAAGCACAGACGAATGGATGTCAGTCATGGCACTAAAGATATTCAGAAATGTCCAAAACTATCAGCTATATACAACTGGTTTTTAACTCCAAGGGAATAAAAACTGTAAGTCTTACAGAAGAAGAATCTCCTCCAAACCTCGTAACCTGATTTTGCAGAGCCACAAGCAAAGAAATTTACCAAAATATTTCTTGTCAGAATCCATCTTGCATATTTAAAAAATTTACCATTCATCTGTGCACTGAATACTGCTGTCATATCTAGTCCGACGCTCCTGCTTTTCGTCTTGAGGTTCTTGACAAATTCCATAGAAAGATCTATAATCGATCCTGACTTGGGATCTCGACTTCACTCACTTTTTCACCGACGTGACCTGGCTTCTCTCTGTCTTTTCTATAAATATTTTCATGAAAACTACTCTGACGAGCTTTTTTTTCCTGATACCCCGACTACATAAATTTAAGCTTGCTACTAGATTCCCATCTAGGTCCCCCTGTTGAAATAGCTAAATATAACCACAACTTCTCCTCCAACAGCTTCTTTTCTCGCACTTCCTGCCTGTGGAACACTCTTACGTTTCCATGTTTCCTTGATAACTATAAGATTCAAAAATATGTATGCTACATCGATCGCCATCTGCTGTCTACTTGAACCCTGTCTCTTTTTTGTCGTTTCCTCAGCCCTCCTCATTCTCTAGTCCTGGGTATGACGATAAACTACATCCGGCAGCAAGGCTTCTGATCAGGAGATTGGAGCTTCTAAGGAGCGTGGAACCACCTTTTAATTGCCGTTGTTCCCCGGTCCAGCCTGACCCGGGGTGATAGCATCTGTCAGGGTCCCTGCTATGGGCAAATAGTGAACAAAAACAGAATATTGGGAAAGTCTAAAAATACATTTTTATAGCGAAATGAGCAACACAGCCTATTTATATCAAAATGACCAACAATATATTTTATCTGTAGTTGAAGATTTAGATTTCGGCATTAAATAACACACAAAATCAAAACCAACATGAAAGAACTCTTTCATGACTTTAATCCATATAATATCCTACAATTTCTAAAAGAAATCAAACTGTATTCCAAAATATAATTTTAACAAAACTACAACATGTACTAACATGTTTATGTACAAACCCTGAGTATCATCTACCATGTATTCAACTGTGAAAGCAGAATAATATATATTTTCAAATCTCTCAAAAAAATTTTAAATGACCCATAGGGAGTTGATATGCCGTTAAATAAACAAATAATCAATCCCGATTCTCAGTCTTCTCCTTTTCCACTTTCACTCCCTGTAATCCCTTGCGTAGTAGTGGCTTTGCCGCCTTACTTGGGGTGAAAAGATTAGAATTAAAAAAAAAAATAAGAACAGAATAAGGGGACAATTTGAGAATGAGATAAGAGTGAATTGTTTTCTAGTGAGCTTAAATTTAATTGTCCATTATTATTTCATGATTAAAATGATCAAAGTATATTATAGTATAAGCTTTCATTCAAATATTTTATATTTCTGCTTTTCATTTCTCTATTATATGTTTTGAAACTATATATATATATATATATATATATATATATATATATATATATATATTTCATATTTTCATATATTTCATTTTCCGTTTCATTTTTGGAAGTGCTATCTGATGATCCGGCGTCATTTAAAAGGGCTCTGGCGAAATAAATTATTATAATGGTACCTTAAAGTGGTCTGTTTTTCTTTAAAATATTAGCTCTGGATTTACATTTGGTTCTCAGGATTTCATCCTCCTTGGGATTACCCATACGGATTACCACGTTTTTCATAACTTAAATACATACATACATACACACACACACACACACACACACACACACACATATATATATATATATATATATATATATATATATATATATATATATATATTTTAATAAAAACACACCACGTTAAGGTTCCATGTAATAAATTATTTCACCATAACCCCTTTAACAGGGCTCTGGATCATCAGACTTTACTTCCAAAAATTGAAATGAAAAATGAAAAGAAATTCACCCATTTTTGACGGACCTCATCAAGTATACGTAAAATTAACGAAGTGAGGAAGTGAGGTGGGAAAGAGGATATGAATGTGTCATATGTAGCATTTCAAATTCTTATTTTTAATTTTTAACTCCAATGTGTCGGTTAGAGGTTGTTCGAATTTATTGTGTCTAGTCTCAAGATATAGATGGCTAAGGAGTGGAGGGGTGGAGACCGACTTTAAAGGAAGAAGCTACACTACTTTCACGAGGACAGTTTTTCTTTCAAATTTTTTAGACGCTGTTAATTCGCGTTACTTTAACGGGCATGTTTGGGAGGTTAAAGTTTTTTTCTGTATCTAAATATATATATATTAGTAAGATTTTGTTTTTTAATTTTTCTCTTTCATGGTCTATAGAGTCTTGTTTAGAGACCAAGTTAATGACACTTTAATCTTCCCCCCACGTGAATTGCAGTAAAATTTTGAATATGTAAGAATTAAATATTACAGGGGACCAGAATTTTAGAAACACAAAAGTTGGAAAACCACAGCCTTAGATATATTATCACTTGGCCAGCGTTTTCATCCTCATCATCATCATCATCATCATTATGACTGGATGTGGTCGTAGATTCGTTACAAAACTCAGCCCCTGATCAGTTCTGTCCACATATCTAGGTTGTCTGCTGGTTGAAGTTATTCATTCATGTGTCTAAGGCAAGTAAAATTGTCGGGGCCGAATGCAGCCAGAGCCGATTTTCCCGAACAAAATTACAGGCTTGTCTTGACCACGGGCACGTATCAGTTGTTTCCATCGGTGCGAACGGTCGGCCGTAGTCGTTTATTTCCGTTTAGAAAACCCACTGCCCAACGATACGGTGTCATCGCCGCACTGACTGCATGCATAGCCATTGGAGCCTACTCTTTTTCATTATGTTAGACGACCGTTGACAAAACAAGAATCTTAATATAACCTTTGACAGGGCTTGTTTTAAGTTTTGATAGATAGATAGATAGATAGATAGATAGATAGATAGATAGATATGAACAGAGTGAGATAGATCGATATGAAGAGACTTAGATCGATAGATACATAGATAGAAACAGACCTAGATAGATAGATAGATAGATAGATAGATAGATAGATATGAACAGAGTGAGATAGATCGATCGATAAATAGATACATAGATAGAAACAGACATAGATAGATAGATAGATAGATAGATAGATAGATAGATAGATAGATAGATAGATAGATATGAATGGGGTGAGATAGATCGATATGAACAAATTTAGATCGATCGATAGATAAATAGATAGAGAGAGAGTGATACAAACAGACATAGATATATAGATAGATAGATAGATAGATATAAACAGAGTGAGATAGATCGATATGAAGAGACTTAGATCGATAGATACATAGATAGAAACAGACCTAGATAGATAGATATGAACAGACTGAGATAGATCGATCGATAAATAGATACATAGATAGAAACAGACATAGATAGATAGATAGATAGATAGATAGATAGATAGATACGAACAGACTAATATAGATAGATTATTCAGTGTGCCATAGCTTCTCATGGCCATATTTTTGTATTAGTGATACCAATCACTAGAAGCTAAAGGCCGATAATCAAAGGTCGTCATTCTTTAATGAGACACCACCTTAAGCTGGCAGACGATAGAACCCCTCCTCTTTTTAAAAGTCTAGATTTTATCCTTGTTGTTTGCTAGTCACCCTCCTCATCCACACTGAGCTGAGATGGGCAGGCCGGTTTCATTACTGACTATTCAACCATGCGGCAGATTGTACGGTGTCGGATCTGACCTGATCATCCTACGACTGAATATAACAGCTAAAACCCGCTTCTTCTTAAAGTGTAAAAAATAAAATAGATATACAAGAAAAAACAATACATAAAGTACGACATTAACGAGACTGAATTCGCACTAAACCGGAAGAAGTTTTACAAAATTTTGATCTCCCGAAGAATTCCGTTAAATTTCGTTTGGCATTTTCTAGAATGTAGAAGTAAACGTTGGTTTTTTTTTCTTCCTTTTAATTCACCCCTGAATAAAAAAAAAGAATTTATATTTAATAAAATTCACGCCAAAATTCAGACATATCCTATCGGGATACAAACGGCGATTGTCTCCCTTTCGTTGAGATAGTCACGAGTGTCACGTGACGGACGGTGAATGACATCAGGTGATAGAGTGATGAAGAACAATTGTGAATATAGCCAAGAGAAGAAGCACGTCAATAGCCAACAGCCTTACAGAAAAAAATCACATGACTTAACCGGGTTCATAGAGAAACCAACGTAAGTCCAATTTTCCTTTCTTTTGGGATACATTTCAAATATGGTTTCTCCCTCATTTTTTATACACCGTTTGTTGTTGCATATATGCTATAATTTCTCTGCCTGGGATATATGTATATATCTAACTTTTTGTACGACGTAGCATTATAAAACTCTCTCTCTCTCTCTCTCATAACAAAGCATGTATGTCATTCTTTTTTCTGTTGTGGCCAGAAAGAAAGACAGGGAAAGAAGGTAGGTTGAACAAGTGTATTGAAATAACAGAACATATATACAAAATAAGAGGGTCATTAATCAGCAGATAGAAGTGTCCGTCCGAACTGTCAGGTTACACTGTGTTCCGACTGCCGATATTTAACAGTAACACCACGTGAGACATATGTGGCACAAGGCCGAGTTTAACGTGGGTTCCCCGAACCCGTAGGCTCGGCCAAAAATATCCCCACAGAACCCGCATTAGCGGGTTTGGGTCTGTCTACCTCCCCGAACGAAACTCTGCTCTTCGGCAGAGCTTCATCTGGGTTCCTCTCTGCCAAAACAGAGAGTTCGACGGTAGTCGCACACAGTCAGAGATTGCGTGTCGACCGCCGATATTTAACAGTTCCTCCACGCGGGACGTATGCGGCACAAGGCCGAGTTTACCTTGGGTTCTCCGAGCCGGTAGGCTCGGCCAAAAATATCCCCACAGAACCCGCGTAAACGGGTTTGTGTCTGTCTACTTCCTCGAACGAAACTGCCCTTCAGGTTCCTCTCTGCCAAAGTAGAGAGTTCGACAGTAGTCGCACACAGTCAAAGACTGCGTGGCGACTTCCTGTGCTAGGAAGTCTCGCAGGTTAGTATTTATCAAGGAGTAAGAGTTCATTCTAATTGCAGATAGGTCACCATAACATTTTCCATTCAGATATTCCGTTATGCCCGTGAATTATGGTGTTATATCACGACTATAATAATTCCGATAATTGGGGAAATTCAAATGAGAGAATAAATCGTTACAGCCCTTTAAAATTAGTTCAACAATGCATTCATTGTTATTTTTGTCTTATGTCTCCAAAGGAACTTACACAAATAAGAGTCTGTCATGCTGCGACGTGTCCCGAAAATGGACCTATTCTTCATTTCGGTGTTCCGACGGATACTTTCGATTGGTTGCTGTGAGCCGATGTTTCTGGGTCAACGAAATTCATACTTTTATATCCCGTCAGATGAATATATTAGGTTGTCCCAAATGTTCGTAAACACTTGCAAAAAAATTGAAATTTTACTCGCCAAGTAATAACAAAAACAACAAAAATTATTCCTCAAAATAAAGACCATCATTTTCCAAGACTTTCTGCCATCGATCTGCAAGCTTTCGGATCTGGTGAAAGTACCATTCAGCCGGCTTCGAATCAAAGAATTCTTGACACGCTTCCTCGACTTCATCAAACGAGTCGAATCGGCAGCCCTTCAGAAAGTGTTGCATTGAGCGGAAAAGGCCGTAATCTGATGAAGCACAGTCAGGACTGTAGGCTGGATGTGGCAGAACCTCAACGCCGTCCAGCTCTTCAAACTTGTCTTTGGTCTTCCTGGTGGTGTGTGGCTTGGCATTGTCCTGCTGCATCAAAGCGCGCTTTCGGTTGATCAGAGCCGGGTACTTTTGCTTCAACTTTTCGTAGACCAGCTCCAGTTGCTGAGAGTAAATTCGGCACTGATGGCACGACCATTCGGAACCAACTCAAAATGCACGATTCCTTCAAAGTTCCACCAAACGCACACCATGACTTTCTTGAGGAATCGATCTTGTTTTGGAACCGACGGTGTCTCTTGCCCTTTCTGAATGCCATCGCTTGTCTCGATTGTGCTGGATTGTGTTGCATAAAAATTCAATTTTTCGCAAGTGTTTACGAACTTTTGGGACAACCTAATAATTGGGATCAACTCCAACAATCCGATAAATCCAAGTCCCAGGTAAAATACAGCTTCGGATTGAACACTATTTACATGATTCGGACTATTGTCCTCATCTTTGTCGCCATATTTATTACAACGTTTCAGCCATTGTACGCTCCGGCCTTCTTCATTTCAGTTCGACATTCCAACCACGCGAAGAACGCCGGAGCATACAACGACCGAAACGTTGTAATAAATATGGCGACAAAGATGAGGACAATAGTCCGAATAATGTAAATAATGTACATAATACCGCATTTCAGAAATATAGACAGATACTGTAGGATCGAATAATGTAAATAGTGTACATAATACCTCATCTCAGAAATATAGACAGATAGCTTCGGATTGTGTCTGACAATGTTGAGGCTGTTAACTCCAGCAACTTCATGGCAAGCTAAGTATATATTTTGATTTAAAATTTATAATTTCAAAAGAGTTTCATTTAAAAAAAAAAAAAAAAAAAAAAAAACTTTGATTTAAAACTTGCAATTTCTTGGGGTGGATTAATATTTGCGATAAGTAAGTTTACATTATTTAGAGTGAATTACTAGAAAAGACCCCAAAAATTAAGTAAATTAAAATTTACAAAATTTCAAGGTTAATGAATTTCGCTTATTATTGTTACAATAGAAAAGATAAGGATACTCGATGGAATAATTCGTTAAATATTGAAAATACTTCTGCTTGTCTATATGGATCAAATTTCCTTTCAAATATACTCATCTGTTCAGAAAATAGCATTTGCGGTCAGAAGGCCATTATTGGATAAGCAAGGCAAAAGTTGTGCCTCCGCTTATACTATAGTAATATTAAACGTAAAATTAATGATATTTATAATGTTATGGGTAACTGAACATAGAATAGGCTGCGTTAGAAGTAGTTTCACACAATACAGCAAAGTGCTACAAAACCAAAACGTTAACCTAAAAACTCGACTCATCATCTTAAATAACCACGTCAGATCGAGACAATCACATGGATGCCAACCACGGCGCCAAATACGTTCAGAAATATCTAAACTGTGAATTCTATAGAACCGCTTTTTATGCTCAATGGTTAACATTTTGGTCGTGTTGATATTGGCGAAGACCCTCCTTCTTCACAACTTGTGGACTGGCGCTACACAATGACAAACAAAGAACTGTGCCAGAGAAAACAAACCGCGATATGGTATTATCAAGATATTGAGGTTCCATACTGATTCAAATAAAAGCTTAGGAAAGAAATCCCCGCCAATACTGAAAAGACCGATAAACAGCCTCCAAACTTGAGAAACCTGATTTCCTGAAAAATTGTTTTAAGAGCAAGATATTATAAATTTCAACAGACAGAAGCACCGACTGCTCGGTTATTGAATGTCGAATGTTTCTTTATAAGGAAACGGCTAATATTATCATTAGCATTAGATAGAAAAAAAATCTACATCCACTGGCCGAATATCCAGTGCTAATGTCGATGGAAATTCATAAAATAGTTCTCTTAAATCAGGATAATAGGTTTTTCAAGTCCAGTAGCTGTTGTTGCCTTTTTTCTGTGTTGATAGGGTCTTTCATCAAAACTTTTAGTTTTGATTAGTGTATAGTGTCTGTTGGAATTGTTGGGTACCCTGGTGTACTAGTGAGCCAGCCAAAATGAGCTGACTCATTTTATAGTTCATCAATAGACGGGTTAACCAATCAGAAGGCTCAAAATATTCAATGCGACGTGTATAAAGGCGACCATGTTTTTTTTCCCGGATATTCACTGGCAGCCTTTGATATCGAAGACTGAAAAATTACAGAACAGCTGCTGGTGGTATTGGCGATATAGTCAGATTCAGTAGTGTGTCTGATTCGTGAGTATTAATCTTTAACGTTGTTTCATTGAACAGATTACGTACTGCGCTGTATTCTATATTCATAGACTATGGTGAACATGGTCAACAGTGTCAACATCTTGATTGTATCGTTATTTTCTTTTCTATCCATTTTAGTTGTTGCTGCTGTTGAAATTCCTCAATGTGGTTTCTGTTATTTGGTACAATTTTTTGCGAGCTTGAGGTATCAGTCAACGCGGTTCGAAGTGGAGCGGTCCTGTTTATGATCTACAGGATTAATTCGGACGAAGACGTTTCTAATCATTGATCTGAGGAAACGGTTGTATTCAGCTGATAGTTTAAGAGTTTCTGAACGGATTCTGCGCCATATTACGTCCATATGAAAGTCTTAATCTGATGAGCCTTGTTAAGAATATTGTTCGAGTTTTTATGAGATTCAAATTATGGCGAAGGGTAAATCGATGGTACAGCAAGAATCTTCATCGATTAATCTCAACAACGACAACGGAATAAAAAAAAAGAAAGAAAGAAATTGTATAGCCCCCTTGTTCTCGGGGTCTCTTGGTTGACGGTCGTGATTGATTCATATGTTGCTTTATTTTTTCTGTCATCTTCCGGCCGTTGTTCTTTTTGTTCGGAGATAAAATGAGAACTTCAATAAAAAGCATTTTGACTTTCTACTTTATTAAACACGTCGACGTGTACATTTTTAACTAGCCAGTGGGGTCGCTCTATCACCCCCACTGGGGAGCAAGTTCCTCGCACACAAAATTAACACGTCTGCATCCTTCGACATGTCAAAATTAACTCCTCGAAAACACTTTCTAACTCTAACATTCGGCTAAGCCAATCAAAGTCGAGATCCCTATTTTGTCAACCCGAAAGTCAGCCACAGAAGGTCTAAGCCAAAAACACTGCCTCTAAAAATAGTAATAGTCTGAAACTGTTATTTAACACGAAGTAATGCTGCCATATTTGGGCGGGAGCTGCCTAATCCACTCTTTACAGCCTTGACAGAATTCAAGGTCGTTTACCCAGGATTGTCGGGGATGACATTTCCCTCCCAGTAACCTGTTTTTCCACAGACACAAGCCTATCGCTACTCCATCGCCACTTCAATGGAAAATGTTCAGACGATCTCCATCCATTGTAAAACTCTGTCAGAAATGTAACGCTTCGTTAGCGTTGCATTGATTGATTGTTTGTTTAATGGCATATCGACTCTTTATGGGTCATATAATGCATAATTATCGGACATTTTTCAATGATATTTATTATGACAAAAGAAACATAAAAATTCAACAATAACATTTTTAAATAAGTATGATTATCGACTCGAATTTTAATAACCTGAAAATAAAATATTTTTATTTAAGAAAAAGTAAACAAAACAGCAATGTTTATTAACAAATAACTCACCTACAAAAACGCCTGATAATTATGCACCAACCCAATTACTGACTCGTTCTTCAGTGCTCTTTTCTTTACAAGCAGATCAGACAAAAAAAAAAAAAAAAAAAACGGATGCTGCATAGCCCCTTCGTGCTGGGGGTGTCTTGGGGCGACAGTCTCGAATCACTCATATGTTGCTTTCTTCTTTCTGTCATCTGCCGACCGGTTGACCGCTAGTTGGTGTGTTCGGAGATAAAATGCGAACTTCATCAAAAGGGATTTTGACTTACCACTTTATTAAACACGTCGACGTGTAGACTTCTAACTAGTCAGTGGGGTCGCTCTATCACCTACCCCCACTGGGGAGACACGAAATAACTACGTCTGATCTCTTCGATGTGTAAAACTTAACACCCTGAAAACACGTTTCTTACTCTAACATTCCCACGTCCAGCTAAGACAATCAAAATCGACATCCCTATTTTGTCTGCCATCTGACCTTAAGTCCAGCCTCAGAAGGTCTGAGCCAAATAGACTGCCACTAAAAAATAATAGCTTGAAACTATTATTTGACATAAAGAACAGTGTAGAACTATAGATGATAGTGGCCAGACAACTGAGAGGATATCTTTTATCCTCAAAATATACCGAGGAATGGTCATCTTTGAGAATAAACTGGATATTTAAAAAGTAAGTATCTTAAAAATTGTTGTGGTTTACATTAAGTGAAATCAAGCCCCCCACGAGGTGGAAATATTTTTCTACGCCATTTTATCTGCCAAGATTGACAAAAGGTGCGAGCTGGAAATCCACAAAGGGTTGCTGGGTAGTCGAGCCCAGGAGACAGGAAGTCTTGAAAAATCAGGCACAAAACGAGAGGTATGAAAACGCGGGAAAATCGGTCTTGAACTTTGAATTACAACAAACGCCGAAAATGACATTTAAAGGTTACATATTTCATGGACAGCTCCCCTTTTCGAGGAAGGAACCTATGGAAAAAGACGAAGAGATGGAAAGTAAAAATTGGAAGAATGGGCGGGGGGAGGAATATATAAGAAAAAGGAGGCGAGTCGAAGAGGAGGAGGAGGAGGAGGAAGAAAAAGAAGATGAAGATGAAGAAGGCAAAATTAAGAGCAAGAAAAAGGAGAAAGAAAGAATGAAGATATTAAAGAATGAAAGAGAAGGAATATGGAATCGGAAGGCGATGAAGAAAAAAAAATGAACATTAGAACAAGAGTTAACAAGAAAAAAAGAAGAAAACAGTGAAGAAGATTACTGAAAGCGAGAAAGAAAATTTAAATAAGGAAGAAAAAAAGAAACGATTATTATACAAGAACAAACTGAAAGAAGAAGAAGAAGAAGAAGAAGAAGAAGAAGAAGAAGAAGAAGAATTATGACTAGGGAAATAAAAAACGAACGGCGCTACAGAAACAGAAAATATTATGTAAATCACAATTAGAAAGAAAATAAGAAGAAGAAAAAATTTAAAGAAGAAAAAAGCAATTATTAAAAACAAACTGAAAGAAGAAGAAGAAGAAGAAGAAGAAGAAGAAGAAGAATAGTGAAGAAGAAAGAAGAATACCGAAAACGACAAAGAAAAATTAAATATTAGACCAATCACAATTAGCGAGAAGAAAGAAAGAAAGAAATAAAGAAAGAAAATGATTCTGTGGAAAGACAATGAAAACAAAAGATGATGAAGAAAAAAGTGAACGAACATTACTACAAGCTCAATTATTGAAAAGAAAGAAAGAAAGAGAAAACATAGTTGGTGAAAGATGAAGAAAACGTAAGTAATCGACGAAAAAAACGAATACGTAAACCAGATAAAGAAGACAAAGAAGAAAAAAGAAGTAGAAGGAAAAAAAGAAGTAGAAGAAAAAAGAAGTAGAAGAAAAAAGAAGTAGAAGAAAAAAGAAGGTCTTGTAGAAAAAATTACAAATAATAATAAGAATAAGTGTACAAAAAATAAAAAAAAAAAGTATCACAAAAAGAAAAACGTGAAGATCTTTTTGTAATTTGGAGTAGACCACTTTTGATCCATTTACCATTTGAAATTAAAGTTTTAATTAACGTTTCCTATCTCCTTCATTTCCTTTCTTTTATTCATCTATTTATTTATTTATTGCAGCCACGTTTGATATCCTTTCTCTTTCACAAAGAAAATTTGAAGCAAGAAGAAAGACAAAATCGCAACAGTTTGATTGAAATTAAAGCAAGAATTGATTTCAACGAATTATTCTTGCTTCTCTGCAGACGTTACATTCACAGAAAAAAACATGATAAATAGATCTAAAGTGGTATTTTTCAAGAAAATAAATGAAAGAATGTATAGACGGTAAAGAAGAGGTGAGAAAAGAGGAAGAAAAAGGTCGAAAAGAAAAGAAACAAAACAGATGAGAAAAAGACCTATAGAAGGAAAATCTTAGGAAGAAACATCATGCAATCAAGCCTTTCATCTTAAGCTACCATCTGTTGGTCAATAAAACCACGGTTTCATACCACGATTTCATACCACGATTGAATCACTGTAGAGTTTGTTCGAGCGGGAAACGTGAAGAGTTGATCGTCTGCTCAAGTGACTGAGAGATCAAGAAGAGAATTGAAAGAGGAAAAGAGTGACAGGAAAATAAAAAAAAAACAGAGAAACAAAGTTAACATTCGCACATGCGCAATGAGTGCAAGAGAAAACAGTAATGTCAGCAATAAAGACGACCCACATTTCGATGCTTCTCCCCCGCCGCCACATCTATTATTTTGTGTCAGTTACGGTTTATTGTTTGTTTGTTTTCTTTCGGTGTTGGCTGAGGTGAGCAGGAAGGTGTGTTGGAGATTTTCTAGAAGTCGTTTCCTCTGATGTTTGGACTTTGAAAGATCCGATAAGCAATCGAATATAACATTTCGTCTTTGTCCGCAAATGTTGGGCTGGTTGTTTTTGCTTAGCGGCACACCAACACCTCCACGGGTTATTTAATTCCGAAATCTAAATATTTTGTACGGAATTTTATTTCTTTTTGTGTGTATTTTTTTAATTGTAGCATTCAGCAACATGAATAAGCGGTTGTGCTGTCTTATTGTTGACGTTCATAAACAAACTTAGTCTACATGTTTTTTATGTGTCAATATCACTATGCATTTTTGCCATGTAATATACACGAATAAATATGCAAAAATGGGAGTAATTAATTTTGGCATTTTTCTACAATTCCGAAACGGTGTTCCACGTGCATATCAACACTTCTATGGGTTATTTAATGCCAAAATCTAAATATACGTATCTTACGTTTAAGATTTCAACTACTGATATTATATACATCATTTTATACTTTCAAAATAACAGTATGTTTTTTTTTTTTTGTTGTTTTTTTAGATATATAGTTTGTAGATCATATAATGTATTGTTAGTAATTTTATTATATATTTTTTTAGTGTTGCATTGATTGTCATTTTGCTATAAAAATATTTTCTTGTTCATTTTATTATAGAAATGTACTATTGACTGTGTTTGGGGGTTCACTATTTGCCCATAGCTGGGAACCCTCCCCCCTAACAGGTGCGACCACTTTAGGTCAAGGTGGAGCTAGGAATAACAGAAGTTATGCTCCAGAAAACCTTCACTCTCCCGATCAGCGGCCTTACTACCGGATGTAGTTTATCGTCATACCCAGGACGCTGTCCGCATGTAATTTATACGATGTGAGTAGAATATCTTAATTCCAGTCAATAAACAAAAAAAGGAAGCAAATAAAAATCAAGTTTAGACATTTTATGTCGACTGTAATAGGAGTATACTTATTGTAAATATTTTATAAGTAACCGATAAGGTCATTTGGAACGCAGCGTTGGTAATACTAGAGTTTCTTTTAGCTATTGTTTGCTTA
>OZ010599.1:60352373-60384873 GCA_963932145.1 Acanthosepion lycidas | reverse complement strand
TATATATATATATATATATATATATATATATATCAATTATACTAGTTTTCTAGTAACCATGGACTTAAGATAACTTTACTCAAACATCAAACACATCGAAAGACTAACAGTCCGTAAAGACGCACTTACTAAAAGAACAAAACAAGACCCCCCGCCCTCAGAAATAATGATAAAAATTATGGAATATACTTTCGATTTCAATGGAAAACACTACCTACAAGTAAAAGGACATGATATAAGCACCATTGCAGTTCCATCATATGCCAAAATCTTCATGCGTTAATTTGAGGAGACCTATATTTATCCCTTCATTACTAATGACTGCATATTCTGTAAATGATCCCCCTCTTTAAAATTTCTCTCTGTTAAATTTTAATCTCCATCTTCACTTTTAGGCCTGTTACCCCTCTTTATAGCTTTCATTTATATCATGGGTCTTTACCTATAACTACAGAGTGAACTCTTCCTAACACTATGTATACTACGCCTCTCAACAGAGAGGGTCGAATCGAGTTGAGCCGATAGTAGTTCACTCCAAACCAGACTGACAGTCATACTAACACCTTCCACATCTTGTATTATTATTTCTTCTCTTGTGTTCGTGTTGTTCTTCCTTGGTCCTCACCTCTCACCTTCGTCCCCCACTCTTTTTCATACGTACACTCTCACTAAATTTTATTTTTTATTCCCGGAGTTATTTTTTCCGATTTCTTTTTGAATTTGTAGGTCTGATGAATTGGATCGTAAATACGATTCTAATGTAATAAATTATAACCATGGAATATTAGTGTTTAAGCCTTTTTATCATATATATATATATATATATATATATATATATATATATATATATATATATATATAATGGCAAAAATATAGTTTTAATGTATGATACATTTATGGGTTAAAATGCTCAATATCAGTGATAGAGCGTATGTAAATGTAAAAGTAGACACTGAAGTCAACACCCAGCGGCGACACCCTGTTTAATGCTTAAACGCAGTCATCAGGTCTGCGTTAAACATGAAATAAGTATGCGAATATAATTCAAGCGACGCTTCGGTAGAATAAGACCTGCAAGTAAAATTATTCTGGTGGCTACTGACGGGAAGCATCACGACAATGTCAACGCCGTATGGCTTTAAACAAACTATGCAAGATACTCGATAATCACCTCTGATCCGATTTGAGACCATTACGTTTCTCGGGGTCACTGAGATTAAGAGAATCTTTGAAAGATCAACATGTCCTTCCGAAAGAGGATTAAGAGTAAAGCATAAAATGTTCTTCGTGGGCAAAATGTAAAATTGCTAAGAAGAAGGACAAAAATAAATGGTGAATGTCGAGAGAAAATTGTTATTTAGTTTTTATTTTAAGAAAAAGACGTATATACCTTTTGTCACCATCTCAATTAACGTATCTGTTAGGTTGGTGCAAAAATAATGACGTAATAATGTCGTTTTTTGACGTTAAAAAATATGTCAAGAACGACATTATTACGTCATTATTTTTGCACCAACCTAATAGTATCAAGCTTGTTTTTTTGCACATCTATCAATGTGTAATGGATCACGACTCAACATGTGAAATTGGAGAGCCGACCTCCCATTCTAGTCAAGTTTGTTAAATTCACTTACGCGCAAATGTTGGAATTCATCCTCTCTTCCCCACCCAGCTATGGATTGAATAGCAGGACAGACTAGATCCTATATCATTGGTTGGCAACCAGTCGACTGTAGAAAAAAAAAACGACAGTCTACTGCGGGAAGATCTGCCTAGTTAATCATGAATCGAAAGAGAGACATGATGGCTCAAGCGTGTATGGCACTTATCGAACTGAAGAGAAATAATTTTACTTCTATTTGATGGCACCTCAATTAATGTATCTATTAGGTTGGTGCAAAAATAATGTCGTTTTCTCACATATGTTAATACGGGAGAAAACGACAGAAATACGGGAGAATACGAAAGAAATGTCAACCTACCGAGGGAAAAAAATCTGCCTCGTCAGTGAAGTATCGAAAGATACATGATTGTCTAAGTGTGTATCACACATGGCACAGTGACTGAAATACACTTACGCGCTGATACCCTTGGGAAAGGTATGATTCCAATTCTTCTCCCCCCTAGCTATGGGTAAATAGTAGGACAGACAGGGTTATATAGACTTGGATGGCAGCTGGTCTACCGCAGAAAGAAATGGCAACCGACTGCGGGAAAAATCTGCCTCGTCAGTCAAGTATCGAAAGATACATGATCGCCTGAGCGTGTATCACTCATGGCACATGACTGACATTTGATTGGTTGGTTGGTTGGTTGGGTTTTATGGCATATCAACCACTGACTGACATTTGAAGAGAAATAAATTTACTTCTGCTTGATACTCATGTTGTTGTTCTGTCTAGTTTAAAACATGCATTCAGTCCAACCTCGTAGTTTAGAAGAGAAATCAGTTTCATTATTCTCTCTTATCTTCTCCCAAACGTCTTTTATAGGATAGGAAAACAGAGAAAAGAGTATTGAACTGTTACATGATATCGGTTTTCCTGTAGGGTGCGAATGCTGGAAAATCGCCTCAAAGCGGAAGAAGAGACTTGAAGCAACAGAAATGTGGTTCTACAGAAGGATATTGAGAATACCATAGACCGAGCATGTAAGCAAAAGTTTAAGAGAAAATGAAAACCAAACAGGAATTTATATTTAACATCAGGAAGAGACAGTAGACATTTCTATAGCACATAATGAGGAAAGAGGGCTTGGAAAATCTGACCCTCACAAGACAGAATGAATCCCAGAGGGAGAAGTGTAACAGAAATGTGGTACTACAGTAAGATGCTGAGGATATCATATACTGAATATGTGGGCAACGACCAAGATTTAGAGAAAATGGAAACAAAACGAAAACTTATAGTTAACATCAAGAAGAGATAGTTGACATTTCTAGGGCACTTAATGAGGAAAGAGGGTTGGAAAATCTGATCCTCACAGGACAGAATGAAGACCAGAAGGAGAAGTGTAACAGAAATGTGGTACTACAGAAAGATGCTAAGGATACCATATACTGTTTTTAACAAAATGGAAACAAAAAGGAAACTTACAATTAAGGCAGTTGAAATTTCTGGGACACGTAATGAGGAAGGAGGGCTTGGAAAGTGTGATACTCATGGGACAGATTGAGGGAAAGAGGAAAGCAGCGATGTAACATATTTGATGGCAGTGGATGGCAGAACAGGGTTTGGGAGAAATAACAAAAAAGACAAAAACCTATTAAGTGCTATATGAAGATGTGGAGGGCTGTGGACGCATACATCCTGAAGGGACACGACACATCAAAGAAGACTTAGTACTCAAGCCGAATAATTTTGATGAGAAATAAATTTACCAGTTTTATTTTGATACGAGATTTATTACTCTATCTGAACTCAAATTCGTTTTTATACGGTTAGCGACCTTAATCAATTTTCGTACTTTTGAAGATAATTTTTTGGCTACAGTAAAGTCCACCCTGTTGCAACTTTTGGGTAGGCCTGTACTAGTGAGCCAGCCAAAATGAGCTGACTCATTTTAAAGTTCACCAATAGAAGGGTTAACCAATCAGAAGGCTCAAAATATTAAATGCGACGTGTATAAAGGCGGCCATGTTTTGTTTTGTTTTGCCGAATATTCACTGCCAACCTCTGATATCGAAGACTGAAGAATTACGGAACCACTGCTGGTCAGTGTTAATCTTTAACGTTGTTTCATTGAACAGATTACGTACTGCGCTGTATTCTGTATTCATAGACTTGGCGAATATGGTCAACACACCCCTTACAAAGCCCGGGAGCCACTCGAGGTACAGGGTTACATTAAGTGATAATTTATATGGATCGTAGTGATTGGGGAAACATCCTCTAAGGAGTCTTTTCCATAGGGCAGTGGTTCGCGGGAAGAAGCTGTTCGAGGGGAACTTACTTCTCGCCGATGGAATACAGAGGTAACGTAGGTGGTTTGCTACTATGTAAGTGGCAAAGCGGGTCCTAGCTGTGAAGGTCAGACATGGTGAAACCAAGATATGCAGTTCGTTCGAGCACCTTCCATGTTAGTAGCGATAGAGCCGTGACAAACTCGCCACATCCCGCCTGTGAGCAAGACATTGGAGGGAGGAAAATAATTCTTCTCCAACAAGGATTCGGAGACGCTTTTGAATTATCAAGACTGGAAAGAGAGGTCTCAGTAGCTCCTGGCCAAACAATAATCGATTTTCGACCTGACGTACTTCATTTTGATACCAGTTTCATTATTCTATCTGATACAAAAGCTGTTATACGATTGGAGACCTTTCTTCTCTATCAAAAGCTCATATTATTATTATTATTATTATTATTATTATTATTATTATTATTATTATTATATTTCCTTTAGTTTCTGGTATGTACTCATTTTTTTCCGGGTCCCACCCGGAGACCTAAGGTTAGAAATGGCATCATGACATTTTCTATTGAGCAATTAAAAAACAAACAAAAACAAAGCACATACACACGCATATTTTACATAGATAAACCTCTTCGTAAGGTGTGGGCTGTACCCGTGAGAACATTTTTTTTTTGTATTTCTTTAAGGCACAGAATAGCAGGAATCCCTTCCAGTCAATCCGAGGGTTCCAACTACAACTGGAATTATTGATGTTCCCATGTGCCACATTTTTGAGATTTCGATTTCAAGGTCCTTGTATTCTGACAGCTTTTTGAAGATTTATTATTATTATTATTATTATTATTATTATTACTATTATTATTATTATTATTACTATTATTATTATTATTATTATTACTATTATTATTATTATTATTATTATTATTACTATTATTATTATTATTGTTATTATTATTATTACTATTATTATTATTATTATTATTATTATTATTATTATTATTATTATTATTATTATTTCCTTTGATTTCTGTTTTATACTCATTTCTTTCCGGGTCCCGCCCAGAGACCTAAGGTTAGAAATGGCATCATGACACTTTCCACTGACAAAAAAAAAAAAAAAAAGAAATTACATAGATAAAGCCCTTCGTAAAGTGTGGGCTGTACTTGTCAGAACAATTTTTTGTATCTCTTTGAGGCATGGACTTCCAGGAATCCCTTCAATTAGTCTACTGCAATCTTTTCCAACCAGTCCTAGGGCTCCAACTACAACAGGGATTGTTGATGTTCCCATATGCCACATTTTCGAGATTTCTATTTCAAGGTCCTTGTATTTTGACAGGTTTTTGAATATCTTCAAAGATACATTGCATCTAGCAGGGACTCAATAAGGAGGCACTTTTTTCTTTTTTTGTTATTATTATTATTATTATTATTATTATTATTTCCTTTGATTTCTGGCGTTTCCACATTTCTTTCCGGGTCATGCCCAGAGACTTAAGGTTAGAAATGGCATCATGGCACTTTCCACTGACAAAAAAAAATTACATAGATAAAGCCCTTCGTAAAGTGTGGGCTGTACGTGTCAGAACAATTTTTTGTATCGCTTTGAGGCATGGACTTTTCCAACCAGTCCTAGGGCTCCAACTACAACAGGGATTGTTGATGTTCCCATACGCCACATTTTCGAGATTTCTATTTCAAGGTCCTTGTATTTTGACAGCTTTTTGAATATCTTCAAAGATACGTTGTAGTCAGCAGGGACTGCCATATCAATAAGGAGGCACTTTTTTGATTGTGGTCTTTATTATTATTATTATTATTATTATTATTATTATTATTAATGTTGTTGTCGTTATTTTTGCTGCTACTGCTGCTTTATCCCGAATATCTTAGACGAAACATTGTCTCTGTTAATTCTCCACTAGTTTTTCTTGCATCCTATTTAATCGCAATGTTTAGAATAAGTTTTATTCTACCACTGTGAATTAATGATAACAGTTCTTCATCTATGTAGCCCTGGGTATGATGATAAACTACATCCGGCAGCAAGGCTTCTGATAGGGAGATTGAAGGTTTTGGGGAGCGTAGAACCACCTCTTCATTGTTGTCTTTCCCAGGACCAACAAAGGTGGTAGCACCTGTTTGGGTCCCAGCTATGGGGAAATAGTGAACCCCTAAAGAAACCAACAAAACAAAAAAAAAATGAAAATATAAAAATACATTTTTATCGTTACTGATGGTAATTCTTTTTAATACCAGCAATATATTTTATAAAATTATTATTACGATTCGGATCGCTATTTCTACTCTATCCTCTATTACTATACGGACCGCTATTGTCTACTCTATTCATTATATTATTAGGTTGGTGCAAAAATAATGTCGGTTTTTGACGTCAAAAAATACGTCAAAAACCGACATTATTTTTGCACCAACCTAATATTTCGCTATACTGATCACTATTCGGTATTGTTCAACGGCGTTTCTGTAATTGTTTCTACGATTACAAAGTTTCTATTACAGCGATCATTACGAAGGTGACAGCGAGTCAAAGAAAAAGAACAGCAACAGAACATTTGAATATTGGACCGAAGCTGAAGAAATATAGACTCCAGAGGAAGGTGTTATATAGGAATAAAGTGTCGCTGCTGACACTTGAGTTTGAACATAGATCGCCAGTGAGCAAACACAGGCGATCCCATTACTCAATTAAGTAGACCACGTGACGATAAAGTAGGAATTAGCTTGGCATCTAACTGATCGTTATTCTAGTCTATCCTCTGACACCAGTATTGCTCAACGGCGTTACTATAGTTGTATCTTCAATTACAAAGTCTCTACTACAACGAGCATTACGAAAGGGACAACGAGTTTTCGTTGACATAACAAATGTTTTAATTCCTACAACACCACAGATAATACATCATGGATTCTTAATTTGCAGCCTTGCGTTAACCACCACTAAAGTTTGTTGAAAACTTAAGGGTGTCTATCGTTGAGCTTTGTTTGAGTGATTTATATCCCTACCCGGTGCTTCATTAAGGCCGCTCTGTGTTCATACTAAGCTGAGATGGGATGAATACAGTTTGCAGGATTGTTAGCAGTCGCGTGACGTCTAATTGATCTTTATTTCTATTCTATCCTCTATTACTATACGGAGCGCTATTCTCTACTCTATTCACTATATTATTCCTCTATTCTGATCACTATACGGATTACTATCCGAGCGAGTATTATCGAGCAAGTACTATTAGTGCGAGTGATATTTAAAGGCGTCTGACACTAGTATTGTTCAACGACGTTACTATAGTTACATCTGCGATTACAAAGTCTCTACTACAACGAGCATTACGAAAATGATAACGAGTATTCGTTGACATCTCAAAAGTGGCAACGAGTGTTCGTTGACATCACAAAATAACTGTATTTAAAATATTTACATTTCGATATTGAATAACCCATAGGGGTTGATATTCCGCTAAACAATTAAGCGAGTAACCAACCAACCAATCGTCGTCCGAGAAATTTGGACAACTTAAGACTCATATACGCTATTGCTATGAGACAAAGTTATTGCTATTAGAAAAAGAAAAAAGTGCGAAATAAATTGTTAATGTATAACAATTCTAGGGTATAAGTCTATTACTTAGTATCAATAAAAAAAGCGATCCCTAATAGAAAATTATATTAACTGTTATGGGGTCCACCCTTTTTCATACAAGTGGAATCGACCAGTATGTACTTGGACTGTTGCCGTTAAATACCCAGAGTCAGTCAGAGTAGAGAAAGCAGAGATTGTGATTGAGTTGGAAGTAGAGTAATAGTGTGAGGTAACCGCTTGTAGAAATCACAGTTACGAACACGTAGACTCTAAGGAAGTCCTACTTCGAGACTGAATTTACCAGAAAATATATATATATATATATATATATATATATATATATATATATATATATTGCTACTAACCACATTTCTGGATCTACAAACCGTATTACCAATTGTATTATTGTGTAAATATATTTCTTTGTTATATTTCATTCTTGCGTTTGTCATTCATTGGAGACCGGATTTCATCCCGGAATCCACAACATTAACACCAGTTAATATTAGTAAAAAATGAGGTCTTTGTCACGACTTATTATTTTTCGAAGGTTTTCATACGTGGGTCCTTAAATTTATTTTCTTTAGTTGTACATTACTATTTTCTGGGTAGAGGATCAGTTTATTACTCATCAATTGTACAAAACTGATGACTTACTTTATGTCCAGGAGAATATAATATTTATAACATTTTAATCATTTCACCCACCCAAGCAAGGCGAGAAAGCCACTAAGACGCTAGAGGTTACAGGGAGTGAAAAAGACGCGAAGAAAGGGACAAGAACCAGGCTTCAGAAAGGCAGAAGATGGCTATTAACATTGGATGTAAATTTTTGAAGATTGTATGTGACAGGGAATCAAGAAATAGGGAGTTCCACAGGCAAGATGTGCGAGAAAGTTACTATCAGAATAGAAATTACTGTTATATCTAGGAACAGTAAAAGGATGGGACCTAGCAGCCAATCTAGTTGTACGCTTCAATTCATGAGGTCGAGGTGTCAATTAGGAGGGCTAACTAGGACAACTACCACGGAAATATTTATAGTATATATATTACAATAGAACTGGCGATCGCATCTAGCTATTCAGCAGTAAAACGTTAGGACCTACTTGCCAATCAAGTAACGAGCTTAAATTCGTTCAGTCCAAGCACTAAGGAAAAAAGTTGTTATGAAAATATCTGTAGAAAAGACGGAGGAAAACCACGTCAAATCGTCGAGAAAGTGACTGAAGTCGAGATGCCAGGTCAGGATTGATAACATTACAGACCCTTCTTTGAATTTTGCCAAGAATCTAGAGATATACAGCGGGGGAATAAAACCAGATATGGCATCCGATATGGTGGATCAATTTATTATTTATCAATTATACAAAACTGATGACCTACTTTATACCCAGGAGATTATAGTATCAATACCTTTTTAAACATTTTACCCCAAGCAAGGCGAGAAAGCCACTAAGACGCTAGAGGTTACAGGGAATGAAAGAGAAGTGAGAAAAGAACAATAAAGAACCAGGCTTCAGAAAGGTATAAGATGGCGATTAACATTACAGGTGAATTTTTGAAGTTTATATGTAGGAGGGAATCAAGAAATAGAGAGTTCCACAGGCAAGAATTTGAATTTTGAATTTTGTCAAGAACCTCGATATATATATATATATATATATATATATATATATATATATATATATATATATATATATGTAATATACTGAGAACGGAAATAATATAAATTCTAACGTTCACAGTATTAATTGAAAAGAGGGCTTAATACCAGGAGTAGAGTAATATTTATTATAGATTTTTACATGCGGACAAAAACAACTTACTTAAGTTGTTTTTGTCCGTATCGAAGTCTGTAAATGTAATCTCATAGCCAAAGGATTTACCATGGAACGGAATATGGGTGTTGACGTCAATGTCCAGCTTATATATATATATATATATATATATATATATATATATATATATGGATGTATGTATATATATGTATATATATGATTATATGTTTAAATATACATATATATAAATGTATATATACATGTATATATATATGTATATATACATATATATATTCATATATTTATACATATATATTACGTTTTTGTCGGTTTTTGACGTATTTTTTAACGTCAAAAACTGACATTATGTTTGCACCAACCTAATATATACATATATAAATATACATATATATATATATATATATATATATATATATATATATATATATTCATATATATATATACATATATATATATACATAGATATATATATACATATACATATATATATACATATATATATACATATACACATATATACATATATATATATACACATATATATATATAAATATAGACATACACACATATATATACATAAATATATATATATATATATAAATATACACGTATATATACATATATATATACATGTATAATTATATATATGTATGTATGTATGTACCACCAAAGACTCGCTAAAATTTAAAATCCATGATAAAAAGAAATAGCGAAAACTTAATAAAACCAATGTTTTATCCCCCAAATCTTTATGTTATTATTGAGAAGGTAAAAGAATTTTTTGACGCAAATATTATTTTTTAAAGATTTTCGTATCTTCCAAATTTTGGTTAAAATCATTTTTCCCCGTTCTCAATATTGTACCATAAATTAGTACGGAAAATTGTAGCGTCTTTTCGCAGTTCAAAAAATGATTTGTGATCCCCACAACCCAACCCAAGACAAAATTCCTATACCACCAAATTCCCGAAGCAATGTTTTAGTCCTCATTAGTCTCTCGAGACAATAGGCTAGACGAGTAATGCGTTTCTCTAATATCTGGCTCGTCTTAACTTTTACCCATGACGTAATTGTATGTGCTGGATTTAAAATTTTCCGTTGAATCGCTCAGGCCAGCGACTTTCTGTTTCAGATGGCAGCCGTGTTAAAATACTGAGGTGACTTGCTGCCACTTTATTCTAAGCGAGTATGATCATTTCCATTTCCCAACCTTAATGAATTTGTTTAATTTTCTTTCTGCCTCGAAATATTCAGAGATTCGGGATGATTTCGCCGGAATACGACCGACGCCTGTAAAATGTAATCTCTACTCGGAGGCAGCAATCGTCGGACCCATTTATCTTCCTGTCGGCTCCCTCTCCACATTTCTCGCGTATCGGCCAGACGGAAGAGTCTCGTTGGCGCCCGTTATTCCAACGGCCATTTTGACCGGTGTTTAAAATGGCGTCAAATCTGACAAACTTCTTTTTCGTTCAATTATAGAAATAGTGACGCAGTGAATATTAATTGAGCGCGCCTAACTGAAATCCCTTTCGCAGCGTAAGATTCGTAAAGGGTTAAGATAGCGCTACACGTGTAACCATCGACTTATCTTCGTTTCGCTTAACTACGATTATCTCCACGATGTTGCTCGGTGATTTTATGGCGTCCAGTTGCCGCCTCCGCGGTGATATTTCTCTTGCACGCTCTTGGGAATTTTTGTTCGCCATATTTTCATTAACAATCTACGAACTTTACGTGTCCAGGCTAAAAGCTAACTAGTTCAATTTGCATAGGATTTCCTCGTTATCCACAACAACGGGGTAAAAAAAAAATACGAGACAGCAACGGTGACACCTTACAACAATGACTTACGCATATACTTCTTCGTTTTGTCCCTTCAGATAATGAGAGCGATGTTGACTCTCCACGACTTCTTTTTGTAGCTCTTAGTCAGGCATTCCCAACCTTTCCTGCGCCACACACACACAGACACACACACACACACACACACACACACACATATATATATATATATATATATATATATATATATATATATATATATATATATATATACATATAATAAATTAATTGATTTAAAATATGGTCTATTTTGTAAAAATAAAAATATCTATAAGAACACCGGATTATATATCTTACTGCTCTTTCTTTTATGTATATATATATATATATATATATATATATATATATATTAAAGAAAAACAGACCAGTTTAAGGTTCCATTATAATAATTTATTTCACCAGAGCCCTCTTAAGGGACGCTGGATCATCAGATAACATTTCAAAAAGTGAAAGGAAAGATGAAATGAAAATTCACACTTTTGACACGTAGTATCAAGTTTATGTAATTTAACAGAGAGGGTAATGAGGAGTGGTTTGAAAGACATGGTCGAGTTTAGAGAGGGTTTATTTTAATATTTCTTTCAATCATACTTAGTATTGGGGGAGGAGGGACCAGACCTTGACCTCTTTAAACGGTTAACTTAACGGAAGTGATATATTGAAATAGGAGGGGAGAAGAGGACCGTCGTCATCTACAACACCACCCGTTGGTCCTGTATGGTCCATTATGACAGGTCAGATCTAAGTCTCCGGTTTCAAATGTCGATTCGATTCCACTCGTCAGCCACCTTGTGACTTTTTTGATCTTGGCGAGTAGTTATCTGGTCGTTGAATTCCGAAAGCTCACCGTTGGTCTACCTGGGTGAGAATTGGGTTAACAGAAAACAAATATAGCCGAGTCGATAATATTTTAGAGGAATAAAAGTTTATATATATATATATATATATATATATATATATATATATATATATATATATATATATATATATATATATATATATATATAAATTCATGAATCATTCATACAAAAAACAAATATAGAGGTTAATGATTTAATTGGCGAGAATCCATCGTCGCAAACTATTCAAATGAGATACATAAACCCCGAACCTGTATATGAATGATATGATCCCCGTTTATAAATTCCAGTTGCATAAGGTCTTTTTTTATTTTTACAAGCTTTCGTCTGTTCCTACAGAAATCCTCAGGTATGGAAATAGATTTTGTTCTTGTTTTTACTCTCAGTAATAAGAGGACAACAAAAACAAGGTTGTAATCCGAAAAATGCTATGAGAAATGTGTTATTATTTTGGAACGTGCGGTCGCAACGCTGAGTTTGAATTTAAATTTTAAGGTTGTGCGTTTTTGTACAAATATAGCAATAAGAGAATTCTTTTTTACTGGTAGGTTTTCCGTCAAAGTGGCATGAACTATATTGTTCAATAATTACAGTAATGTCGCACTTATTATCCGAAAGTTGCACTTGGATCAGTTATTTTAATTTCAATAAAGATGCAATTAATTTATAAATTCATGAATCATTCATACAAAAAACAAATACAGAGGTTAATGATTTAATTGGCGAGAATCCATCGTCGAATTTTATAAGCAGTAAATTCGACCTCGCCAACCGAACGCTTTTTTGTGGCCGAATCGGTTAGACACGCCCGGCTAAATGGCGGTTCCGTATAGGATGCAGGTTCGAATCCTGTCAAAGGACGAATATTTTCTATGAAAATTTCTCCGACATTCAGGCCGGTAAATGTTATTTAATACTGTTTATTATAAACAGAGCATTTACTTAAATACTTGTATCTATAAAAAGAACGTTAAACATAAAAAATGTCTTTCATAAATAAATTGTCGGTCTTTGTCCATTTCTTAATATATATATAAAGAAAGAACAGTAAGATATATAATCCGGTGTTCTTACAGATATTTTTTATTTTTACAAAATTGTGCTCAATGTAAATTTACAGATCATTAATATTATAAATTAACTGATTTAAAATGTTTTTTCGCTACACAGTTCTAACCATGTTTCAAAAATGGAAGCTAAAATCTTCGAATTTAATTTTGCAATTAAATTAAAGACATTAGTTACATTTCATCTTCAAGCGAATTTTGGAGTAACTTATTTTTTAAATTACTGGGTTTTAAAGGCATTGCACAGTTTCATTATTCACGTTTCCAAGGATACAGAGAAATCCATTCATCCAGACAAGGGGTGGTTGCGTGTTCATTATCGCTGTATTTTGTTGTATCAGTTATTAATTATGTTTTTGGTAGGGGTAGGGATGTATTTTTCAATGAATTCTGACATCCGTTAAATGCATGTCGTCTGGATTTTTGAAAAAAATTATTGTTAACGGCAAAAATTCTTACGTAATTTTTTTTATATTTGTATACTTAAAGATTTTTCGGGGGTGTTTAGGTTAGAGTACGTTTTATTTAAATACGATTTGAAAAATATTTTCACTTTTAATTTTTAATATACTATATTTCTTTTTAAGACAAGTAAATGTATTAGAATTACTTACAGTATGTAAAATTATTTTCACTTATATATATATATATATATATATATATATATATATATATATATATATATTGTTCCAGGATTATTTTTCCAACTCGTTCTCTCTAACCTTCTCACTTTCTGTCCCAGAGTAACAAGATGTCTTATGGGTCTCACGTATTTGAGTTTATATATGTCTATAGAAAAATTCAGATATAACTACAATATATTTGTGAAATGCCACAATGAATAAAGACGAAAGGATAATTTATTTTCTAACAAGTATTTAAATATTTGTTACAAAATGAAATCCTCAAATTTGTCTTTGATAAAATCCGTCAGAAGACGAAACGCGTCTACTGAGATAAGTTTTTCTTTTTGTCTTTATTCATACACCGGATGTAACAGCAAAATTGTCTAAATCGTGTAACAGCAAAATTGTCTAATCGATAGATTAAGATTTGAACCGTTGTAACTTAGAAGTGATTAAAGTTGTCTTACTGGAAATTTCTGAGGTTTTTATAACACTTTTGAAGTCTCCTTTGACCAATAAGAATGTATAATTACTCTCCAAGCCTAACAGACGAATCGTGATGAAATCGCTCATAAACGGAAATCACATGTTCATCATTAATTAATCATAGCTAAGGATCGGAAGCTCATGAAGGATTGAAATAAAATTTATATATATATATATATATATATATATATATATATATATATTATTCTAGGCTTATTTTCCAACTTATTCAACATGATCCCCTCCCTCTTTACCCTTCTTCGGTTCAGTCCCGGAGAAGCAAGCTTCCTCAGATGTTTCACGTACAATTTCATTTTGAAGTCTTTTTTCACTGCTTTTTAGACTGTCATAGCTGAAACTTTTCTCTCATATGCCAAACGTTTTATGGATTGAGATATATCTTTTCTAATTGATCGCTTTAGCTCAAAGTTGAAATGATGATCCCTCTTCCTTTTGTGACTTCCTGATCCAGTTTTCCTACTTACTGTTCCCTCTATTTTAAACTTATTCGCCGTTCTCTTGAGGGTTCTTGAATGGATTTGAAGATGGAAGCCAGAGTATGAATACTGGTACCATTACTGAAGCCCTGAATAATCTTTTTTCCTCTCACCATTACTCATTTGGGAAGACAGTGAGATTGATACAAAACAATTTGAACCTGTTCTTTTTCTAGCTAAATAACTCAAATGGTTTTTCAGTGAATCTTTCGACAAATGGTGTCAAGATGGCTAAATGTATTATCTGGAAAAGTGTTTTTTAGATATTAAACATTTTGTGGGTTGGACAATTGTGCTGTTACATGATTTGTACAGATTTCGTGTTACACCCAGTATATATATATATATATATATATATATATATATATATATATATATATATATATATAATTTATTCGAAAATTATAACATCAATATGTTATAAAATCACTACAAAAATATCAATTTTGTTTCAACACCATTATTGTAGTGATTTTATAACATATTTATGCTATAATTTTCGAATAAATTATATTTGCTGCAATCTGTATTGAGCACTCTGTTAAGAATAGTATTTTTGGTTATTAGAATATATTCCATATACACCAATCTTATACTTTTATATACATATATAATAATGGACTCTCCCGTCGGTTTCGACGTATGAGGATCTGACAGCTTAATTGATTCAGTTATGAAATTTTGTGCGATAATCTTAAGTGGCGTTTAAGACACGCTAGTGATTTACAAAGGAGGCCGTATATGAAGCAAGTGTGATACTTGTGAGATGATATCAATTGGCTGACCTTTTAGTTCTTTCTCTCGCTTCATGAAGATGATTCAGACAAGCAGATTGAAAATTGCTGAGTCCACTAAAACACGTTGATCTCCATTCTACCCGCTCCAAGGCTAAGCGCTCAAGGGTGTTATGTGGTATATTGACTGCTGACAAGTTGGTTTTCACCTTGTCTTTTTATCTTAGCCATTATATATATATATATATATATATATATATATATATATATATATATATATATATATATAATGGACTCTCCTATCGGTTTCGACGTATGATGATCTGACAACTTAACCAATTGTTCATATATGAATTTTGGGCGATAATCTTAAATGTCACTTAAGACACGCTAGGGATTTAAAAAGGAAGCCGCATATGCAGCAAGAGTGAGGATTGTGAGATAAGATCACTGTTAAATTGGCTGACCTTTTAAATCTTGCTCTCGCTTCTTGAAGACGATTCAGACTAGCAGTTTGAAAACTGATGAGTCCACTAAAACACGGTCATCTTCATTCTACCCGTTCCAAGGCTAAGCGCCCGAGGGTGTTATGAGGTATAATGACAGCTGACAAGTTACCCTTGAACTTGTCTTTGAATCTTACCCACGGGCTTCCTACATTCCTGTAGCCCTGTTCTAACTGGCTGTATATTTGGATCTTGGGTATCCTGTCATCAAACATTTTCAAAACATGACCAATCCGCCGTAACTGAGATTGTATGCGGAAAGTCTCGATTCCTCCAAAATTACACCCGTTAATCAGGTCTACGTTAGATGTCCTATCTTGAAGGTTAACTCCACAGATGGCACGCAGACAGCTTTTATGGAAAACATCCAGCTGGCGTATATGGTATCTGTATAGAATCCACGACTCTGAGCCGTACAAAAAGATGACTAGGACAACAGCTCTGTAAACCCGAATTTTCGTATCCAGTCGAATACCGCGGTCATTCCACAAGCGATGGCGATGTTTGCCGAAAGCGCTGGTAGCCTTAGCGATCCGATGCATGATTTCATCATCTAAAGTTCCACTGTAATTGACTTTGCTACCAAGATAAGTGAAAGACTTTACATAGTTCAGGGCTTTGTTTTCTACTTTCAATAGTCTTTCTGGAAATTTGTAGACTGGTGGTTTTTGTTTCTCACCACAGAATTGCTTCGGAGTAGGACAAGCTTGGTGTACTACTTCTGTTTTCTTTATGCTAAGTGTAAGACCAAATCCTTTACGCGCAACAGAGAAACGATTTTTTAGATGTCGCTACAAGAGCAGCAGCAGCAGCAAACAACAAATCACGAATAATTTTTTGTACGAAGGTGGGTCTTGGCTTTGAAGCATTGATGGTTGAGGTGTCCACCAGTTGTTTCAAACTGAAATTTGACGCCATTCTCTGTGTCTGCGTATGCATATTTCAGCATCACCGAGAAGAAAAGGGCAAAAAGGACAGGGGCCATGAGAAACACTCTTGCTTGGTGCCGTTTGTGACATGAAAGGATTCTGACATCATACCATATATATATATATATATATATATATATATATATATATATGGGCGCTGTGTGATTGTGTGTATATGTGTTGTCATCGGTTCTGATCAACTTTTTGCAGCCAACTTTTAAAACTTTGGATACCATAGTATCATAACGTCAGCCGATAGTTGTGTGCCAGTATGCATGTTAGCAGAACTAACCAGAAGTACATCACGTATTGGTTACTCGAACAGCGATGAGAATACAGATGAAGCCGTCGAGTTAACGCGTTTTTTTATTCTATCCCTGTCTTTTTGGTACCTGGTCCAATCAGATCTTTGATATTCTAATAATTTGACCTTTACTCCACCATTGATCCGCTTCTCACACGGCCGCCAGCCTCGAAGCTGAGGTCTGCATGTCCGCAAGTAGGCTACTCTTCTCACCGTCGAATTCTATTCACTATGACGGCTATCGTGCTAAGTATGGCTCCATGCTGAGTGCCAATACTATGTGGCCAATTATAAGTATAATGAAGACATATGTATCGATTTGTACGGGACATTATTTCTCTCCCGCTGAGTTTGGCAGTCTGGTTGAATGACGAGCCGACCAACGACCAGTCAATAAAACAGAGTCGCACAATTATAAGAGATATTAACTTGCTTGGGCAGGCTCTCTGGTCAGGCGGCCAATATGAAATCCACTGGCTCGATCGATATTGGCTAAAATGAAAATATCCCGTAAAATTGATTGGCTCATCAAAAGCGTTGATTATAGTAGAGAGATCGATGGGCTACAAAGAAAAAGAGTCGCAAGGGGAGTAAAGAAATATGTCCGATCGTTATCGGAGAACATTGATCAACTTGTAAACGATTTATTTAAAAGAAGTTATGAATAATTCAATACGATTTTCAATGCTTTTCAAACAATTGGGATATTGATTAAATGATAACAAGTGTTATTCATATAATAATAATTAATAATTATAAAAAAAAATATGAATCAATATTATTTAATAAATAATAATATTTCTTATTAATTAAATATTAATTAATTATTATTAAGTGAATAGTAATTATAACATATAAATGAAAGTTAAGCATAATCAATAATTATAATATATATTATAGAATAAATAATTATGAACTATTTAACAAATTATATATTTATTATTGATTAAATAATAATTAATTACCCTTTTAAATTGTTTTTTGATATAGTTTTTTTTTTAACGGCATATCAACTCCTTATGGGTCATTTAATCCCGAAATTTCATTTTCTTGGAAGATTTGAAGTAATAAAATTATGATACATGTTATTCTGCTTTCACAGTTGAATACGTGGTAGATGATACTCAGCTTCTCTGATTTGATTTGATTTGTTTGTTTAACGGCATATCAACTCCCTATGGGTCATTTAATCCCGAAATTTCATTTCCTTGGGAGCATTAGTAATTTCCTTTACGAAAATGTATTACTGGCAATTTTTTTCTTTTACAAAAGTGTAATCTCGTAAAAAGAGACCCGGGTTCGATTCTCACCATGTTCGATGTTTCAGGAAGGTGACTTCTTGATGTTATCAGTCTGGAAGAGGTGTTCCTATTGTGCGGCACTTTTGGAAAGTGCCTGAAAACCATACCACAGGTTGACCCAGGTTGTGAGTGAAATTAGGAGCCGTCGGTGGCTGCACAAGCACAAAGTCACAAGTCATCGTGGCCGAGGTTTTGACCGTGCTAGCCTTGATCAGACTGTTGATAAGACTTGATAAAGCACGCAGCCCCAGAAACTGTAGGTCCGCCCAGCATTTTTGCAGTATAAACCACAGGTGGGCTCTGTGTTGAACAAACACAAATGTGCCTGAGCAGACGTCTGCAACGGGGATTAGCTTGTGGCCCTAGTAGACTGGCATCCTTTCCATTTAAAATTATCGCCTTTTAATATAAAAATGCATTGCTGGCATTTCTAATACCAAAAAGTATTTTTATACTTTCATAGTACTTTAACCCCAATCTGTAGGTTAAATATTTGTCCATAGCTAGGACACTAATATAGTCTACCAGCCCGAGCCAGTGTGGACCTGGGAACAACAGCAATTAAGAGGTAGTTTCACGCTCATCAAAACCTCCAATCTCCCGATCAAAGGCCTTGCTGCCGGATGTAGTCTATCGTCATACCCAGGACGGGAGATTTTAAGTATAGCTTAATTCTTTAAAATGAATAATAATTATCTGCCTATATTTCTGAGATGAAGTATTATGTACATTATTTACATTATTCGGACTATATTTATTCGCCATATTTATTACAACGTTTCGGCCGTTGTATGCTCCGGACTTCTTCAGGTGGTTGGAATGTCGAACTGAACCCTTTATTTCGCTCACTGGGGTAGACTGTTCTAGTTCCACGTGCCATGTTTTAATGGATGTCAGTTATCAGTTATCTCCTGTTGATTCCCCTCTGAAAGTTCTCCACTGCCTTAACCTGGTATTGAACTCACACTCTTTGCGTCCTGTCAATGGATCTAACCAACATCTTTATCCACTGTGCCATGTGTCCTTGAGAACACATGGCACAGTGGATTAAAACATGGCACGTGGAACTAGAACAGTCTACCCCAGTGAGCGAAATAAACGGTTCAGTTCGACATTCCAACCACCTGAAGAAGACCGGAGCGTACAAAGTCCGAAATGTTGGAATAAATATGGCGACAAAGATGAGATCAATAGTCCGAATAATGTAAATAATGAATAATAATTATTACAGTTTAAATAATGTATACTCAACATAATTTTTATTTTTTTAAAATCATTTTACCGCAAGCAAGGCAGTAAAGCCACTACGACTCAGGATGTTTAAAAGAATATGATAAAAATGAAAAAGATATAATTAATAACTATCATTGTAAAAATATTGTAATATTTATTATAAATATAATTAAAAATTATGATTAAATACATAATTATTGCTAAGTAATAATTATTGACTTCATTTTAACTAATTATTAAATAATACATTACAATTATTAAGTATTTTTATTTAATTAATAATTATTATTATTAATATAATTTTTAGGTTGGTGCAAAAATAATGACGTAATAATGTCGTTTTTTTACGTATTTTTTAACGTCAAAAAACGACATTATTACGTCATTATTTTTGCACCAACCTAATATATATATATATATATATATATATATATATATATATATATATATATATATAATAAAAAGGCTTAAACACTAATATTCCATGGTCATAATTTATTCCATTGGAATCGTAAATACGATCCAATTCATCAGACCTACAAATTCAAAAAGAAAACAGAAAAAAACCTACTCCGGAAATAAAATAGAATTTAGAGAGTGTAATTATGAGATGGTGGGACGAATTAAATTAATTAATTAATTAAACTATAACGGAAAAAAAAAAAAAAATCGTCCCACCATCTCATACTTACACTCTCTCTAAATTCTATTTTATTTCCGGAGTAGGTTTTTTTCTGTTTTCTTTTTGAATTTGTAGGTCTGATGAATTGGATCGTATTTACGATTCCAATGGAATAAATTATGACCATGGAATATTAGTGTTTAAGCCTTTTTATTATATCCTTACTCTGTCCTGGACATTGAGTTCTACCTGGATTCTATCCTCTCGGAAATTTTTTATTCTAAAATATACATGTGTATATATACACATGTGGATTTTGCATATATATGTATATTTACCACTAATATTATCTATATATATATATATATATATATATATATATATATATATATATATATATATGTTCATATCTATCTATCTATCTATTTTATTATTGAGCTTCCAAAACAAAACTGCTTTCTTTTAAATTATTTAAGAAGCTTTTTTTTGGTTCTCATAATTATGGCGGATGCTAAAGTCCAGGAGAGCAACTCATGGCCACTACTTGGTCTCACATTCGCCACTTACATAAATATGAACGATTATATTGAAACGATTATTAAATCTAGAAAATCTACTGCTAGAAAAGCCGATTCTCTATGATCACTGAAGTTAAGCAATGTCAATACCTATACGGGTGACCACTTGGGAGTACTAGGCGCTGTAAGCTTGGATTTGCAGATGGTCTAATGGAGCTTTTCTCACCTGGGGTTCCATGGAACCCTAAGATTTCGCAAAATGTACGTAAGGGTTCGGCGAGAACAGGTGAGATAAGCTAATGCACTTTTGACTTTTTATTTCATTTCATATTGCGTTATGTTGCTAAACACGCAAAATATATTCTTGGTTATTGTAATATTTTAATATAGACATCATCTTATCTAACTTCTTCTGTTATTAAAAAATATAACATTCATTGGGAATATATTTAGTGATGTCTGTAAGGCGCCATTGTGAAACCACCTTCACTAGTCAGTGACCACTCAGCGAACGGGACATGCACTTAAAGTTAATTATTTCTTTGTTTTTTTCTTTATATTTACTACAGAAATACCTAATCAAACTTTAACAAGTATCAAGAGCAAAATTGTCTCCTCTCAATTGAGAATGAAATTCGCGTGTGTTTATCTAAAGTTCGACCTGCAATTAAGTATTTCTGTAGCAAAAGACAAGCACCGGCTTCACATCAGAGAAACATGTTTCACTTTATCAAATGGCTATAAAAGTAACATTTTCTTAGCCTATTTATTGGTTCAGATGATATTTTGCCTTGATTTACCTGATGTCTTTTCATCATTACCAGTAAAGGATAAAAAAATAAAATAAAAAAAACTGATGCAGCAATTATCTGTTTTCGGTCTGTTTACATTTATATTATTAGGTTGGTGCAAAAATAATGACGTAATAATGTCGTTTTTTGACGTTAAAAAATACGTCAAAAAACGACATTATTACGTCATTATATATATATATATATATATATATATATATATATATATATATATATATATCTTAGGTTGGTGCAAAAATAATGACGTAATAATGTCGTTTTTTGACGTTAAAAAATACGTCAAAAAACGACACTATTACGTCATTATTTTTGCACCAACCTAAGATATATATATATATATATATATATATATATATATATATATATATATATATATATGTAAGTGTGACACTATTTGGCTTGCTAAAAAAAGAAAGAAGAAAAAAAAAAGAAAGGCGAGAATTAAAGTTAGGTGATAAGAAGCCAGCACGAAAAGGACACTAAGTGGTGTTATTTTTTTGACAAAGAAAAGTGGTAAAAAATTTTATTTCCATTGTCGAGAAGGGAAGATACTGGATTTAATCTGATTTATGTTACGTGGCGGGTGAAAATTCCAGGCTGGTCAAATGACCTACAGGGCAGAATTCTAAATAGATAAAAATTATTTCGGTCGCAGAAAATGTCCGTTGGATCAACCGCAGAATTGCAAAAAACAAAAGACTAAACCATTAGTTATCTACGGAAAGGTCGTTTGGAAAAGGCATCTGTTTTGTGTCGGAACTGGCTAGGATAGCGAAACTATTTTATCGGATCAGTAATTGGCACCAAGAATGCAAATACGTTCAAATGGCCACCCACTTGATGCTGGCGAAAAGCTGATTGACGAATTCCAGGTGATTCGGTTAAGATAAAGAGTCTAGGGTGTGAGGTCTCCTCGAAGAGAAGAAATAAAAGGAAAAGAAAAAGAAAAAGAAAAAAAAAGGGGAAAATAATTTTTTTTTTTCTTTGAGCAAGATTTTTTAAACCGAGGCTAGTCTGGACACACCCACGCTGCTGAGCGCCCATTGGCTGAATGGTGGCATGAGCGTTAGGCGGAGGTAGGGTGAAGAAGGAGGGGAGGCCTGTTGCGCCCCCTGAAGGGATAGGTGTGAGATGCCACTGTGAGAGAGAGGGGAAACTCGTTGACACCCTGTGAGGGCATGGGTGAGATACCAATATGAGAACAGAAGGTGGGAAGACGAAAGACTTCCAAAAATGGAAAATAATAAAATTTTCCTAACCGAAGACAAAGAAGTGGATTGTGGGTTTAGAATTATCAAGGAATCTCAAACCCCGACAAGCCCACCCCGGTTTTGGTCGGCGTCCATATAAGCAGAGTCGCAGCGAGTTAAGTCAGTTGAGTTCGAGTTCGAGTTCGCACTTGGGGTTGGAGACAGACAGGCAAGCAATTGCACCCACCTAGAAGAAGCTGACTAAGATTCGTGCATTATCGACCTCAACTTCTAATCAAGAACAATTTATTTTTGAAGAACGACTTAGACTCACACCACCGAAACAAGTTTTACGAATATCGCCTGAAGATACACCCAGAACAAGTTTCTTAAAAAACAAACAACTTAGGATGTTAAGACTCGTCTAACAAACGCAAAGTGTCACGAATTCATATAGCGGGTTGAGAAGAAGACGCTGTCCTGTATTCAGGAACCAGATATAAAATATTGTTATCCTTTTTTAACACATTTGAACTTTTCGAGTTATTATTTTCTTTTCTTTTACATATACTTGTGCGATATCACCCTTGCTCGAACTCGACTTGCATTACGGCCCGGCGACTGATTGATTTCGTCTGCCTAAGATCAATTCACAACGTGGGTACGTTAGACTGGAAATCAAAGCAGTTACTTCGGTAACCAGACGTTGGAAGCGAACTGGGAACGACAAGGCTGATACCAAATCTAACCAGATTCCCATCCGAATCACCAAAAGTTTAGAACGTCACATTTTGGTGCCGCGACCAATACCAAGCCAGGCAGACGTCACATTTGGCGCAGTGACACCGGGGGGACGTCACATAAGCAAATATATGGATATAGATCCGACAGTATGAAGAAAAATATATGGAAAAAACAAACAAAAATCCTTATATGCAATTATGCTGTTTTAATGTTAATATAATGTCAACGTCGTTCTTATGTCCATCGTCTTTGTCATGTTGAATTGATAATGTTAATTATATTTTATGAATATGTCCTGAAGATGGTTTATTAGACCGAAACGTCTGACGTTGACATTATATTAACATTAAAACAACATAATTGCATATAAGGGTTTTTGTTTGTTTTTTCCGTATATTTTTCTTCATATATATATATATATATATATATATATATATATATATATTGTTTTCCAAGGATATTTTGTGCTAATATATATATATATATATATATAAGCACAAAATATCCTTGGTAAACATATGAATCCACTTTTTCTCCCCATGTATGGGTTAATTAGTAGGGCTTGTATCAGTAAGTTATTATTATCTCCAAAATAATTATTAAAATCTGAAAAATATTTTCTGGATTTAAATTACCTGCAAAAGGTTTGACAAAATCGAAATAAGATTCTGCAACGTTATCGCTTTTGGCCAGGCATCTCGGCTTCAGTCACTTTTCCTCCGCCGTACCATAGCATCATTGATCCTTTTTCTATATATATCTACGATCTTTATAAAATTGGGAGGTTACTATTTTCCTATATTTTCCTAACAGGTGCTACCACCCCTGGGTGGGCCTAGGAAAGTCAGCGGTATAGCCCCTTGTTTATAATTGGTGGCTAGGTCTCAGAATTTCACTGGTGAGATTACTAGTTGGAACTATAAATACTACACTAATAGTTGCTTTCCCGCACTTCTTGCTTGTGGAACTCTCTTCCGGCTTCCCACTTTCCTGACGACTACGATCTGCATACATTTAAATCCAATGTCAATCGTCCTCTTCTGTCTCCTTGAGATTCTTATTCGTTTAAAGTTCTCTTTTTTTCTTTCACTTTCAGTGATCCCTTGCATCTTGATTGATTCTTTTTTTACTGCTTATCAAGCCTTTGCATGATATCTAAAGCCAGAAAACATATTTAAGATTATAAGATTTTTTTTGAGATAATAATGGTTTAGTGATACAAGTCTTCCTAATTAACCCATAGCTCTGGGGAAGAGGTGGTTTCATGTCTTTCCCAAGGGCATCTCCGCATAAGTGAATATAGCAAACTCAACTGGAATTGGAACTCGGCTCTACGATTAACAATTCCTACGTATTATCCAATGCACTCCCGACCACCTATCCAAACTCACAGCACCTGATATTTCCAAGCGGTCACCCAGCTAGCTACTGAACAGCTTCGACGTTCCTTAACTTCAGTGATCGTACGGAAACCGGTATTTCAACATGATGCAACTTTAAGGCCTTTTGTTTCTTAATAGCTTTTATCGCCTTGCTTGGAGTGAAATGATAAAAAAAAAATAGCATTTAATCATACATTTTCAATTTTATTTTCATAAGCATTTCATTAAGCATTTCAGATTACGAATTTCAAAAAAAAAAAAATTAAGAAATCACGTGGTATTGTCATATTTGGCTTCTGGTGAAGGGGTGATGTACAACTAATTTATATAGCAAACAGACCCCCCACCCCAGCACATTAACTTTTATAAAATTCAATAAAAAAAAATGTTATTCGTAATCTAGGTAAAATACAAAAAATTTCAATATTTGAGAAGTATTTTAACAGAGGACGGAAAGTGTGACACCGAGATCCAAAGACGCATTGGGATAGCCAAAATGCATTCCCAAACCTAGTCAGAGTATTAAGAAACAGAATAACCTCTTTAAAAGCAAATAAAAAAGTACTGAATGTTACGTGATATCTGTCCTCCTATATGGCTGTGAATGCAGGACAATCACATAACAGGTAAAGAAGAGAACTGAAGCAACAGAAAGTTGTGTGGTTCTACAGAATGTTGCTGAGGATGCTATGGATCGAACAGGTGAGCGACGACGACGTTTTAGAGAAAATGGAAACAAAAAGTAAACTTATACTTAAAACCAGGAAGAGACATTTGAAATTTCTAGGACACATAATGAAGAAAGATGGCTCGGAAAATATGATACTCACAGGACAGTTTGACGGCAAGAGGGACAGAGGAAAACAGTGCATGACATAGTGAACTTGAGTAAATGGATGATGGAACAAGGTTTGAACGAAATAACAAAAAAAAAACTTATTAAAATCGACGGACAAGAAATTTGGGTGGGGGCCATGATCGCCTACGTCCTACGGGGATACATCACGTAAAGCAAAAGAATATGGATTGCGTTGTGCTGTATTGGATATCAGAGAGCTGCATTCAAATTCCATAGAAGTTCGTTGCATTCAGTTACACACAAATACCTTTGAGAAACGTATGAATCCGTCTCTTCTCCTCTAGCTATGGGTTGAAGAGTGACAGAGGATTAGAAAACTGACAATTTCGTCATACGCTAAAAATACTGAAATATCTGAACCCTCCCCGAAGATTAAGTTAATTTTTACAAAAGGCACCCCAAAACCGTTTTCTCGGTTAAGCTTCTGAATTTAGACGTATTATTGATTCCGTAGATTTTCCACGATGAGGGCGGCAGAATTTATTTTCGAATTCCCTATTGATGTAATTATTTTCCAGTGAACCTTTTTTTTTTTTTTTATCCATGATGCATACGTTTCTGTAAGTAATGAGTAATTAGATTATACAAAAGCAGAAAAAATGGCAGCCTACTGCGGGAATATCTCTTGCCCAGTCAGCCGGGAATCGAAAGCGACATGACATGAACGTCCAAACGCGTATCACGTGTGGAATTTAACTGACCGACTGCATCTACACTAATATGAGGAAAAGAGATTGAAAACAGGATTGTTTCTACTCCCAGTACCTATTCTGAAAAATCCACTGACTGTTATTTTACTCTGCATTTCTCTAAAGTGATTTGGGGATCGATACGCACACAACCAAATTTAATCCAAAAGCTAGCATAACATATTAATTTAAATCTAAAAAATGCCACACTCATCAAAAGAAAAGGAAAATTTCCGAGAGTGCCGCTATCAAATCTTATCAAAATATAAACCTATGCCCTGGAGACTTTCCAATTTCACCTTTCCTGAAAGTATTACAACTTTCCCAAGCATACACGACTAGAAATATGATGAAAAATCAAAAGAAAACGCCTTATGTTTTTGAAGATATACAGTAGACACCCCACTCCCACCATAACAATCTAATCACAATTTAAACAATATATATATATATGTATATATATATATATATATATATATATATATATATATATATATATATATATATATTAGTGGGCATGGAATCAACATCTACCGGCGACAGTCTGATTCATACTTTCTCGGACAATCAGGCCGGTAAATGTAGTTAATACAGTTTATTATAAACAGAGCATTTACTTAAATATTTGTATCTAGAAAAATAAGTATAAACATATATATATATATATATATATATATATATGTGTGTGTGTGTGTGTGTGTGTGTGTGTGTGTGACCTGACGATTGCATATAGCATGAAACAGACTGTCGCCTCTAAGTGTTGACTTCTATGTTCACTTTTATATTTACACACGCTCTATCTCTGATATTGAGCACTTTATTCCATAAATACAGCACATCTTAAGACTATATTTCTTTATATATATATATATATATATATATATATCTATATATATACCACATGAATCATTCATACAAAAATAGATTAGTGAAGTTAATGATATAAATGGCGAGAATACACCTTCACAAACAAATTTATTAAAATTACATTAACCCTCGAACCTCTAGATGAATGTTGTGATCCCTGTTTTCAATAAATTCAACTTGTATAAGGACTTTTTTTGCTAGTACTTTCATCTGTTGATAGAGGCATCATCAGGCATGGAAACTGATATAATTATATATATATATATATATATATATATATATATATATATATATATATATATATACATATATACCGTCAATGCACAGCAGGGATGAAGGTAAATTTTAGTGTATTTATTTTTAGATAAACACACAGTGACCGACAGGACTCAATTCACTTTTGCGAAGAGTCTCGCTATATCAGCCATAATAGTCACTGTTCACAAACTCGCACTTCCTCCGAAGAGAGCTCAACCGAAATTAATATATATATATATATATATGAGTGTGTCTGCGTGTGTCTTGTATAGTACCCGCTTACTTTTTACCTGACTTTGAATTATGACACTTTGTGCCCTCCAGATCTCGTTAAACCCTCATGAACATGATCAAATTTAAAAGCCTTGATAAACCAATGCCATCCTCACTCCTCGTTCGGAACTATAGAACATTATAGAAAGCTCTTTTTCGAACACAAGAAAAATTAAATAAAATCCTTAACTGTAGTACCTTGTCTGTCGTTTTTAATATGATTCCATCGCTACATAAGAGTTTTCACGTTTCAAAAACAGGAGTTAAAACTTCAATTTAATTCTAAAAATTAAATTGGGTTAAAGTAAGAAGCCGTGTTTCATCTTCAAGCGAAATTTTTGAAGATGAAACAGAGCTTGATACTTAAATTCTATTTAATTTTCATAATTAAATTGAAGTTTTTAGCTCCTTTTTTTTGAAACATGAAAACTCTTATGTAGCGATGGAATCATATTTTTTTTTTAAATAATTATGTATTGAGCACTTTTTTTTTTTTAAATGAAAACAAAAATACTAAATAATTTCGGATTATGAACCAAACGTGTTCTTTCCTATTTTTCTATATATTTGCACACGCACACACACACATATATATACATATATATATATATATATATATATATATATATATATATGTGTGTGTGTGTGTATGTATGTATGTATGTATGTATGTATAAGAATTAATATGAAAATACTTCATATTATTTCTTCTTCTAATGGTTTATCCCAATCTTAGATACTGAGTACTCTACTACAAAGCCTGCTTGCCTTAAATACTGCCTCATCAACAAACCACTAAAGAACTGGCAATTTCTATTGCAATTTTTTTCAATATATATATATATATATATATATATATATATATATATATATATACGTGAGTCGGCTAGGGTGTACCAGAATCTAATAGCTAGTAGGCTAGTTGTTTCATTGTTGTACACTTGCATATCTTTTAGTCTACCTACTGATGTGCCTGCTAATATTTATGTCTTGATAAGCCTGTGTACTTTCCAGCCGATCCTTGTATATGTGTCTGCGAGTCTGTGCGTGTGTTGTGGTTGCACATGAATTCCGATTATAGACAAGATCGCTTGATAACATCGTAAGCTTCTATTTACTAAAAGCAGCAAACCCAAGGGACATTCGGTGTTAAACTGCAATTTCTCGGTCGATCTTATAGAATACCTCGGAAGCAAGATATTCAAAAACAGTCACGTGATTTTTCGTTTATTTAAATGTTGGTTTTTGGCTGTGCTTTTTTTCCTACTATCATCGAAGCAGCCTTTTCTTAGCTTTTTTTTTTCCTGTAATTAAAGGCTTATCTTTTTTGCCAGACTTATATATAGATCGATTAGACAGGCAGACAAGAGAAACTAGACATACTATTCCAGTGTTTCTTAACGCTTTATATATATATATATATATATATATATATATATATATTATTTCAGGACGCACTTGTAAAATAAATAAATCTCCCAGGCGCTCTTTAAATGTTAATAAGGAAAAATTATTCATGAAATTTGAAAATACCAAATTTTGGATTAGCATTCCCAAAGAGGATTAGAGGGACTTTTTTATTTTTTTATTTAAAGGGATTTATGAAGAATCTATTTTTTTAGAGATGCTGAAAATGATTGGTTTAAACCCCTTGAGGAATGCAAAAAGGAAATGTTTATCGACAAAGATTAATAGAAGACTCAGCAATATTATTGGTCGTGATCTGGCACCTCAGCTTCAGTCACTTTCCCACCGCCGTAAGGTTTCTTACCTTTAGCTCTTCTATAAATGTTTTCATTACGGTTTCGAGACATTTCGAATTTAACCGCAGTACTAGATTGGCGACGAGGTTTTCGCGAATTTCAAATTGAGGAGACTAGATGCAACCGTAAACTATGTGCTAACTATGTCTTTTCCCGCGTTTGTGGAACTCTCTTTTGGTTCTATTTTTTCCAGTTAACTTTCATTTGGAAAAATTTAAATGCAATGTCAATCACTATCTATTGTCCACTTGAATACTGAGCAATGTTTCTAACTCTTCCACACCCACTAACCCTTTGTGTCTCAGTGGCTTTACTGCCTTGCTTGGGGTGAAAAAATTTAAAAAAATCTAACATGCAGGTATTTTAACTTGAATGTTAATTTTTTTTTTTTAATTTTCACCAAATGATGAATACTTCACTTTTTTTAAAATTTTACATCAAATTATAAAGATTTAACTCTTTTAATCTTATATCAAATGATGAAGACTTAACTTTTTTAAATTTTAAAATCTAACATGCAGGTATTTTAATTTGAATGTTAATTTTTTTTTAAATTTTCACTAAATGGTGAAGACTTCACTTTTTTTAATTTTACATCAAATTATAAAGACATAACTCTTTTAATCTTATATCAAATGATGAAGACTTAACTTTTTTAATTTTTCATCTAATAATTAAGACTCTTCTTAATTTTTCATAAAATGATCAAATTTAGACATGGAACTAATGTGGTTGGTGTCTCTAGTTTTTAAAAATAAACATGTTTTTAAATATAAAAATAATTCTAAAATGAATTGTCTGTTAACTTGGGACACATCTGGCTACCTTTCAGGATGCGTTACTTTGCCTGGTTGAGAAACATTGAACTAGACAGGCCGATAGATGTGGTAAAGAAAATGGTGTCTTAACTCGTCAAAAGCGTCTGCGTGTCGCACGTGTTTTCTGTCGGTAAAAAGGGAAAAGAGCGCGCGAATTCTTCCTTTATACAGAAAACGTCATGCAAAATTCTGTGCCACCAAATCATTGATTTTCCAACTTACATATAAACAGAGTGTCCAGGACACTTGAAGAGGAGGATGCCTGAATCACTGTTATGTGTCAAGACAGTATTGGTGACCTATGACCTTCAGATTTGCGGCTTTTGACCACCTGATTTTTGTTTTAGTATTTTTTTTTGCCATTTCTAGAACCCTTCAAATACATAGATCAAACCATTGGTTCTAAACCTGAGTCCATAAAAAATAACAAGTTATCCAGGGTAATATTTTAGTGGTCCATGGAGAGCAATTTCGCTTCGAAATTGATTGTTATAACTGAGAATTGGAATTTCTACAGTAATCAACGCCATATTAAAATACTAAAAATAGAAAAACACTTCTAAAACCAGCAGAAAACGAGATCAAGCGATGTAAGTTTTAGCGTTTCTTTTACTCTCCTAGATGCTTTGATTGTAAAAGTTGAATAATAACTGAGGGGGGATGTATAAAGGTAGGATTATATATATACAGGAAAATTATATAAAAATTATAGTTTATTATATAAATTAATTTAATATATTAATAATAAATAATAATATTAATTTTAAATATTAATAAAATAAAATATTAATATAAATTAATTAATATAATAATAGACTCAACATTATGAAAAGGGGGGGAGTTTCGACTGCCAAATATAAAAAAAAACTCGCAGACCAGCCTCAACCACAGTGAACTTATTTAATAAACCTGCAATTGTTAAATTTATTATTATTAAGTTGGTGCAAAAATAATGTCGTTTTTTGACGTATTTTGTAACGTAAAAAACGACATTATTGCGTCATTATTTTTGCACCAACCTAATACAAAAAAAAAAACTAATTGTGTCCGTCAACCTTAAACAATAATCTTTGTCAATTTTATTTTTCAGTCTTTATGATGGTCGATACTTGATCTATCTCTTACTGTTACATCCCCGGGCAACGCCGGGCTCTACTGCTAGTAATCAATAAAAAATATCCTACGAAGAAAAACCAATATTTTAATAACGCAAAATTTTACAATATATTTATTAAATCATCTATTAATATTTCGTAATGTAATCGTTATTACTAATTACAGTATACAGGGGTTTAGTGTAGTCCCCTAGGAATTTCTTGAATGTTTCTTGGCTAATATTTTTCCATTCTTCACGATAAAATTCCTTTAGTTCATGCAGGTTTTGCGGGTTCCTTCTTTGAATTCTCAGTTTCAGCCGCCTCCATAAAATTACAATCGGATTGCGAATTAAGTTTAAGCGTCTAATGATTTATTTTTCTTTTTCGTTCAGATTTAACAACGTAAGTTTTTGGCAATTTCAACCTTAGAAAGTTTAACAATCAAACAACGTGTAAAAATTGTCGAAGCCTATTAGGAAAACCGGTCCAAGTTATTGAAACACCTTATATAGGGTAGGTCAGAGCAACTTGCTTATTTAAATTTGGCGCCCTAAAGCGATGGTTGCTCCAAGGATGGTAGGGATGGACTTATTTGAGAGGGTGGGGCTTAAAGTTTCGTTCTTAACGTGCGTTATTTATTTTTTGTTTATTTTTCAGGGACCCCAGTGGGCATCATGGAGTGGACGAAGTTGGAACGCGCTTTCGCTGTTGAGGCATTTTGTTTCAAGCGGTCGCTCAAGCGGTCGCTCAAGCGGTCGCTCAATTGTCGCAACGCAACATGCATTCCGTAGACATTTCAATATTACCCCGCGTGGTCGTGTTCCTGGCCGGCAGTCGATTGTTTCATGGGTAAACAACTTCAGGGAAACGAGTGATGTAAAGAAAAAGAAACCTGGCCTCCCACG
>OZ010599.1:60332373-60349873 GCA_963932145.1 Acanthosepion lycidas | reverse complement strand
ACGAACTGCGACATTTCGTCGCTAATTGTGAATAATTTGCTTATGGAATCAAAAGGTGGCATCAAAACCAATACACGACACATTTTGGTTACCTTATCAAGATAGAAAATGAGTTTCTTGTAAAAGGCCAGACAAGAACTATATCGATTTCTTTTTTTTAAATGATTGCATCTTTATTTGTCGATTGTGCTCCAAATTATTGATTGGCGAAAAACGTTGAACAACATTATACTGTCATTGGTGATTAGATAATCATTTCGTCTCGCATTGGTTTTTGTCATGGAGCTTTGTCATATATATATATATATATATATATATATATATATATATATATATATTATTATTATTATTATTATTATTAATAGAAATCTTAGAAGTATAAGAAACTATACTCGCTCGGAAAACCTTCGGTAACTTGATTTGCAAATAAACAAGCCAATACCAAAGGGGAAAAATATATTGATACATACATATATATATATATATATATATATATATATATATATATATATATACATACATATATATATATATATATATATATATATATATATATATATATATATATATATATATATATAAGGAAGAACAATGAGATTCACAATCCGGTGTTCATAGTAATTTTTTTATTTTTAAATAACAGTGCTCGATGCAAAACAGTAGAGCAAAATATTACTTTCTATTTTAAATATATGGTTCTATCGCTACACAGGAATTACCATGTTTCAAAACCGAAACTAAAATTTTAAATCTAATTAAAGAATTAAATTTAAGATCCATAGCTCCGTCCCATTCTCAAAACATTTTTATCATTGAAAAACCAAGACGACACGCGAAAAACGGATGTCATTGTTTGTGAACAGACACCCTACTCAAACTTAACTTATCCTGATTTTGAAAGTAACTTATATTTGATAATTAAGTTGTCTAGGGAAATTAAAACCCAACCACCCCTTAACAAAATGTCTGAATTTTGCGTAACCTTATCAATTTAAAATATTAAGATTGCCTGTGCTTATAAATGAAGTAAATTTCTTAATAGGTTATTCCAAGAATCGCTTGAGAATGGAACGGATCTATGGATTTTAAATTTAATTTTATAATTAAATATAATTTTTTTTAATTTTTGTTCTGAAACATGGTAATTCCTGTGTAGCGATGGAACTATATTTTAAAATAGAAAATAATTCAACTCAAAAGTAACTCAGAATTGATTGCTTCCATTTATGTGTTGCATCAATATTTAAGCTTGCCTTTTAAAAGTTCAACGATGTTTCTTTCGTCACTTAATTTAAAGACAATTTAATGTACTTACTATCCGTCCAAACATTTTTTTTCTTATTTCATGGGTGACTTTCGCTGAATTTCACACTTAATTTCGATTATTCCCAAATTTATTTCCAAGTTATAAAAATTGTTAACGTACAAAAAAATCGTCTAAAAAAGTCACGGAATAAAATCGCCGAAAACGATCACAGGAATGGAAACTTGAGAAACCAAAATTTCAGGATTGCGGATCCGGTCTAATTTCAAAATGGTATAAGTTAGGCTAGTAAAGTTTAAAAAGTGTGACACACTGATACACAATCGCATTTACTATATATATATATATATATATATATATATATATATATATATATATATATATATATAAGTGGATATTGAAGTCAAGATCCACCAGCGAGAGTCTAATTCATGCTTATACGCAATCGTCAGGCCATATGCTTGACAATAGGTCAGTGATGTATTGCGGATAATCTGTTGTATTGTTCTAACGGTTATTTTTTGTGGGGGGTAACGGTTATGTTTCGATTTATTCTAGGCTATTGGGTGGAAATCATTTTTGATCCGGATGCTGTATTCTGTCTATGTATAGTGCTGTTTGTTAACTTTTGTTTATTTATTATTGATCATTTTATTGTTGGTTGTTATTGTTATGCTTACTTGTGTTTTTGTGTGTGTTCATAGTTTGTTAATTTATTTGTTTATTTTATTGGTTTGGATAAATTTATTTATTTTTATTTTATTTTATTTTCTTATTTATGTAGTTTTGTTTATGTCTGTTCGTTTTTATTTTTTTTAGTTTTCGATTTTTAACTAACTTAGTAAAAATTTGTTTTGATCGTCTATTTAATAGTCTGGGAAGCTATTTTCTCCTCCTGAGAATTTTTACAGTTTTGGGATTTATTGTTGTAGGTTGATGCTGTTATTCTTATTTTCCATTATATTTTTGGTGTGGTTTATATTTTGTTTGTAATCCTCCAGATATATTTAAAAAGTACTAGCAGTAGAGCCCAGCGTTGCCCGGGGATGTAACAGTAAGCGATAGATCAAGTATCGACCATCATAAAGACTGAAAAATAAAATTGACAAAGATTATTGTTTAAGGTTGACAGACACGCATGTCTTAATTAGTTTTTTTTTACGAATTGGTCAAACCCAAACTCAAACAAAAACATTGTTTTCAATCGTTTTATTATAAACAATTGTCTTGTAAATGGAATTTTTAAAGCATTCTGAATGTAAAAATAAAGAAAAAAGTGTGCAAGACAATAAGAAACACTACCTGCCAAAAAAAAAAGTGAAGTTTTGTTGGAATCGGATGAAAAATGTAGGAAATCCGATCCCATATATCAACGAAGACACACACAAACAACCTGGGTTTTATAATAAGTATAAGTCGATATGAGTTGTCACCCTTTCATTCTCGTGATGCCTCTTAATCATGTTTTCAAATTGATTCCGTGCAAAAACAATTGTGTTTTTCCAATTTTTGGCGCTGTCAGAACCACCGCAAGGTAATGTTATGTAGACTTGTGAAGTTTTGTTGAAATCGGTTGAAAAATGTAGGAAATCCGATCCGATATATAAGCGAACGCACACACACACACACACACACACACACAACCTGGGTTTTATAATAAGTATAACTCGATAACTCGATATTAATAAGTATAACTCTATATGAGTTGTCCCCCTTTCATTAATGCCACTTAATTTTGTTTTCAAATTGATTTCGTGCAAAAACAATTGTGTTTTTCAATTTTTGGCGCTGTCAGAACCACCGCAAGGTAATTTTACGTAGTCCTCTCAAGTTTTGTTGAAATCGGTTGAAATATGTAGAAAATCCGATCCAATATATAAACGTACAGACACACATACACACATGCACACACACAATCTGCGTTTTATAATAAGTAAGATTGTACTGTTTGCGTATTTACGATTTGTAAAGGATACTTTGTGTTCGTAGTTTCTTTGTATCCAGGATCCTTCAATTACTATGAGTATTTTTCTTCGCTAATTGCTTATTTTCATTTTTCATAAAATCTTCCTCGTTACTCTGTTTATGACATTTTCAGAATCCTTCTGTAAAACTACATTGAGTTACTTCAATTCTCCTCTTCATCTGTAGCTTATTTGTCCAGCATTCACTGCAATATAGAATGGCTGATTAATATCTTAATATATGCTATGTCTCCTCAGCACGTAGGAGATCATGGCTCTCTACAATGTCCGGTCCATGGTAGCTTTTAATAAACTTTGTTTTTCCGATATTCTCCTCAAACTTTTCCGTCATTTACTCAAGCTCACTAAATATGTCATGCACTGTTTTCCGTTGTCTCTCTTTCCTTCAGTCTGTCCTGTGAGTATCAGATTTTCCAAGCCCTCCTTCCTTATTATGTGCCCCAGAAACCTCATCTGTCTCTTCCTGGTGTTAAGTATAAGTTTCGTTTTTGTGTTTGTCATATAGGAATAAAGTGTCGCTGCCGACACTTGTGTTTGAACACCGATCGCCAGAGAGCACAGTCGACCTCATTTTGAAATAATTAGATCACGTGAAAGGTAAAGGAAAAATATGTATATGGGATTTTTTTTTTTTTTTTTTTTTTTTTGGATGCGTTACTATTGTTGTCTCTTCTAAAACTTGCATTGCAAAAGTTTCCATTTTCTCTAAAACTTCATCGTTGCTTAACAGGTTCAGTGCATGTTACCGTCAGCATCCTTCTGTAGAACCACATTTCTTCATCTTTGAGGAGACTGTCCAGCACTCAGTGCCAGAGATACATAGAGTACAGATATCACACAACAATTAAGTACTATTTTCCTTTTGCAAGAGAAGATTGTTTTTTTGTTTTTTTCTATTTCTTAATATTCTGCTTAACTTTTGGAGTGCATCCTCGGCTATCACAAAACGCCATCGAGTTTCAGTGTCAAAAAGGTTACTGATTTAATAACATACACTGCTCTACGACCGAGTAGTACTATTCGAATGCGTTGTGACTAAACACTGGCCGGGCCGTCTGGAACGTGTTAACTTTTTAATAGGACGGCTTCCTTGTGGTGAGTCACTCACTTCTCTATCGCTTCTACCATGGAAAGTGCTCGGAAGAACTGCGTCTCCTGGTTCCAGCAGTTTTCACTCGCCGTGTCACTTACATAGTAACGAATCACCCTCATTCCCTCCCTATTCCATCGGCACGAAAAATGTTTCACTCAAACAGCTCCTACCGGCGAAGCACATCCCTATGGAACTCCCAGGAAAATTTTTCCACGGTCACTACAATCTTAACCTGTTCATGTCATATCCTCATAAACTGTTCTTCTTACTTTGTGGAACCGACTCCCAAGAGGATGCTTCCCGATGACTACAATCTTAACCTGTTCAAGTCTAGGGTTAACCGTTATCTTCCCCACATATCCTAATAAACTGAGTTTCTTACCTCTTACTTTGTGGAACCGACTCCCAGGAGGATACTTCCCCGATCACTATAATCTTAACATGTTCAAGTCTAGGGTTAACAGTTATCCTCCCCACATATCCTCATCAACTGTGCTTCTTAAATCTTATTTGTGGAATCTGCTCCCAGGATGATGCTTCCCCGATCATTACATTCTTAACCTGTTCAAATCTAGGGTTAACAGTTATCTTCCCCACATTTACTCATAAACTTTGCTTCTTACCTCTTACTTTGTGGAACCGACTCCCAAGAGGATGCTTCCCCGATCACTACAATCTTAACCTGTTCAAGTCTAGGGTTAACCGTTATCTTCCCCACATATCCTCATAAACTGTGCTTCTTACCTCTTACTTTATGGAACCGACTCCCAGGATGATGCTTCGCCGATCACCACAATCTTGACCTGTTCAAGTCTAGAGCCAACCGTTATCTTCTCTTCCTATACATATAAACTACCTCTTAACGTAACTCTCTACCACGAGAGGACCCCGGGAGTTGTACAGGGTGAAACTTGCTGTAAAAAAAAAATCTGGATCACTTTTTTTTCCAAGAGTGCTAATTCCGAATCGAAGGATACCTAATGTATTTTATATGATAACGTTGCTATAGAGATCATCGAATTTTTTTTCTCTCTTTCTCGATAACTGCAATGTACAGCGAAAGATCGATTTAATATTTTTACCGCTCAAGTATTTTTTTTTTTTTTTCGATAATTTTAGTAAAGAATTAAAAAAAAATCAGCGGTGAATTAAAATTCTAGTCTGGTTTTGGTATCTTCATATTGTCTGTGGCATTTTGCATCAGTCATTTTATTGTATTTGTTATTTTCTTTTTTTTTTTTTTAAGGAATTCTTTCCATGATTTCTATAGAAGTGAATTTTGATAAAGTTGTCAATGCCAACATGATTCTGGCGCGGGTAAAGTGATTCGCATTCAACACGTTTTTACATGGAACCTTGATACATTTTAGCGCCTTTATTTTGTCTTTGTTTACAGAAATGCTTTCTTCTTTTTATACTGATAATTTAATTCTCTATACTTTTCTGTATTGTTCTTATTTTTCTTCTCTTTTTCGAACATTCATTCCTTCATTCTTTCTTCTCTGTTTCTTTTTTCATTCAATTTTTGTTTTGTTTTATTCCTCTTTATTCCAACCGTCCACTTCATTCATGTATTTTCTTTTTATTATTTTTCATTCATTTGTTTTTTTAATAAATTCTTTCTTTCTCTCGTTTATTCTTTCTTTCGTTCTTTCCTTTTTCGTTCATCTTTTTTACTGTTTTCTTCTTTTGTTATTCTTTTTTCTTTTTCAGCTCTTACTTCCATTCTTTCTTTCTTTCATTTATGTTTTCTTTCTTTCAAACTTACTTTTTTTCTCTCATTCTTTCTTTTTTTTTTCTTTAGTTCTTTTTTGTTTATTTTTTTCTCTTTTCTTTCTTTTTTCATTCTCATTCTTTATTTTTGTCAGCACTTTCTTTCATTCAATTTTTTCTTTCTTTCTCTCTTTATTTCGTCTGCTCTTTCATCTTTTATTTATTTATCTCTTTTATTCTTTTCTTTTGTTTTTCTTCATCATTTTTTATTTTTGTCAGCTCTTCATTTCTTTCTTTCTTTCTTTCTTTCTTTCCTTCATTCATTCCTTGATCTATTCTTCTTTCTTTCTTTCTTTCTTTCCTTCTTTCTTTCCTTCTTTCTTTCTTTCTTTACTGCCTTCTTTCTTTCTTTCTTTCTTTTTTCCTTCCTTCTTTATTTGTTTCCTTTTTTCTTTCTTTCTTTCTTTCTTTCTTTCTTTCTTTATTTATTTCCTTCTTTCTTTCTTTGTTTCCTTCTTTCTTTCTTTCCTTCTTTCTTTCTTTCTTTCTTCCCTTCGTTCTTTCTTTCTTTCTTTCCTTCTTTCTTTCTTTATATCTTTCTTTCCTTCTTTCTTTCTTTCTTTCTTTCCGTCTTTCTTTCTATCTTTCCTTCTTTCTTTCTTTCTTTCTTTCCTTCTTTCTTTCTTTATATCTTTCTTTCCTTCTTTCTTTCTTTCTTCCCTTCTTTCTTTCTTTCTTTCTTTCTTTGTTTCCTTCTTTCTTTCTTTCTATCTTTCCTTCTTTCTTTCTTTCTGTTTCTATTTCTTTCATTTCCCTTTCTTTCTTTCATCCGTCTACATGTTCGTTAAAGTATTTAATTATTTTTTTTTAGTTATTTTTTAATCAATTTTTTCTATCGTTCATTCTTTCTTTGTTTATTTCTTTCGTTCATCTATCTTTTTCACACTTTTCTTTCTTTCTTTTCCTTTATTTTTCACACCTCTTACTTCCCCCTTTCTTTCTTTCATTCATTGGTTGATTCATTCTTTTTTCTTTCATTTTTTCATCCGCTTTTCGTTCGTTCTTTCTTTCTTTCGTTCTTTCAATCTTTTATCCATCTATCATTTTTTCTCTTACTTCCCTTTCTTTTTTTGATTCATTCGTTGACTCATTCTTCTTTCTTTCTTTCTTTCTTTCATTTATTTTTCTTTCTTTTAATCCTACTATCTTTCTCTCGTCCTTTTTTTTCTTTCTTTTTTTTTCTTTAGTTCTTTTGTCGATTTTTTACTGTTTTCTTCTTTTTTTTCTTTCTTATGCTTTATTTTTTACTTTCTTTCGTTCTTTCATTCAATTTTTTTGTTTATTTCTCTCATTCTTTCGTTCGTTCTTTCTTTTGTTTTTTTTTTTTTGTTTAACTATCCTTTTTTTTCTTCTTTTGTTTTTCTTCACCATTCTTTATTTTCCCAGCTCTGACTTTATTTGTTTGTTTGTTTCTTCCTTTTTGTCTTTTTTTCATTCCTTGATTCATTCTTTTTTCATTCTTTTTTTTGTTATATTTTTATTTGTTTCATTCACCCTTCCTTTTTTTCAACCACCTAAATGTTCATTCATGTATTTTATTTATTTATTTTTTAATTAATTCTTTATTTAGTTCGTTCTTTCTTTCATTATTTGTATCTTTCTTTCATTCATCTGTCTTTTGTTTTTACTCTTTTCTTTCTTTATCTTCATCATTCTTTATTTTTTCAGCTCTTCTCTTCTTTCTTTCTTTCATTCGTTCGTTGATTCATTCTTCTTTCTTTCATTTTTTCGTCCGTTTTTCGTTCGTTCGTTCTTTCTTTCGTTCGTTCTTTCATTCTTTTATTAATCTTTCTTTTTTTTACTCTTTTCTTTCTAGGGTTTTCTTTATCATTCTTCATTTTTCTCAGCTCTTTCTTTCTTTTGTTCTTTTGTTGGTTCATTCTTCTTTCTTTTTTTCATCTTTATTACTCTTTTCTCTCTTTGTTTTTTCTATATCATCTTATTTTTTTTATCAGCTCGTTCTTTCATTCGTTCTTTCCTTCCTTCTTTCATTCTTTCTATCATCTTTCGTTTTTTTTATTATTTTTTTTTTGTTTTTTTTATTAGGTTGGTGCAAAAATAATGACGTAATAATGTCGTTTTTTGACGTGAACGTCAAAAAACGACATTATTACGTCATTATTTTTGCACCAACCTAATATTTATCATCTTTTAATTCTACCAGCTATTTTCTTTCTTTCTTTTTTTTTTCTTTCATTAGTTCTTTCTTTTATTCATTCATTCTTCCCTCTTTGCTTACTTTTTCTGTCTTTTTTTTTATCATCCTTTTGTCAGCTTATTCTTCCTTTCTTTCTTTCTTTCTTTCTTTCGATCGCTTTTTCGTTTTTCTTTCTTTCAGCTTTCTTTATTACTCTTTTCTGTCTTTGTTTCTTTGATCATCTTTTATATTTGTAAGCTCTGTCTGTCTTTCTTTCATTCATTCGTTAGTTCGTTTTTCTTCTTTCTTTCTTTTCTTTTCTTTGTTTTTCGTTATATTTTATTTATATCAAATCTCTCTTTCTTTCTTTCTTTCTTTCGTTCTTTCTTTCTTTCGTTCTTTCTTTCGTTCGTTCGTTCATTCTTTCTTTTTTTCTTTTCTCTTTTCTTTCTTTACATATTTTATTTATGTCAGTTATTTCTCTCTTTACCTCTTTCTTTCATTCGATCGCCCATTATATCTTTTACTCATATGTTTTTTTTTCATTTTCTTGTTCTCTTTCGTTCGTTCGTTCGTCCATCTTTCGTGTTTCTTTCGTCATTTATTTTTAGTTTTCGTTGCCACGTTTTTTTTGTTTTGTTTTTTTTCACCTTTTTATCTTTATGGATGCAATATTTTCTTTCTTTCTTTTTCACTTTTGTAAAACGTCTGCAATAGAACTTCAATATGGCGAGGATATAATCAAAGTTTAATTAAATCGCTATTTAACAAGTTGGTCAAGGGTTATTTAATTTAATTGACTTTTCGAAAGATAGTCCAATTGGGAATTGCATTTTTTTATTATTATTTGACTATTGATCGAATTGTTTTGTTGTCTTTTCCCCTCCATTATTCATTTTTTTTATTTTATTTTATTTATTTATTTATTTATTTATTTATTTTTAACATTCGTGATTCTCCAGCAAACTCTTTAGTTTGGTGACACATTAAAATGTTGCATCTCTTCATTTAAAAGGTCCTTCCTCTGCGGTTGTGTGCGTGTGTCTGTGCGCATGCGCCGTTAGAGCGTATTGACACCAGTTGGTGACAAAATGAATTTAGCTGAGAATTCGCAGACATAGAAGGACGGGGATGTGAAAATATGGAATCAAGATGATGGCTTGTTCGATTTTAGCGCCTCCCAAACAAAACTGCTTTCCTTTAAATGCCTGAGAGAACCATTTTTGCCTTCAAAATTGGTTGATGCTAACCTCTAGGAGAGTGACACTTTGTGACTTCTCTTGACTAACGTTTTTCGTTCGCATGAAGTGTAAAGATGAGATTGAACAAATTGCATGGTCAGATGCTCAGAAATTTGTTTCACTAAGTCGTACTAGACAATTTTTCTCTCCAGAATCTATCTTACATATTTATAAGTCTACTATTCGTCTTTGCTTGGAATATTACTGTCATATCTGGCCCGGTGCTTCTGCTGTATGTTTAGAGATACTTGATTCAAAGAAGACTTTGCAAAGTTATTGGTCCTGATCTGGTATATCGGCTACATTCACTTCCCAGTTTTCCTGTGTCTTTTCTGTAAATAATTTTATGGTAATTGTCCTGATCAGCTTTCCTCTAACATAGCTAGACTTAGTGGCAAGGTTTTATAATTTTACATTTGAAACGGCCAGATGTAACCGCAAGTTCTATACTAACTGTTTCTTCTATCGCACTTCTCGTTTGTAGAACACACTTACGTTTTTTTTTTTGTTTGTTTTTTTTTATTTGATTTCTATTATGGGACCTTATCCATAATAACATAATGGACTTTTCCATACGTAATAAATAGTGCGCCTCGAGAGGAAGCAGGGAGTTTCGTCGGAAGTCGGGCGACCGGTGGATCGGTTGAACTCTCTGCCTTCGGGCGGGGAGGAACCCGAACGAGTCTACGCCGAAGGGCGGAGTCTCTTTCGGGGAGGTAAACCGATCCTGAACCTGTTTATACGGGTTCAAAGGGCATATTTTTGGCCGAGCCCACGGGCTCGGAGATTCCACGTTAAACCGGCCTTGTGCCACATGATGCCCTCGTGGGGGGGTGACTAAATACCGTTCCGTCTGAAGTCTGGAGTGAAGTGCGTCAGGAGTCTGTCTGTCAGTCAGAGCGAGCGAGTCAGTCAGTCGAGTCAGAGGCAGTCGCGTTCAGACAATTACTACTAAACCTGATTGTTCGTACTAACACTTTCTACTTCTCTGTATATATTCCTGTTTGTGATATATCTGTGTTATTCCATATCCGTATTCGAGTTCTTCTTTATTGGTTCTACCTTGGACTATCACCGTGGTACAAGGAACCGGACCATAACACTAACACTTTCTACTTCTCTGTATATATTCCTGTTTGTGATATATCTGTGTTATTCCATATCCGTGTTCGAGTTCTTCTTTATTGGTTCTACCTTGGACTATCACCGTGGTACAAGGAACCGGACCATAACACTAACACTTTCTACTTCTCTGTATATATTCCTGTTTGTAATATATCTGTGTTATTCCATATCCGTATTCGAGTTCTTCTTTATTGGTTCTACCTTGGACTATCACCGTGGTACAAGGAACCGGACCATAACACTAACACTTTCTACTTCTCTGTATACATTCCTGTTTGTAATATATCTGTGTTATTCCATATCCGTGTTCGAGTTCTTCTTTATTGGTTCTACCTTGGACTATCACCGTGGTACAAGGAACCGGACCATAACACTAACACTTTCTACTTCTCTGTATATATTCCTGTTTGTGATATATCTGTGTTATTCCGTATTCGAGTTCTTCTTTATTGGTTCTACCTTGGACTATCACCGTGGTACAAGGAACCGGACCATAACACTTTCCTGTCGACTTTGATCTTCAAAAATTTAAATATAATGTTAATCATTATCTCCTGTGTTCTTAATTGCTGTTCTTTTCTTGTTCCTTCTCGAAAAGCAGAATTTTACTCATTTGTTGTCTTCCATGTTTTTAACACCACATAAAAATCAGATAATAAATAATACTCGTTTTGTTGTTTTGTACGTCTTTCTGTTTCTCATATTTACGAGTATTTCGTATATGTAAAAGTTTGGGGGATTATAATTATTTATTCACTGTTGTAACTCCTCTACAAGTTCTATGCTAAAACTTCCTTTTCTCGCCATTCTCGCTTGTGCAACTCTTTTCTTGCTTCTTGCTTTCTAATCATCTTTGATCTTCAAAGATTTAAATGCATTGTCAATACTTATTTTCTAAATTACTTTTCTTTTATTGTTCTCTCTCCTAAATTAATTATAGTGTCAAAAATAATTATAAAAAAAAATAATCATAGCAGTTATAATTAGCATTATTCACTCTTTCTAAACCAATGAAAATTGACCATACATTTCCCCTCTACACACAAATACATGGCAGTCTCACTATCGGACAGGCAGTCAACACGGACAGGTCGTCATCATGTACGTCAATCAAAGTTTCGGCTCCTTTTCCTTTTTCTGGCCATAAGAGTAACGTTTATTCTTAGTACGCAACAAAAAATCGTGGTTAGAAAATAACAGAGACTTGTATTTTCCAACTAAATTATCTGGACACTTTTTATACTGTTGTAACCTAGAAAATGTTACTGAATGAGCAATAGCCAAAACGGAGGTTGGAAATGAAATGGCAATTTTATAACATCAACAAACTACAATACTCGCCAGCCGCGTGAATAGGTAAACCACTGCTCGTGGGGAACTACTTAGACAACATATTATTCCCACTAACATTAGAATCCAATGTATTTATGAGGATTGGGACAGTAATGTTCATAGGCACTGTATATAACAGACACACATCTATAAAAACATATGAAAACGACTGTGTACTTCTTTATCTTATCAGTCTGTCGGATTCCGATCCATACTGGATCTATATCTGGCTCCAAATTCAACATTTTACTGAATCCATGTCTATCAGCTTACTGGGGTAACTCATGAGAAAGTCCACCACTTTCATGAGTGATGAGAAGTTCAGGGTCTGGATGCTAGCGAGGTCAGTGACAGTGTATTTAAGCCCCTGGCATGGTGTGTATTAAAGTCAGTCAGGCAGTTATATGCCATGCGTGATACGAGGCGATCATGTATCTTTCGATACATGACTGACGAATAATAACCGAATTATTTTACGGAAAAACAAGAATAAGAAATAAGAAACCATGGAAGAAATCACGAGCCATATAGGTCAGACATAAAATATTGAAATGGAGGAACGAGAACAACTCCCAAAATTACAACGAACAAAGTAGAACCTGAAAATTATCAAAGTCACTCAAATTAATCCTGGATGAAGCAGACCCACATACATGACTGATGAGGCAGATTTTTTTCCGCAGTAGATTGACATTTCTTTCTGCAGGGGGGCAGTTGCCATCCAAGGATAGATAACTCGGTCTGTCCTGCTATTTACCCATAGCTGGGGGAGTAGAAGAGGATTCATACCTTTCTCAAGGATGGATGTAATGGATTCGACTGGAATTCGAACTCAGCTCTCCGAGTTCTCAATCCTAGCCGCTATCCATTACTCCACCGTGGTTCCTATAAAGTCACCGAACACAAGTATATTTGCAAACGGGTGTAGGGAGATGGTCTTTATATATTATCAAAAATACTATCTACAACATGTTGGAATTTTTGAGTACTCTGGTCTACTAGTGAGCCAGCCAAAATGAGCTGACTCATTTTATAGTTCATCAATAGAAGGGTTAACCAATCAGAAGGTTCAAAATATTCAATGCGACGTGTATAAAGGCGGCCATGTTTTTTCACCCGAATATTCACTGGCAGCCTTTGATATCGAAGACTGAAGAATTACGGAACAGCTGCTGGTGGTATTGGCGATATAGTCAGATTCAGTAGAGTGTCTGACACGTGAGTGTTAATCTTTAACGTTGTTTCATTGAACAGATTACGTACTGCGCTGTATTCTATATTCATAGACTATGGTGAACATGGTCAACACAACACAGCAGTCATTAAAGAAAGGGGAACAGTAGAGAAAGAAGAGATAGCTGATTGAGTTTCATAGAGAGAGATGGAGACACATGTAAGAATGCTGTTTAAGTGTTATTTGTAGACCTGGTTTAGTTTTATATTTTTGGTTTCTTATAGCCATGATATTTTATTTTGGTAAGGAAAGGCTTAGAGTAGTAGTATCATGCGCAGGTAGGAAACTGGCTTAGACTGCAACATTGTGTGACCTCGGGGTTGACCACTGGAGGTGCTTGCGGGGACACCTTTCCATTCGCGACATGGCACTGCAAGAATCCCGATATTATGCAACTGTTGATCAGAGCAGCCTCTCAAGACGCTAAGCAAGAGTTCGGGCTCTTAACTTCCAGTCGGGGTCACCAACCAGAAAATTGCCAATCCGGTTCCTTCAGTATAAAGGAAACGTTGCCAACATTCACATATATTACGAAATATGCGTGCCAGCATTACCACGAAGGCCTATGAAAACGAAAAGAACTGGGAACTCCTTCCTAAACAGGAAACAAGGGATGAACCGCTATTCCTCTTTTAGAGAATAGAGAGATTTATAGACCGGACTTTCTCTCTGTCTGCTCATTGTTTTATCTAAATAATTAGAATATATATTTCTCTCTCTGTGTTAAGATATATATATATATATATTAAGATATAATATAATGTTAAGATATATATATATATATATATATATATATATATATATATATATATATATATATATATATATATATTCTTTATTATAGGATATTACATTCGAATATACGTAACCGCTACATAAATGCATTCACGTTTCGATACATATCACCGCATCTCATCAGGAAGTAATAAATGATGGCACCATCCTATAGCCTTTAATAATCGGTCTACTGTTATATGGACCCATATTTTTTAATCAATGTTATGAACGTTTGAATTTATATTTGATTTGTTCTTATTTGATTTATATATATATATATAGTCAAACGTAGAGAGCCAGACAAACGTACCAAGGTTTCGCCTAAGCGGATCCCTGGCGGTCCGCTTAGGTGAAACCTTGGTACGTTTGTCTGGCTCTCTAGGTTTGACTAGTTCTGCTCTACTTTTGTATTGAGCACTTTTAAGTTAGTTGATTACTCGTATCGAGATTTTTTTTCTTTGAGCTTTGGACCTGTATGCTGTACGATTATTTTGTTTATAGCTCTTTCTTTATTTAAAACCTTCTTTTCCTTCGAGATTGATTTGACCATTAGCAAATCAAGAAACCGAAGGTTTTTCCGAGACGAGTGTAGTTACATATATATATATATATATATATATATATATATATATATATATATATTATGTATTTAAAAATATGATTCCAACACGCTACATAAGAGTTCTCATGTTTCAAAACAACAGCCGAAAACTTCAATATAATTATTTGAATTTAATTGAATTAAAGTAAGCTCTGTTCCAGCTTCAAGCGAAATTTTTTTTGGAATAACTTATTTCTGAAATTTACGTGTTTTAATAGTATATTCATTATTGAAATCAAAATTTCCATGGTAACAGCTAGAGTGATTGTTTAAATAGGAAGGGGTGTAGGATGTTAATAATTTGTATCCGTATAGAATTACATTCATAGATGTCAAGATGGGTAAGGTTGGGGTGTCTGAATTTAAAACGGAAGATGATTTCGTCTAGTCTGGTTTACGTGTCTATGGAGATTTATTTATTTTTTTATTTTATTTTTTCTGAAAAGGTTTTGTGTATATAAAAAACTGCCGTAACATTTGTTTTTTGACGACTTCATAAAGGGTTATCTTTTTTTGTAGGGTATTTAAACTATTTATTAGGACTCTGGATTTTAAAAATTATTTTATTGTTTGTTTGTTTGTTTTTATGCTAATTATTCAATGCAAAAATTTGTTGATGTCGGCAAAAAACCTTTAACTAATGTCTATTGTTTAATAGATTTTTATTATTTAGAAACTTAATAATGTGTAATTTTTCATGTAGGCATAAAGGGCGTGGGTCATCCCAAGTTTTACAAGTTCTAGTTAAGGTAAAAAATATACATACACGCACATATGTATAAATATATTTCTTCCACAGGTGTTATAAATGCAGTGCTCACTGTTATGTAACAGAGCTGTAATCATATATTAGTGAATATGCATAATATCCCACATTGATAACACGACTCTGAGTTTCATGCATTTGCTGCAATCTACAGGTTATAGAGTTCGAGTTCTCGTGGTGAGAATTCTAAATTGTGTGTTAAAACTTGTTTATTTATTCTTTCCTTTTTTTTTTTAACGTTTCACTCCAAGTAATGCGGGAGTGCCATTTGTGCACAAGGTTGTTACAGAGAGTGGCAGCAAGAGTAAAGAGAAATAAAAGAGGGAAGGATGAAGAGAAGAATTATTTATAATTTGTAGCATTCATATTCTTAAGTTCGAAAGGCGAATGATTAAAAACATATTTAAATTTAAATTTTAAATTTAAATCCGAAACTCAAGAAGATGGGGTAACTCTCTTTTTTTTTTTACATAAAATACCATAGTTATGCTAATTAAATTAAGTTAGTATTCGGGGTGTATATATAATATAATGGTACAAATAGAAAAATAACAGGACTATATAACTAATATGTTTTGAACCAAACCTTATACTTATAAAGATGAAATTATATATACATAAGCATAAATTAATCAAGTACAGTAATATCAGATTATATGTGTGTATTGAGATATAAGAAATGTTATTAAGGATGGGTTCTAAGAATATTAATAGTTGTTGCATATCATAGTAATATTGGTTAAATCTATTTTGTAATCTCTTTTAATCGGGGTGGATACATGTAGATTCTAATTCTAATTTCTCTAATCAGCAAGTTAGGGTTATTTAAATGTTTTAATATAATAAGATTCTCCAGCAAACAAAAATTACATCTGTCTCCCTTTCCATTGCATGGCTTAGCTTTCGCGATTATATCCCAGCTAATGGTTGGATTCTTGCGGTTGTTTTTTAATCGCCACAATTACTTTGAAAGTGTTGTGCAGTTTTTGTATTTGATATACCTCAGTGTCATTCTGTGGTGGTAAAAACGCGATTTCCAGCTGTTCTCTATGGATCCAAAGTAATATTTGACACCATTGTTTGAATTGATCTTAGCTCGGTAGATATGCCTTCAGACATGCATTTGCCTATATATATATATATATATATATGTGTGTGTGTGTGTGTGTGTGTGTGTGTGTGTGTATTGCGTATATTTTGACAGCCTCTTTTCATTACGACAGGTTTTGTCTATTTTTAATAGGATCCTCTCATAATTAGACAAGTTTCTTAGTATCCTTATTAATGGAAGAAATAAAATTACCATATATGAGGTTGGTGCAAAAGTAATGACGTAATAATGTCGTTTTTTGACGGATTTTTTAACGTCAAAAAACGACATTATTGCGTCATTATTTTTGCACCAACCTAATAGTACATTCATTTATTCCGAGTACTTTCGACATTAGTCATCATCAGAGTCTTGTTTTTCTAAGACAAAATAGTGTTGTGTTCATTTTTCTAAGACAAAATTGTTGTGTTCATATGAAAATTAAATTTTTACGTGTGAAGTGAAAAAAAGATTATATACTGCGCAATTCTGTTTAATTTTACCATGCAGACACACGTGCAAGCGTCGAGGAAGATAACTAAGTTACTGAAATGTCTAAATCATTTTTAAAGAAAAACTATTTAAAGCTATTAGTTAAAAGCTAAATATTCAAACTATCGAGTGTAGACATTTTAAAATATTGGTGCAGTATTCATAATTAATTTATTAAAGGTTGGTTTCAATTTTTTTAATATAAGAATTTTTAGTTTAAGTTTATGGCTTTCATGAAAAAGTATAAATGTATTTTCAACACGAATTTCCCAAAATTGAGAATGTGGACAGATATGCTGTTGTAAATGTTGAGAGATGTTAGATGCATCATTCAAATGAAAACTTAACCCTCGAGACAACGTAGTTGTGGTATGACCAACAAATATTATTTTTTTCTGTTAGAGATACAATCTCCCAAGGGACATTTAAGTTTATATCCAACGAGCCGAGGTATCTGGCGTTGCCTGGGTGTACATGGCTACAATTATATAACTGCACCTTCTGTATGCCCACAGCCCCAGTCTAGAAATTTCTGCCTGCGTCCTCGCATGCATCATCCGTTGGTACACTAAGTTACTCCCCACTCGTCT
>OZ010599.1:60284873-60319873 GCA_963932145.1 Acanthosepion lycidas | reverse complement strand
TTTTATGTCTGACCTATATGTCTCGTCATTTCTTCCTTAGCTTCTTATTTCCTACTAGCAGGAGAGACCGGCGTTGCCCGGGGATGTAACAGTAAGAGATAGACAAGTATTGACCATCATAAAGACTGAAAAATAAAATTGACAAAGATTATTGTTTAAGGTTGACGGACACGCATGTCTTAATTAGATTTTTTTTGTTGTTTTGTTTTTTGTTTGTTTTTTGTTTACGAATTGGTCAAACCCAAACTCAAATAAAAACATTGTTTTCAATCGTTATGAGTCTACCGATTGAATAGAATTTTATTATAAACAATTGCCTTGTAAATGGAATTTTTAAAGCATTCTGGATGTAAAAATAAAGAAAAAAGTGTGCAAGACAATAAGAAACACTACCTGCCAAAAAAAGTGAAGTTTTGTTGAAATCGGTTGAAAAATGTAGGAAATCCGATCCCATATATAAACGAACACACACACAAACAACCTGGGTTTTATAATAAGTATAACTCGTGATGCCTCTTAATCGTGTTTTCAAATTGATTTCGTGCAAAAACAATTGTGTTTTTCCAATTTTGGGCTCTGTCAGAACCACCGCAAGGTAATTTTACGTAGTCCTGTGAAGTTTTGTTGAAATCAGTTGAAAAATGTAGGAAATACGATCCAATATATAAACGAACAGACACACACACAACCTCGGTTTTATAATAAGTATGATTCTTGTTTTCGGTAAAATAATTAATTTGAGGTTCTACTTTGTCGGTTGTAATTTCTCTATTTCAATATTTTATGTCTAGTTTATATGCGTCATTGTATCTTCCTTGACTTCCTGTATACTATTGTGGGGCTCACAAGATGGACTCGTCCAAAGTATACTTATACTACGGAGAGATAGCGTGACAAAAACGGCGACAAAGGGTGTTCACCCAGATTTATACGAGAGTCCAGAAAGAGAGATAATTACGGCTTCACTTACAGAGACTTGTACATATCCTTTTCTACTAACCCGCATTCCTGGACTACTAATATTCATTTCAAGTTTGTATTCTTATGTTTAACACACATATTTTTCTATTTCAATTACTGGCGTTGTTTATTTATTTGTACAGGATTCCATCCTCGGAATCCACAAATCTTATAGTGTCTTACCAATAATAATAATAATAACAGACTATTCCATACTTAATAAATACTGCGCCTCAGGAGTAGGCAAAGAGTCAGTCGCTCAAGTTTTGACTTGAACAACTGTTCGGTTGTACTCTCTTCCTACGGACGGGAGGAACCCGAAGGAGGCTACGCCGAAGGGCGGAGTCTCCTTCGGGGAGGTAGACCGGCCCTGAACACGTTTATGCCGGTTCAATGGGCTATTTTTTGGCCGAGTCTACGAGCTCGGAGTGCCCACGTTAAAAAGGCCTTGTGCCACATGACACCCACGTTGGTGGGTGACTGAATATCGTCAGTCGCTCAAGTTTTGACCGACTGTTTGGTTATACTCTCTTCCTACGGACGGGAGGTACCCGAAGGAGGCTACGCCGAAGGGCGGAGTCTCCTTCGGAGAGGTAGACCGGCCCTGAACCCGTTTATGCGGGTTCAATGGGCTATTTTTTGGCCGAGCCCACGGGATCGGAATACCCACGTTAAAAAGGCCTTGTGCCACATGACGCCGTCGTGGCGGGGGTGACTGAATATCGTCAGTCAGTAGTTCACCTCTAAACCGGCTGTTTCGGCTGAAATCTCTGCCTTCGAGCGGGAGGAACCCGAAGGAGGCTACGCCGAAGGGCTGAGTCTCCTTCGGAGAGGTAGACCGGGCCTGAACCCGTTTAATCGGGTTCAATGGGCTATTTTTTGGCCGAGCTCACGGCCTCGGAATACCCACGTTAAAAAGGCCTTGTGCCACATGACGCCCTCATGGTAGGGGGGGGACTGAATATCGTCAGTCCGTAGTTGACTACCGGCTGTTCGGTTGTACTCTCTTCCTACGAACGGGAGGAACCCGAAGGAGGCTACGCCGAAGCGCGGAGTCTCCTTCCGGGAGGTAGACCGGCTCTGAACCCGTTTATACGGGTTCAATGGGCATATTTTATGTCTAGTTTATATGGCTTCATGCTTTCTTCCCTGACTTCTCGTATATTATTCTTGTTTTACGTGAAATAATTCGATGTTCAAGATGTTTTGGACTCGTTTTATTGCAACCTTGTGAGCGACGCCATTCTAGCTCTTCTAAACTTTCAGCATTGTCTTCGCAGTGATTGTGGCGTATCTCAGTTTCTTCCTTATGATCTACAAGCGATGCTAGTACTTTTTAATGTCCACTTCTGGTTCCCTTTCTTGTTTTGGAGATTCACCAATTCTGGTTACGGTTCTTTTTATTTCTTTAATTTCAGTATGTGTCAATCGGTTACTTCTAACGATTTACCTTCTTACCTTGGCTACTTTATTTTCGTCAATGTCCTTTCTAATTGCCTGTCCAACCTTTTCTCGCCAAATGTCAAATGTTTGGCGGGTGATGCTTTTCTGAGGTTTGTACAACGCTTCATAGAATGCAGTCAAAACGAATTTGTACTCGTCACGAAACCATTTTACCTTTTCTTTCTTTAAATTAATGGTTGTGGGTCTATTTGGAGAATTCGAAAGGCCATCATTGGGATTATCCCGGTTGTGGGGATCTGAAGATTAATTCTTTGTGTAGGAGTTTTCTCCCTATGTCAGATATTTCGACCTCAGGTAGGTTCCTTCCTCAGGGACGTGCTCCATGTTTATCCTCTGGAAGAGCCATGCTGAAATATTTGGTTTGACTTTTAGTTCTCATTAGTTCCCACGAGTGTCACACGGGTCCAGAAGTCCACCCAAGGTTGCCCGGTACATTGGGTAACGGTTTTTACAAACAAGGTTCCGAAGACTGTAGGAGATTGTTCGCGACCTCATAACGCAGTAGCCAATCACTGTTCGACACGATTAAGACCTTTAGTTGCGAGTTCGTGATCTAAGTTTTTGTTCTCTTTAAAAATAAACTGACCATACTAAGTTTAAACTTAGTATAAATCGTAGTGACCACTACTATGGAAAGTCAGGTGGACATACATGTTATGTTATCACGAGAAACAGGAGGGCACCTCGAGGTGGTGTAATGGTTAGCAAGCTTGTCTCGCAAGAACAATTACGACTGAGTAGTGAGTTCAATCCTCACTGGGTGCCCCTTACATTCGTCCTTGTGCCACATCCAAGCTACGCTTGGAAAATCACTATCACGAGAAACAAAAAATAGGTAATCAGGCAATACGACTTTTATCCATACGCATACACGCAGATATACATATATATATACATATACACATTGGGCTCCTCGGGGCGGTGTAATGATTAACCAGTTTGGACAATTACGACTGAATAGTGAGTTCGATCTTCACTGGGTGTCCCATACTTTCGGCCTTGTGTCACATCTAAGCTAAGCTTGGAAAATCAGTATATACATATACACAAATCGATAAAGATATATTATAAAAAAAAAGCACAGAAGGTTTCGCTGGAAATGTGAAAAAAAATTAAAATTTACATAAATAAGAATAAGGATAAAAGAAAAAGAAAAAAATTCAAATTTAAGTTACTTAAAATAGAATTGAAGAAAAGAAAAACGTAATTTCAAATTTGTATTATTATCATTTTCTTTTGTTTTCTCATCCTATCTATCTATCTATCTATCTATCTATCTATCCCAGTCTCTTCATATCTATCTATCTATCTAGCTATCTATCTATCTATCTATCTATCTATCTATCTATCCCAGTCTCTTCATATCTATCTATCTATCTATCTATCTATCTATCTATCTATCTATCTATCCCAGTCTCTTCATATCTATCTATCTATCTATCTATCTATCTATCTATCTATCTATCTATCCCAGTCTCTTCATATCTATCTATCTATCTAGCTATCTATCTATCTATCTATCTATCTATCTATCTATCCCAGTCTCTTCATATCTATCTATCTATCTATCTATCTATCTATCTATCTATCTATCTATCCCAGTCTCTTCATATCTATCTATCTATCTATCTATCTATCTATCTATCTATCTATCTATCCCAGTCTCTTCATATCTATCTATCTATCTATCTATCTATCTATCTATCTATCTATCCCAGTCTCTTCATATCTATCTATGTATCTATCCCAGTCTCTTCATATCTATCTATCTATCTATCTATCTATCTATCTATCTATCTATCTATCTATGTATCTATCTATCTATCTATCTATCTATCTATCCCAGTCTCTTCATATCTATCTATCTATCTATCTATCTATCTATCCCAGTCTCTTCATATCTATCTATCTATCTATCTATCTATCTATCTATCTATCTATCCCAGTCTCTTCATATCTATCTATGTATCTATCCCAGTCTCTTCATATCTATCTATCTATCTATCTATCTATCTATCTATCTATCTATCTATCCCAGTCTCTTCATATCTATCTATCTATCTATCTATCTATCTATCTATCTATCCCAGTCTCTTCATATCTATCTATCTATCTATCTATCTATCTATCTATCTATCTATCTATCCCAGTCTCTTCATATCTATCTATCTATCTATCTATCTATCTATCTATCTATCTATCTATGCATGTTTCATCTCTTCATTTTTATCAATCCATTTATTCTCTTGTTTATTTTTCTTTTGATTCTTCTCGTTTTCTCTCCTTTTTTCTTCTGACTTGCGTTCCTTCTTACTATCATTATTTTTCTCTTGTGAGACCGTAACATACCTACAACATGGTCTCTTCCAGGACTATATAAAGTATGCGATATAACACTCTAGGAGAAGAGGAGGAAAGATAGATAGATAGATAGATAGATAGAGAGAGAGAGAGAGAGAGAGATAGAGATAGATAGAGAGAGAGAGAGTATTCTAATACCGTAGTATCAGCCGCGTACGACTACCAATATTGGGCACTAGCACATAGTAAGCTCAGCTTACACTATCTTTGTAACCTTTTTGTTTAATATATCTTTCTTACCACTAATACGTGTTCCGTGTTTTCCTTCCGTGGTCTCGACTTTGGGCCCACATCATTTTCATTATCGTTCCTTTGTCTTATTCTTTCTTTCTTTCATACACAGAAGTCCTCAAGGACCCATGACACAGTGGATAAAGGCGTTGGATAGATCCAGTGACAGAACCCAAAGAGTATGAGTTCAATACCCAACTAAGACAGTGGAGAACTTTTAGAGGGAAAATTAACAGGAGATAACTGATAACTGTCATCCATTAAACATGGCACGTGGGACTAAAACAGTCTACCCCTGTGAGCGAAATAAAGGGTTACGTTCGACATTCCAACCACCCGAAGAAGGCCGGGGCGTACAACGGCCGAAACGTTGTAATAAATATGGCGACAAAGATGTGGACAATAGTCCGAATAATGTACTTTCTTTTGTCCTTCCGTTTCTTTCTCCTTCCTCACCTGTTCTTTCTCGATACACCATTGTACATCTTCTCAGTTTTTCTTTTTGTTTTATTTTCTCCTCTTTTTCTTTCCTATTTTTCCTTTCCTTTTGTCCGACTTCAATTTTTTAAAAAACGACTTTTTCTTTTTGCCATCCTTTTCTTTCCTGTCCACGTTCTCCTTCTCCCTCTTCTTTCGTTTACATTGTCTTCGCTACATACTGTCGTCTGTTCACCTCCTTTTACTTGTTTTTATTCTTCCCGTTCTTCTACTTCCTGTTCTTTTTTTCTTCTTCTTCTACTAATCCCCGCCATGTTCCATTTGCATTACATTTTTCTCCTCGTTCCCTTTCTTTCTTTTTATTTCTTTGTTTTCTTTTCCGCTCACTTTCCGCCCTGTCGAATTGGAGAACGTCCACCCCATTCCACGCATAGGGACGAACGCGCCACAAAAAGAAAATACATGTTTACCATACCTACATCTGCCGTTTTGACGATCGTTCAAACCAAACCCCAGTCTACCTTTTTTGAGTCTTCTACAAACCAAACCCTTGTCTGCCTTTCTGTTCTCCTAAAAAGCAAACCTCTGATCAACTCATTTGATTCTTCATTCCAAAACCTTGTGTACCTTTCTGTTTCTACTGCAAACCGAACCTCTACAAAACTTATTTGATTCTTCGGCAAACCAAACCCTTGTCTGCCTCTCTGATTCTCCTAAAAACCAAAACTCTGTCTACAATTTTGATTGTTCTGCAAACCAAACCCTTCTCTGCCTTCCTGTTTCTCATGCAAATCAAACCCCTGAAAAAATTATTTGATTCTTCTGCAAACCAAACTCTTGTCTGCTTTTCAGTTTCTCCTACAAACCAAAGACCTGTCAAACTTTTTTTTATATTCTGCAAATCAAACCTATGTCTACATTTCTGTTTCTCCTGCAAATCAAACTTCTGTCTACCTTTTTTTTTTAATTCTTCTGCAAACAAAACCATTGTCTGCCTTTCTCTTTCTTCTGCAAACCAAACTCCTGTATAAATTTTTTTATTCTTCTACATTCCAAACCTTGTGTACCTGTTTGTTCAGCAAACCAAACCTTTGTCTACCTTTCTGTTTCGCCTGTAAACCAAACCCCTGACAAACTTATTTGATTCTTCTGCAAGCCAAACCCTTGTCTACCTTTCTGCTTCAACAAATCGAACCTCTGTCTACCTTTTTTATTCTTCTGCAAACCATACCCTTGTCGACATTTATGTTTCTTCTGCAAACCAAACCTCTGTTTACCTTTTTTATTAGCCTGTAAACCAAACCAGTATCTGTTTTTTAGCTTCTTCTGCAAACAAAAGTTGTCTTTAGTTTTTGAATTCTCCTGCAGACCAAAGCTAAGCCGGCCATCCTATTCTTCTGCAAACCATATATATGCTTAACTTAAGGGGTTCCTGAGATTTCTGTCTACGATTTTGATTCTAACGAGATCTATGTCTAATTTTCTATTGTACGGCAGAATTCGACGTTAAATAACCTGGAAATATGATAATCCGTAAAAAATGGATAATATTTACTCCCTTATTGCTTCTTCTTCTTCTTCTCTTCTTATCTTTTCTTCTTTTTGTCTTTCTTTTCCTCCTTTTCTTCTCTTGTACTTCTTACTTTTGTCTTCTTTCTTTTCCTCATCTTTCTTTCCTCTCCCTTTGTTTTCCTTGCTTCATTTTTTCTTCTACTCTTCTTCTCATTCACGTCTCTCTTCTTCTCTTCATTTATTCTTTGTTCACTTCTCCTCCTATTCTCACATCTTCCTTTTTGTTTTAACTTTTCTCTTCCTTATTTTGATACTTCGCTTTATCCTCCTTTTCTCTCCTTCTCTTATCTTTTCGTTTCCTTCCTCCAGTCTCTTTCTTTCTTTCTTTCTTTTTCTTTCTTCCTTCTATTTTATCTTCCTTATTTCTTTCTATCTTATTCTTCTATTTTTCTATCTCTTCTTTATTCCTTTCTGTCACATTCTTTCTTTCTTTCTTTCTTTCTTTCTTTTCTTTCTTTCTATTTTATTTCTCTTGCTTATTCCTTTTTATCTTTTTTCTTTCTTTCTTTTTCTTTCTTTCTTTTATTTATTTATTTTTTTTCCTTATTCCTGACTTCATATTAAAAAAGACGTTCCAATTCCCAGCAGACACAATGCTTACACAAAATGAGAAGGCTGCCATCTTGGAAAAGGTAGAATCCATAAGGACGCTGAGTAAAAATAAAATACATTCGATTAAGATTTCTGTGTGCACTGACATCCCGCTGGCAGCAAGCCATTACCCAAAACCCTCGCCGCCCCTTGCCGAAATAGTCTGCCTTGTTCTTTTAACCATTTATTTTGGCAGTTCTCTGGAGCATCCTCATCCTAGAGCCATTACCTTTCCGCCTTTCTTTCACGTTCTCTTTGTTTTGTCGTCTTTATGTCTTTGTCTTTCTTTGCCTTTCTTTTTATTCTGCTAGCGTAATGATGACGGATGAGTCTTCACTGAGATAATGTCGGAAGATAAGCGTCTCTTTTTCTTTACTTTTCTTTTCTTTTCTTTTCTTTTATTTATTTATTTATTTATTTATGACTGACGATTGCCTTCTCTGATGCCCGGGATAGGCGGTTCACAGGGGAATAGAACTCAGCTGAGATTCTCCCAATCCGAGTTTTCTGTTCAAATGCTGGCGTTGTCTTTCGGACAATGATAAATTTCACATTTGTTTTAGTTTGTTTTTTTTTTTTGTTTTTTTTAAACGAAGGCGGCATTTGCTTGCCACTTGTTCAATTTTGCAAGGACTTTTTTGGCCTGCATTTTTTGGCAAATCCAAATCTCTTTCTTTCTCTCTCTACTGACTCTCTCTTTCTCTCTCTACTGACTCTCCCTCTCTCTACTGACTCTCTCTCTCTCTCTCTGTATGGCTCTTATTCGGCTTCCATTAGCGCCGTCCATCGATTATTTGCAAAAAACTACTTTGCATTTGGCTCGGACACGAATATTAAGTTTTTGCGAACATTTGAGGATTTCGATCTTTCACGATTGACTTTTTTGTTGTTTTCTTCTTTGCTATGTTTGTTTCTTCGTGAGTTTTTTTTTTTTTTTGGTCTGTCCGTATCTGTTGTCCTATCTCAATCTGTCCATATTTATCTATTTACTTAGCTAGCTAGTTACGTCATCCGTTTTGTGTGTGTGTGTATATATATATATATATATATATATATATATATATATATATATATATATATATATATATATGTGTGTGTGTGTGTGTGTGTGTGTGCGTGTGTGTGTGTGTGTGTGTGTGTGAAAAGTGTGTGTATATAAATATAAATAAATATATATATATATATGTATAATTATTTATATATTATATGCGCGGTACTTATTAGAAAGCGCTCAATATCAGAGATAGAGCTAACATATTTGGTTGGATAGATGTGAGCTTGTCTGACGATCGCTAAAGCGTGAAACCCAGGGTCACAAGCTCACATCTATCGAACCAAAGATATATATATATATATATATATATATATATATATATATATATATATATATATATATATATATATATATATATATACGTATGGCAGTCTGTCCATATCTACTAATAAATTAATGTCTATTAATGTGTATCTATCTACGGAGACCACCAGCTATGTATTTCAGTCTTTTTCGATCTATCTATCTATTTATCTATCTCAGTGTGTTACTTATCTATCTCAATGTGTTACTTATCTATCTATCTATCTCAGTCTGTTAATATCTATGTACAAAGATAGATTATCTCTCTATAGATAGATTATCTATCTCATTTCACTCTCTCTCTCTCCCCTCTCTATATCCCTCTCTCCCTCTCTCTATAATTAACTATTTTCGACATATCTTATTCTATGATATCTCCCTGTCTGTTTTTTTTTATCTATGTATTCCTATTGATCTTTCTCAGTCCATTCTTATCTATCACAGTCCATATCTATCTATCTATCTATCTATCTATCTATCTATCTATCTATCTATCTATCTCTCTCTCTCTCTCTCTATATATATATATATATATATATATATATATATATATATATATATATACATATATATATATATAAAATCTGTCTGTTATTTTTTATTTATTTTGTTTATAGGATATTTTGTTGGATATTCAAATTTGAGTAGAAGCTATGTTTTTATTTTATTTTTTACTTAAACATTTTTTTTATCTAACTACGCTTGAATATTCGTGAACTCTTACCAGAAAAATATACGTCGAATTCGAACCTGCATTCACTTCGGAGAACCGTCATATTTTTATTCTGACGTGCCTAACCGCTCGGTCATGTAGGACTTACGATCAAAAAAAGCACGCATATTGCCTTTTGAACACACACTCTCTGACGAAGTCTTACGTAACCGAGTCAGTCACGCCAGATCCGATGACAGTTCCCTACAGGGGTGCAGATTTGAATCCCACGCATATTTTTCTGCTAAGGTAGATGTAGTTAGATGAAAAAAAAATAGTTTAATTTAAAAAAAAAAATACAGATCGTCTACTCAAATATGAGTAACCATCAAAAATAACGTTGAAACAAAATAAGTTAAAAATGACAATATGTCGGATTTAATCCATATATATATATATATATGTGTGTGTCTGTGTGTGTGTGTACATATATGTGTATGTGTGTGTTTGCGTGTGTGTGAGTTCCTATCTAATTAAGTATTTTCTTTATAACTCAATCTAAGATACTATTCTGGCGCTCGCCCCTTGTACACAAGATGGACTCGTCCAAAGTATACTTATACTACGGAGAGATAGCATGACAAAAACGTCGACAAAGGGTGTTCACCCAGAGTTATACGATAGTCCAGAAAGAGAGATAATTACGGCTTCACTTACAGAGACTTGTACATATACTTTTCTACTAACCCGCATTCCTGGACTACTAATCTTCATTTCAATTTTGTATTCTTACGTTTAATACACATATTTTTCTATTTCAATTACTGGCCCGGACTCGACAACAGATACTAAATCTGTTTTTTATCTTTCTATCGCAGTTTTCTCAATATATATATATATATATATATATATATATATATATATATATATATATATATATTGAACAATATATATATATATATATATATATATATATATTGAACAATATATATATATATATATATATATATATATTGAACAATATATATATATATATATATATATATATATATATATATATATATATATATATTGAACAATAAAAATATTAGAAAAAATATTAAAAAATTAAATTACTGGTTTGTATATTAATATTCTTTTCGTTTTTATTATTATTTCATTTATATTCATCGACTAGTTTCGACCAACCTGTCCATCATCAGGAGAAAAATAAGCTTTTACAGAACTCGTCATTTGAAACGCAAAGAGGAGCTGTCGTTTCTTCTTCTCTGTGACTAACAGTGACATTTCAGCCTTAATGTGATAATGTGACTATCGAATCGGAGTTTGAAATGATGATTTTGACGATGATTAAAAGAGAGCAGTTTCGTTTTGGGAGCGTCAGAATTTACATGCCATTCGTTACACCAGTTAACCACTGATTGGCGGTTATTTTCGAGATAAGCCACCAGTTTTTCTTTGTTGGGCTTGTCGGACTTGCTAGTAAGACAGGGATAAAATAGTTGGGAACTGACGACACCAGGAAGGTCGTTGGTGAAGATAAGACACAGGGTAGGTCCAAGCATAGAGCCTTGGGGGAACCCCTGGCATTAATTTGAAATGATCCAGAAGCGAGCCTATCTCAGATCTCTGATTATCGAATCGGAGTTTGAAATTAAAGCCGCTTTTTTCTACTTTTTCAATCACTAGTTTTTTTTTAAAAAAATACGCCTCTGGGATCTTTGCATACAGAGATATATGTAAACACTCATCTGCATATATTTTGGGGTACGCTTAAAACATATTCCCTTATTCATTCGACCTCACTTGGGATCATAGATTTCACAAAATCTCGCCGAATTTAATTATAAACGGAATACTCTTTCCACATGACTGTATAATTTGTCCCTCGCTACGGCTACATCCAATTCAATTTTATTTCCGTGTTGTCCATCTAATGGACTGGTTACCAATCACAGCTAGATATCCATGTTCACACTGCTATTTAATTCATAAATAGGTACATAAGCGATGCGATGGATTCCTACCCTCCCCAAGGGTATTCGCGTGAAAGTGGATGCAGCGAACTTGACCGAAGTTCCAACTCGGCTGGCTAATTTTCTTTTTTCGCTAACCGCAAAATCATAGAAAGATTGACGCATAAACACACGCACAAACACTCGTCCCGGTGTTTGATTGGTTTTTATCGTTTCATCCCAATCAAGACCAATAATGTCGCTAGAATTCATGGGTTACTGACAGAAAAAGAGGAGAAGAAGACATTATTTAGGAGAAAGGACAATAAAAGAACAGGTCTCGGTATGACAAAAGATGTCCCTGTTCACACTGCTATTTAATTCATAAAAATCTTTGCAGATTATTTAAAGCCAGAAAATCCTCTTTTTAGATTACAAGAATTATTTTTTAGGTAATAATGGTTTAGTGATAAAGGTTTTACTAATTAACCCAATGCTGGGGGGGAAACAGCTGGATTAATACCTTTTCCCAAGGTTGTTCCACTATTTTAGTTTCGGTTTGAGGTCAAAGGTTACCTTGATACGGATGTTGACATTGTTATTTATTTATTCCGACGGAAATATTTTGTCATTAATTTAGTCTCTGAAAAACCGCAAAAATATGCAAGCAACAGTGATTCATTTGTCCTTTAATAAATGGAGAAGATGTACCACCGATCGGCTATAATTTACCATGACAGGACTCTGTTATTCCAAACATTTCTAACTGTCTTTTCTCTTTGATCTAGCTATACCTTTTCATGCTTTTTTTTTCTGCTCCCCGACAAAGCAATTTACAGATATTCAAATCAAAGCGGTGACCTTGGACGAGACCTGAACTCAATATACCGTGCCTCGAAAGTATGTGACATCTTTTCTTATAAATCATATTCTTTCTGTTGTTAAGTGATCATGACCCTCCTCGTCTTTCTTTTGTTGCTCTAAGTAACGTAATGATTAAAAATGGTTTCGAGCGAATGAAACCTGCAAGTTAGAACGAAGAACATTCACATTCGAGTCTCGTGTAATAGCGGGCTACATACTCACCGACAAAGAACTATTTATTTTGAAATATTATATTTCATCCGACACAAGGTCAAAAGGGAAAGTAAGGCCGGTAGTCACTGGCTATCCCACAACTAGCTAATCTGATTTATGACACATCTATTCTTACAATTGATTCTGTCACCACAAGAACTCATAATCCTTGCTTTCCGTTCATCTTTGGTGTTATAAGAAGTTTTGTTGGTCACTTGCTTAACTGTGCCCCACACATAATAATTGAGTCTGGGGAGTTAGGTAGCCAGATATAAGGGGTAATGAGGTTGCAGAAATTGTCTGACTGCCATGACTGGATGCCCCTGCTTGTGTGGCATGGTGCAGAGTCCTGTTACTAGACATAGTCTGTTCCACCATTCAGTCTAAGCTACAGTTCAATACTGCATATTCATAGGGATACTATACAAATAATTAGTCTATTTTGTTTTTTTTTCTTCTTTTTTCTTTTTACAAAATTATATAAAAATATATAACGTCAAGTGTGAGTACCTCGACATGGTGTAATGGTTAGAAAGCTTGTCTTGCTACGATCAATTACGAGTGAGTAGTGAGTTCGATCCTCACTGGATGCCCCATAATTTCGGCCTTAAGCCGGGCTTAGAAAATCAATATATAACGTGAAATGTGTGTGAGGGGATGAACCCAACAATGAAAATAAGCTACAAAAAACATTCAAACTAAAATAAAATATCTTAGTAAGACCCGTCCACATCACAGATAAATAAAAGTGGCTATTCTACCGTTGAGCGGAATCAAGCAGCTCACTCAGCAGAGGCAAGGGAGCGACAAAATAAAGTACGGAATGGAAAAAAAACAGAGTCTGATCCAGTCAGCATAAAAGGTGACAAAACAAACTTCGGATCACTGACAATGAACTGTACCAAATAACAGACACATCAACACTCTCTAACTTTCAACCACAACAACAACAGCTAAAATGTCTATGAAACTCGAAGAGAAAATAATGACATAACGTATTTTCCCGAAAAAAAAAAACGTTTTAAGAGAAAGACTTTTTAAATTTCAAACTGACAATAAAGCTAATTGGTCGATTAATATAGGTGTATCCAAACTTTTTTGTGTCATCGCTCATCTGGAAAAAAATTCCACATTCCACCTGTATAGTAAATATTCAAAAGGATACCAAAATTGTTTGGTAAATGTTTGTTACTGGTTCATAAACTGACTTTATGATGTACTAAAAAATATTAAAGGCAGGTAACAAATAACGTTGACGTAGGCGAATCCTGCTGCTGCTACTACCGTATTAAAGAATAAACGAAAGCAGACCATTGAAAACTATATATATATATATATATATATATGTAAGTTTAAAAGTCCCAAAAATTCAAGGACACATGGCCCAGTGGATAAAAGCGTTGGTTGGATCCAGCGTTGAGTTAAATACCTGGCAACCGCTGTGGTGAACAAAAACTTGGAGAGTTTAGTTAAAGGGAGATAACGGAGACAACCGGAAGAGGCATGGCTCGTGAAACTAGAACACTCTACCCCGAAGACTATTCGAAATCCCTATGACCTGAAGAGCGTACAAACGTAGTGAATATGGCAACGAAGATAAGGACAACTGTCCGAACAATGTAAATAGATCATTCCGTCTCATATATTAAAAATCAATTTTGACATTAACGTTTTTAACATATTCACCATTATAGATAAAAAAAAACATTGTTGGTTTTGCTTGTTTTGTTTTGTTTTGTTTTACGGCATATCAACACCTCAATGGGTTATCTAACGCCGAGAAAATCTTTATTGCTGGTCATATGTTTTTCTTCAAAAATCTATTTCTGTGAATATTTTTCCTTGAAGAAATCTATAGCCGCTCATATTTTTTTTCAAAGAATGTATAGCTGTTTGTATTGCTCGTATTTTTTAAAAGCATTGCTGATAATAATTTTTCCTTCAACAATTATTGCTGGTAATATATTTTTTATTATTATTACAAAGTATTTCTGATATTAAAACCTATTTTTACACACGTTGAGGTGTTAACTATCTGCCCATAGCTGGGACACTAACAGGACTACAACTCCGAGTCAGGGTGGACCCAGGAACAACAGCAATTAAGAAGAGGTTCCACGCTCCTTAAAACCTCCTAATCAGAGGTCTTACTGTCGGACGTAGTTTATCGTCTTACCCAGGACACAGATGTAGTCATAACCTGGACGGTAAAAAAAATAATGTATTTAGGAGAATTTTTTTCCGAGAAATAGCATAAGCAAAATAAATTCACAGATTTGGACGAACACAAAAAAACTCACCACAAAATGCCGCCAAAATACGGGAAATTTTTTCATCTTTTAATAGTCAGCTGTGCTTTGTTTAATTTGTAACGTATATAAATGTTGGTAGAAAAACGTAACTGTTAATAAGATAGCACTACCAGTAGGCCACCACTCAGGCTTAGGCTTCATCCTCGGTCGTGAGAAACAGGGTAGTACGAACCTGGCCTTAAATATTCGGTCAATGAATGTTAAATGTTTCCTGCGCAGGAACTGCAATTATTATTGATTCGTTTTCTACGGCTTATAAAACTTTGCAGATCATTTAAAGCCAGAAAACCCTCTTTTTAGATTATAAGAATTTTATTAATTAACCCAAAGCTGGAGGGAGAAGAGCTGGATTAATACCTTTCCCAAGGCTATTTGTGCGTAAGTGAATATACCGAATCCAACAGGATTTCGAACTCGGTTCTCCGCTTAACAATTCTGAGCCATAATCCATTACACCACCCGTATATCGAAGCTTACAGCACCTGTTATTCCCAATCGGTCACCTGTGTAGGTAATTGACCAAGCTCGACGTTGCTTAACTTCGGTGATCTTACGGGAACCGACCATTCAACGGGATGTTGCCATTAAGTTCATTATCATATTTTTAAGATTATGTCGGACGAAAATAATTTCTGCCCAGTATTTTAGTTACCATAGAATTGTTTCGCTGTAAAACCTATTCTTATGAATGCGATTTCTGTGAAATAATGAAAGGATTTAATCTCGGAATAGTAAAAAATTTATCACTATTTCAACACTAAAACGGTGAGACCTAATTGCCACTCTAGTAGTACATTTAAATCCACGCAGTTGAAACACCAAGGAAGAAGGCTCATCAGAATAATTTTCATAAAAGTATTATGAAAACGTCTAATGTCGCCATTACCATCAATATATAAAGTGTTAAAAAATTACATTAGATATGTAAAAACCTGAATAATTATAGGGATTCTCCAAGCGTAGCTTAGATGTGGTATAAGGCCGAAAGTAATGGACGCCCAGTGAGGATCGAACTCATTACTCAGTCGTAAATGTTCTAGCGAGACAAGCTTGCTAACTGTGATAAGGCCTCGATGTACTTAATGATGTTCTAAGCGTAGCTTAGATGTGGCAAAAGGCCGAAAGTATGAGGCACCCAGTGAGGATCGAACTCAGTACACAGTCGCAATTGTTCTAGCGAGACAAGCTTGCTAACAATGACACCGTCTCGATGTACCTAATGAGTCTCCAAGCGTAGCTTAGATGTGGTACAAGACCGAAAGTATAGGCGCCCAGTTGGGATCGAACTCACTACGCAGTCGTAATTGTTCTAGCGAGACAAGCTTGCTAACTATTACACCACCCCCGAGGTGTCCATTTTTAAATATGGGCACCCAGTGAGGATTGGACTCACTATTCAGTCGTAATTGATTTAGCGAAACAAGCTTGCTAACAATGACACCACGTCGAAGCGCCCCATCTCAATAATTATATAGTCTAGGTCAGTGATTCCCAACGTGGGAGCCAGCCCTGTTATTTTGAAAGTGGGGACTGGGAGGTTTTAATTTCATTTGGTGGATCGGTGAACATATTCGGGGGGGGGGGGCATTTTCATTTTTTTTATTCAAATTTTGAAAAATTGTTCAATATTGGCTACAGTGTATCACAAGCTGTGGGAAGCTATAAAACTTCATTGCTTTTCCAACTTTTGATATGGCTGAAGGTGGTTTCAATGCATTTACACAGCGTCTTACTAAACAAAGAAACCGTCTGCAAATTACAAAACGAGGAGATCTACGATTGCTTCTAAGCAACATGGAACCTGGAGTAAAAGCCTTAGCCAGTAAGCACCAAAGTCAACCATCGCATTGAAAACATTGAAATAAGCTGTCAAATAAAACGTTTTTGTATTTTTTTTAATTTTGGAGGGGCATTTTAATCATTGCTATTCATAATAGAAATGAAAACAATATAGAAATTATTTTTTCACTACGATCTAAATGTTATCTTGCTATGAAAGATGAATTCAGTATAATATTCAAAATTTAATTTGACAGGGGTGACCAAAGAGAGTATTGTTGAAAAAATGTCGGGAAACACTGCTGGAATCAAATGAAACTAAACAGGCTCATTGCTGAGCAAAGTAAGTGCGCAACATGTCTTGGGAAACAGTCTCCAGGGCGGCAATGATTCTCTGCTTGAGTTTCTCTCGGCTTGTATGAAAAGCGCAGACAGACCATGATATCAAGGACACATGGCACAGTGGATAATGATGTTGGTTAGATCCAGTAACAGGACCCAAAGAGTGTGAATTCAATACCCGGTTAAGGCAGTGGAGAACTTTCAGAGGGAAAATTAACAGGAGATAACTGATAACTGACATCCATTAAACCCCAGTGAGCGAAATAAAGGCTTCAGTTCGACATTCCAACCACCTGAAGAAGTCCGGGGTGGGGGTACAACGGCCGAAACGTTGTAATAAATATGGCGACAAAGATAAGTACAATAGTAATGTAAATAATGTACATAATACCTCATCTAAGAAATATAGACAGATACCATGATATTAATTGTTCTGAAACACCCTGTAGTTTGGCAAAGGACTGCAAGTGTAGAACACTACATCCGGGATCTTATGGCCACATCACGTTCAAACAACGATTCCTGTACGATCACTGTACTTAAGCAACGTTGAGCCTAGTCAGTACCTAGATGGGCAACCATTTGGGAATACCAGGCGCTGTAAGCTTTAGATTTTACAAGATTTCATTATGTGCACCACCTGTAACACAGTAGACGTCAAGTCGGTAGTCAAACACGCTAAAGCATGTCTTGGGGAACAGGGCGGTAATGATGATCTGCTTCAGTTCTTCAAGGCTTGTAGGAAGAGGAGAAACATAGTCTAATCTCTTCAAATTGCATATCGACGTTTTGCTTCCTTGTGTCTTATGTCTTTGAGGCCTGAACGAGCTGCAGCTTGCAGGCTGTCATCCATGGCGACACGTCGTTGGAGGAATCTGAGTTTCCAAACTTGCTGTCTTTATGTACTTCCTGGGGCTTTGCAAACAAATGTTTCTGGTAGGTCGTCCAGATCATAATGTCCTGCACAAACATCCTTCCTCTTAAAAATTTTGTGCCATCTCCAAAACTGCACTGCAGTTGGTGCATCTTTAGCGAATTCTCTCACAAATGCACGCTACAATCTTCTTTCCCTGGTTTCAAGGATAATGTAAAACACAAAATGCCTTTTCCTTTTCAGTGAATGGCATTTCTATACTTGAAAAAAAAGAAAACTTTAACCATTGATGTTCCATTTAAACAAGAATTGGTGAAGTTATTATTAAATTATATAACCTTTTCTCTTCACATCCTCCATAACTTGCCTAGACGTTTCGGCTAACCTGATGAATATTTATGACCGTTCTTAAATTTTAAAATTCTGAAAAAAGGAATTATATAGACCAGTTCCTTCAAATTGCGTATCAACACAGTTTTCTTGTCATCTGTCTTTAGGGATTGGACGAGCTGCAGCTTGTAGGCTATTCCTCGCAACGCGCCAAACTTTTGTTGGATGAATCTGGATTTCCAATCTTGCTCTTCTTATGGATTCCCTGGTGCTTCACAAACAAATATTTCCCGAAAGAAAGTTATTATTAAATTATATAGCTTTTTCACTTCGCATCCTCCATAGCTTGCCTAGACTTTTCGGCTAACCTGATGAATATTTATGACGGTTCTTAAATTTAAAAATTCTGAAAAAAGGGGTTACATAGACCAGTTCCTTGCTTGTCATCAGTCTTCAGGGTTTGGACGAGCTGCAGCTTGTAGGCTATTCCTCGCAACGCGCCAAACTTTCGTTGGAGAAATCTGGGTTTCCAAACTTGCTCTTCTTATGTACTTCCTGGGGCTTCACAAACAAATATTTCCCGAACCCGCTCGGCCATCTCCTCCCATGCTGGTGGGTCGTCCAGATCATTTTGTCCTGCACAGACAGCCTTCCTCTTTGAATCTTTTCAGTAAATCTAAATCTGTATTGCATTTGGAGTATCTTTAGAGAATTCTCTAATAAATGTTCGCTGCACAGTCCAGTGTTTTACTACCGACTTGACGTCTACTGTGTTACAGGTGGTGCACATAATGAAATCTTGTAAAATCTAAAGCTTACAGCGCCTGGTATTCCCAAATGATTGCCCATCTAGGTACTGACCAGGCTCTACCAAACAAAACGCCTTTTCTTTTCTATACCTGAAAAGAAAAAAACATAAAAAATTCAGCTCATAGAATATACATGCTGTTAAAACTTGATATTATTTCTACCGGATCAATTTATGTTAAACACTCTGTATTATTAAGGATATGTCCGCTGATAATAACGTCTGTTGAATATGTTCTCTTGAAATCGCTTCGCTGTGCAGTTTGAATTGATGCAATAAGAATCACTATCGATATGGATATTTCTGTTGGGAATTATTTTATGTTTTGCAATTTCTTTGTAATAGTATAAGGATTTAATCTCGGGACGGCAAACAACTTAGAATTATTCTAATTAAACAAGCCAGCAATTATAAGGATTTCAAATATATTTTTTGAAACGAAGAACAAAAAGTAAGAACATAACGTAAAGATCATTATCTTCGTTTAAGTTTATTTTTAAACAACGACCTCATACTCAAATCATCGATTGGCCGACATTAAAAGACAAGATAGAAAGAAAGTTATTACTTTTCTGGTTCTGCTGGCCAAATTTCAATTCTTTTTTTCTTTTTTTCATTATTTTTATTTTTATGCTTATTCGATTTGACAGATGTAGACATTTCGAAGACAATTATTTTTCCCAGGAAAAAGATTTCAAGAGGAAAAGCCCTGAAGACAGACAATACGATTAAAAAGTCCAGACGATGTCTGGTTCAGCTATCAGTTCCACGCTAGTAAATTCACTGGCCATTTTTTCCCTCTATTTTTTAATAGTCTCTTTTTTTGTTTTGCTTAATCCTTATCTTTTCAAAACGATTATTAGAAGCTCCTAATCACGCTAAATCTACTGTCACTAATAGCTGAATAATCTCTGAAATCAGCATTATTATTTGACTTGACATCCTCCCCGACTCGTCGATGTTTCAGGTGACTGATGAACGCCATAACACGGCTCTACCCGCAGCTGACAGACACAACAGTTTCCTTAACACATGAACTATTCCAAACAAAGATGCTTTCTAGGGAAGGTCAATTTTGGAAAAGTGTTATTGCACGCAAGTCCAAAGTTAGGGTTTCATATAAAAAATAATGGCGCAAAAGATGTTTTCCAAATCCTTACTTTTTTTTTTTTTTTTTTTTGAGGAAACGTGTTTAAAGATTACGTTTAAGTTCAAAACCGTTGCGTTGGGATTTTATTCCGGTATTCTATCAAAGCCTTATAGCTGGTGGGGGGGGGGGGGGTGAGAGATAGATTCATACCTTTTCCAAGTAAGTGAATGTAAAGAACTCGTGAAGAATTCGAACTCGGCTCACCGATTCCTCAATCCGAGCCGCTATCGATTACTCCAACGTGTGGAGATCATAATAATAATAATAATAAGGCAATAATAAACATTAGTAATAAGGCAGGTCGAACCTTGACATTGCCCTAAATTTGAAAGTTGTGATTCGAGATGATAAATAAACAAACAAAATAGTTTTGTCCAAATCGTTACGGTTTTTTGAGGAAATCAGATTAAACGATTAAGTTTAGGTTCAAAATCGTAGCGTTGTACTTTTATTCCGATGATTAGTGAAAGCGTTACAGCACAGCCATATAAAATTTATAATTTACTGAAGCTTTACAAATTCTATATGAACAAGATGCATGGCACAAGCAACTAAATCGTTGTGACATCAAATAAAACCTTCATTTACTTCAAAGGGAAATTACACTAAACGATTAAACTATATTAGGATGTAATATACAGAGTGACCCAAAAAAAACGGAAACTTTTAACAATCCAATAAAACTAAGAGTGATGGAAGAAAAATATTTTATTCATAGGAATTGAAACCTTAAAACATGCCATTTAAGAAACAATGGTTGAATTTTCATTTTTTTAAAAATTACGTCCTGTAGATGGCGTCCTCCTGTACGAATGCATTCTTGAAATCTGCTGTTGAGATTCCTCATTGACTGCTGCAACAGCTCAGCTGAGATAATGTGAATTTCATCTTGAATTCTAAATGGCGAAATGTTTACTTGCTCAAGGTCACTGTCTTGCAGTGTTGCCACTTGCTCATGTCTGGCAATATGCACTTCAAAAATTCCCGATTTGGGGTCATCCTGTATTATACAGTGAAGTAGTTTTAGTGCAATTTTTATTGAATGATGCAAATTTAAAACGTTTTGTCTTATATTTTGTGCCCAACAGTATTATGATGTTATATACATGTTTATCTATATTTTTTTTATTTTTATGATTTGTTTAAGCTTTTCACGCCAAGCAAGACGGGAGTGCCACTAGCACACAAGGGGTTACAGAGGGTAGCGAACAATAATAAAGAGGCGTGTTCGGTGGGAGGTTAAAGAGAAGGACGAGGACCAAGAACAAGTTATCAGATTGATGTTGATTATAGTTATCAGAGAAGCAAGTAAGAGGAAGAGAATTCCACAGGCTGGAGGTGCGAGAGAAGAAGCTGTTTGAGTAGAAGAGACCGTTGCATTTAACCGTTTCGAGAATGAAAGGGTGGGACCGAGATGCCAACCTAGTAGCACGCTTAAATTCATGCAGTCTGGGAACCAGAGAAAGCAACTCGTCGGAACAGTAGCCGTGAAAATATTTATAGAAGAGACAGAGCGAGGCCACGTCACGTCTGTTAGAAAGTGATTGTAGACGAGATGCCAGATCAGGACCTATCACATTGCATATCCGTCTCTGGATTTTGTCGAGGACATCGAAGTGAACAGCGGGGGCACCAGACCATATATGACAGCAATATTCCATGCAAAGACGGATGGTTGATTTATAAATTTGAAGGATGGACTCAGACGAGAAAATCTTTCTGGCACGACACAGAGAGCCACCTTTCCTTGTGGTAAATGAAGCTATTGAGTCTATGATCTAACAAATCTTATTCATTTAAGTAGTCTTTTTTGTAATCTTTAAATAATTTTGTTACAGTGTTTAGTTGTTCATATTGTTATATTTTAACATTATTTTTGTTCTATCCTGTCGGCATTTCTACATATTTTTTTTAAATACAGTTAAAACATAGCATATTTGATTGTGGTGATTCATATTTCGTATTCTGGTTTGAATATATTTTCCATTCAATGTAAAAGATATCTACTTTATTTTGATCTATTTTTGAAATAGTAAAAATTTGAAGTCAGTTTGTAAACAAAAGCTTGTGGAAATGATGTATTCCTGTACATTCTTAAAACTAAATATTCAAAAAATGGTCAAAGCTATTAAACTAATTTTGGGTGTCAGTACTTACTACATAAATCCCCAACTTTTACACTGAATTCAATGTTGATTTTCTAAAAGAAAAGTGAAAAATCTACCTGACCTACTCCACACAACACATGGTGTAATTTATCCCCAAGACGTCTTGCTAGATAGATTACCCGGAAGTACTCCATAATGCACCAAGCATAAAAAGGGGACAACTTGAGCTGCTCCTTGGGTTATTTCTCTGAATTAACCTGCCAGGTTTTAGTCTTCTATGTGTCATTTCCTTTCAAGGTGTAAGCAGTCATTGCTCTCCATATTTTCCTGTCTTTTGTTATTTCCTGCAAACCTTCTTCCGCCATCCATTCACTCAAGCTTACTAGCTTTCCTCTGTCTCTCTTGTGCTCAAACTGCCCCATGAGTATCAGATTTTCCAAGTCCTCTTTCCTCGTTATGAGCCCTAGAAAGATCAACTCTCTCTTCCCGATGTTAAGTATAAGTTTCCTTTTCCTTCCAATTTTCTCTAAATTTTCGTCGTTATTCACATGTTCAGTCAATGGTACCCTCAGCATCCTCCAGTATAGCCACATTTCTCCTGCCTGAAATTTCCTTTTCATCGGTAAGGATATTGTCCAGCATTCGCTGCCATATAGAAGGGCTGAAATTGCATATCAGCTCAGTAATTTTATTCTTCGTTTCTAACGATTTTTTTCTGTTTCTTAATGCACTGCTTAACTTTTGGAAGTCATCTTTGGCTATCCTAACGCGCCTTCGGATTTCAGAGTCGCTTTTTCCGTCCTCTATTAAAACACTTCCAAGATATTTAAATTTTGGTTTGATTATGGCATCCCCAATTTGTAATTTGCTTGTTGGGCTGTCCCTTTTACTGACAACCATTCATCCCGACTTTTTGTAATTGAGGCTTAGACTGCCCCATTTTCTTCCGTTCGGCATTCACGGTGTTCTTTTGACAAGTTACTGCAGCGTCATTCAGGATTCATTCCTGGCTGCTCTTGTGCACAATTTTAATGTCAGAGCTATTGCACCCCAAGCGCATATCAAATTATTATTCTTTTTTTTTTAAACATTTCACCCCAAGCAAGACAGGATGCCACGAGCACGTGAGGTGTTACAGAGAGTGTGCAAGAGTAAAGAGGCGTGATAGAGGAAAGGATGATGAGAAGGGCAGGGAATTAGATCAAGGCATCTGAAGATCTCGATTGACATTGCATTTGAATAAGTGAAGATTAAAGCAATCAGAGAAGCAAGTAAAAGGAAGGGAGTTCCACACACGGGAAGTGCGAGACATGAAGCTATTGGAGTAGACGAGACGGTTACATCTTACTGTTTTGACAGTGAAAGGGTGTGACTGAGATGCCAGCCTAGTAGCACGCTTAAATTCATGCAGTTTGGGAACTAGCGAAAATAGCTCTTCGGAGCAGTTACCGTGAAAGTATTTGTAGAAAAGACAGAGAAAAGCGAAGGCACGTCTGTGAGAAAGTGACTGCAAACGAGATGCCAGATCAGGGACAACCACATTGCATATCCCTCTCTGGATTTTGCCGGGGACCTTAAGACGAACAGTAGGGCCTCCAGACCATATATGACAGCAATATTCCATGTAATGGCGAATGGTTGATTTATAGATTTGAAGGATGGACTCGGGCGAGAAAAACTTTCTGGCGAGACACAGAGAACGAACTTTCTTTGCGGTAGATGAAGCGATTGATTCAATGTATTTGTTTCATCTCACGTCAGCGGACAGTGATCAGTACGTAATGCATGGATAAAAGATCACAGCCAGTAGCCTTCGATGTCGTGTCATTTCCCACTGATTGTAAGTTTTCATCACTTTCCCGGATTAGTATTGCTGTTCCTAAGAAAGTTTCCTTTCAGCAATCAATGTGAATTTCTAATGCATATTTCTAGTTATTGTGCCAAGTTCTACAGTGACAACAGGTATGACTGTGAACCTCTTCAACTTCCAATGGCTTGCAAGTTCAAAGTTCAATGGGTCATAGTTGTTTACACTTATCTTACTCTTGCTCTAACCATATAGCAACATGAAACTGTGGCTCAGTGATTAACACTGTTCCTGTTTTATCTTTCACTAATATGTCTGGTTACTTCAGAGGCTTCTTTTCTACTTGGCCCTGATCTGGCATCTCGTCTACAGTCGCTCTCTCACAGACGCGCCGTCACCTTTCTCTGTCTTTTTTACAAATACTTTCATGGTAATTCCTCCGAGGAGCTGCATTTGCTGGTTCCCAGACTTCATGAATTCAAGCGCCCTACGTGGCTGGCATCCCGCTCTCACCTTTTCACTGTCGAAACTGTTAAATGTAGCCGTCTCTTCTACTCTAATAGCTTCATGTCTCGCACCTGGCGCCTGTGGAACTCCCTTCCCTATTCCAGTTTCCCTGAGAGCTATAATCTCCAACTATTCAAATGTAATGTCGATCGACATCTCCAGTTGCCTTGATCTATCCACTATCCTTCTCCTCATCCTTTCCTCTATCACTCCTATCTGATCTTGATCCAAATCTCCTGTAACCCCTTGCGTCCTAGTAGCTTCCGGCCTTGCTTGTCGGTGAAACGCTTAAAAAAAATCAAAAAAAAATCATGTCCACTCGGCAACCAATGTCAGTTTTCTTTACTTAAATATATAGACCGATATATAAACAACGAATATTCACCGATTGTCGAAGTAAATAAATGCTTATAAATGCAAATATAGACAAATGTTTACCTATCTCCAAATTAATCCTTTGAGCCCCAAATTACTGAACAATTTAACCCTTCAGTCTGAGCTCCCGAGTCAAATAAATTACACAAATATTTACCTATCTCCAAACTATGTAAATTCATTGTCATGAATAATCAAGGAGTTGTCTCCCCTTGTTTTCTTACTCTCCTCTTTGAAAGAGCTATTTCTGTTTAAGGGGACTATAAAAGGGCACTATACGCGAACCTTGTATTCTCAGTTGGATCAAGCTTTCTTAAAGCCTACACCAGCGTACTTTTGTCATTACATGCATATAAAATTAAATATTGTCACCAACATTTACCTATCCCCAAACGAAGTAAATGCTTATAAACTTATATATCTGCCACCAATATTTACCTATTCCCAAACGAAGTAAATGCTTATAGACTAAAATATAGACAACAAATATTTACCTATCTCCAAATTAACTCTTTGAACTCTGTGTTCCTGAATAATTTTAACTTTTCTGTCTGATCTCCTGAGTCAAAATACGCAAATAATCGCTATAGAATGTTTCACAGTTGATATAAAAATAGTTAAAAAAAAATATTAGCATTATACTTAGCAGCGATAGAGTATGGTTGCTTGACTTCACTTTATCGCAAGAATTCTTTCTTTGTGTACCAGTCTACCCAGCAGGCGCTGCCTCTCTTGATGCACAAGAAGCGCTGGCATGTTGTGCAGCATACTGAAGACTTCACAGCCGTGACAGGATAGTCTTTGTTTGACCAGAGTTGTTTTTTTTCTGTTTGAATTTATTATAAATGGTGTTCCAATAACTTAGACCGATTTTAAATGTGAATTAAGTTTAAGCGTCTAATGATTTTTTTTTTTTTTTACTTTTTCGTTCAAATTTAACAACTTATGTCTTTGGCAATTTCAACCATGAAAAGATTAATAATCTAACAATTGACTATTACTAAAATGGACGTTCAAACAGAAATGCAATGAGAAGTTCCCAGATCGCATCATCTATCGAGACAGCGAAGTCAATTGGGCATCACGATCGTGCGACTTGACGCCTTTAGATTTCTTCCTTTGGGGTCATCTCAAAAGTAATGTCTATGTCAACAAGCCAACAACAATTCAACAGCTGAAGGATGAGATAATAAGGCATATTGGTGAGATCGTGGATCAACTATGCAGAGACGTCATCAATTTTGACCATCGAGTGGAGTTGAACCGCCAAAGCCTTGGTGGACATTTGGGCGATATTATTTGTCACCCATAATTGCCATGACTTAAATAACATGATCCAATAGAGAAATAAATAAATTTTCCCCAATAACACTGATTTATTTACTGCTGAATTTGATCCGGCTTAATGAAACACCCTTTATTTATGAGAGCACACAGCACAGAGGTTGTTAGTGGAGGCATGTTCTGGTACCTCTGGGAGGTGGAGGCCGACATTTTGTAGGCGTTCAAGAGCATCAGCATTGATTGCTTGTGCACTGCAGCTGGCTGGAATGCACCTACCACACAGTATTGATCTCGGAACTTTCTGGAGCTGAGGAATTTGGCTTGCTGGAGGAAAGTTGCCTGGAACAACACATATCCATTGCAGATGGCCCACAGGACAAACTTGACGAAAAGACGTCTTGGCCAGTGGTAATGACGGCACGTCTCGTACAGACATGTCTTCTGGTCATTTTTATCAATCCCCACTCATGTAGTGGTTGTAGTCACTGACCAGCTGACGCATTTTGATCTGGATCACTGTGCCATCTTGGTTTCTATGCTCACCAATTCCAATTTCCCGCGTTGTAGTGACATGTTGACAAGAAATTTTCTTTTTCCACATCAGTAAAATGGCGCAGACATGTTGACATGACGTTCGATGACAGAATATTACGGCTTTTCTGATTGGCTCTTCAAAATAAGACAATCAATAGCAAAACATGACGCAAGTGTTTACCCACCGTTCAACCGGTGGCTGGGCATTAAGTCATTTTTCTCTACCACTGTTTAACCGTCATTTATCTCTACCACCGGTGAAGCTGTGGTCAAGGGTCAAAGAGTTAAATAAATGATTATAATCTTAAATGGACGTCAGCAATATTTATCTCTTCCCAAACGAATTAAATGCTTTTAAACTCAGATATAAACGACTAATATTGACCTATCCCAAAATCAAGTAAATGCGTATAGACTTAATTATAAGTGAATATTTAACCTATTCCCAAAGTAAATGATTAGAGACTCAAATATTAACAACAAATTTTTACTTATTTTCAAGCTAAGTAAATGCTTATAGACTCCCTATAAGTGAACAATATTTACCTGTTCCTCTACAGGTATTAGGTTGATGCAAAAAATAATATCGTTTTTTGACGTATTTTTAACGTCAAAAAACGATATTATTTTTGCACCAACCTAATAAATAAGTATAGACTAAATATAAACTATTATTATACACGTATCCCCAAAACCAATGCAAATGCCTATAGACTAAAATATAATTTATATTTACCTATTCCCAATATTGGGTATTTACATATCCTCAAACCAAATAAACGCTTATAGTTCTTAGTTACAAGTCACCAATCTTTACCAATCCCAAAACCAAGTAAATGAACATAGACTCAGATGTAAACGACCAATATTTCCCTTTACCGAAAACAACTAAATGCTTATGGACTCAATTATAAGTTACCAGTATTTACATATCCCCAAACGAAGGAAATGCTTATAGACTGAAATACAAACGGCCAATATATATTCTTATCCCCAAACGAAGGAAATGCTTATAGACTGAAATACAAACGGCCAATATATATTCTTATCCCCAAACGAAGGAAATGCTTATAGACTCAAATACAAACGGCCAATATATATTGTTATCCCCAAACGAAGGAAATGCTTATAGACTCAAATACAAACGGCCAATATATATTCTTATACCCAAACGAAGGAAATGCTTATAGACTCAAATACAAACGTACAATATATATTCTTATCCCCAAACGAAGTAAATGCTTATAGACTCAAATACAAACGGCCAATATATATTCTTATCCCCAAACGAAGGAAATGCTTATAGACTCAAATACAAACGGCCAATATATATTCTTATCCCCAAACGAAGGAAATGCTTATAGACTCAAATACAAACGGCCAATATATATTCTTATCCCCAAACGAAAGAAATGCTTATAGACTCAAATACAAACGGCCAATATATATTCTTATCCCCAAACGAAGTAAATGCTTATAGACTCAAATACAAACGGCCAATATATATTCTTATCCGCAAACGAAGTAAATGCTTATAGACTCAAATACAAACGGCCAATATATATTCTTATCCCCAAACGAAGGAAATGCTTATAGACTCAAATACAAACGGCCAATATATATTCTTATCCCCAAACGAAGGAAATGCTTATAGACTCAAATACAAACGTACAATATATATTCTTATCCCCAAACGAAGGAAATGCTTATAGACTCAAATACAAACGGCCAATATATATTCTTATCCCCAAACGAAGTAAATGCTTATAGACTCAAATACAAACGGCCAATATATATTCTTATCCCAAAACGAAGTCAATTCTTATAGACTCAAATACAAACGGCCAATATATATTCTAATCCCCAAACGAAGTAAATGCTTATAGACTCAAATGCAAATGGCCAATATATATTCTTATCCCCAAACGAAGTAAATGCTTATAGACTCAAATACAAACGGCCAATATATATTCTTATCCCCAAACGAAGGAAATGCTTATAGACTCAAATACAAACGCTAATATATGCTTATCTCCAAACGAAGTAAATACTTATAGACTCAAATACAAACGGCCAATATATATTCTTATCCCCAAACGAAGTAAATGCTTATAGACTCAAATACAAACGTCCAATATATATTCTTATCCCCAAACGAAGTAAATGCTTATAGACTCAAATACAAACGGCCAATATATATTCTTATCCCCAAATGAAGTAAATGCTTATAGACTCAAATACAAACGTCCAATATATATTCTTATCCCCAAACGAAGTAAATGCTTATAGACTCAAATACAAACGGCCAATATATATTCTTATCCCCAAACGAAGGAAATGCTTATAGACTCAAATACAAACGGCCAATATATATTCTTATCCCCAAACGAAGTAAATGCTTATAGACTCAAATACAAACGGCCAGTATATATTCTTATCCCCAAACGAAGTAAATGCTTATAGACTCAAATACAAACGGCCAATATATATTCTTATCCCCAAATGAAGTAAATGGTTATAGACTCAAATACAAACGGCCAATATATATTCTTATCCCCAAACGAAGTAAATGCTTATAGACTCAAATACAAACGGCCAATATATATTCTTATCCCCAAATGACGTAAATGCTTATAGACTCAAATACAAACGGCCAATATATATTCTTATCCCCAAACGAAGGAAATGCTTATAGACTCAAATACAAACGTCCAATATATATTCTTATCCCCAAACGAAGTAAATGCTTATAGACTCAAATACAAACGGCCAATATATATTCTTATCCCCAAACGAAGTAAATGCTTATAGACTCAAATACAAACGGCCAATATATATTCTTATCCCAAAACGAAGTCAATTCTTATAGACTCAAATACAAACGGCCAATATATATTCTAATCCCCAAACGAAGTAAATGCTTATAGACTCAAATACAAATGGCCAATATATATTCTTATCCCCAAACGAAGTAAATGCTTATAGACTCAAATACAAACGGCCAATATATATTCTTATCCCCAAACGAAGGAAATGCTTATAGACTCAAATACAAACGCTAATATATGCTTATCTCCAAACGAAGTAAATACTTATAGACTCAAATACAAACGGCCAATATATATTCTTATCCCCAAACGAAGTAAATGCTTATAGACTCAAATACAAACGGCCAGTATATATTCTTATCCCCAAACGAAGTAAATGCTTATAGACTCAAATACAAACGGCCAATATATATTCTTATCCCCAAATGAAGTAAATGGTTATAGACTCAAATACAAACGGCCAATATATATTCTTATCCCCAAACGAAGTAAATGCTTATAGACTCAAATACAAACGGCCAATATATATTCTTATCCCCAAATGAAGTAAATGGTTATAGACTCAAATACAAACGGCCAATATATATTCTTATCCCCAAACGACGTAAATGCTTATAGACTCAAATACAAACGGCCAATATATATTCTTATCCCCAAACGAAGGAAATGCTTATAGACTCAAATACAAACGTCCAATATATATTCTTATCCCCAAACGAAGTAAATGCTTATAGACTCAAATACAAACGGCCAATATATATTCTTATCCCCAAACGAAGTAAATGCTTATAGACTCAAATACAAACGGCCAATATATATTCTTATCCCCAAACGAAGTAAATGCTTATAGACTCAAATACAAACGGCCAATATATATTCTTATCCCCAAACGAAGTAAATGCTTATAGACTCAAATACAAACGGCCAATATATATTCTTATCCCCAAACGAAGTAAATGCTTATAGACTCAAATACAAACGGCCAATATATATTCTAATTTCCAAACGAAGTAAATGCTTATAGACTCAAATACAAACGGCCAATATATATTCTAATCCCCAAACGAAGTAAATGCTTATAGACTCAAATACAAACGTCCAATATATATTCTTATTCCCAAACGAAGTAAATGCTTATAGACTCAAATATAAACGGCTAATATATACCAATCCCAAAACCAAGTAAATGCTTATAGACTCAAATACAAATAGCCAATATATATTCTTATCCCCAAACGAAGTAAAAGCTTATAGACTCAAATACAAACGCTAATATATGCTTATCTCCAAACGAAGTAAATGCTTATAGACTCAAATACAAACGCTAATATATGCTTATCTCCAAACGAAGTAAATGCTTATAGACTCAAATACAAACGGCCAATATATACCTATCCCAAAACGAAGTGATTGCTTATAGACTCAAATACAAACGGCCAATATATATTCTTATCCCCAAACGAAGTAAATGCTTATAGACTCAAATACAAACGGCCAATATATATTCTAATCCCCAAACGAAGTAAATTCTTATAGACTCAAATACAAACGTCTAATATATATTCTTATCCCCAAACGAAGTAAATGCTTATAGACTCAAATACAAACGGCCAATATATACCTATCACAAAACTAAGTAAATGCTTATAGACTCAAATACAAACGGCCAATATATGCCTATCCCAAAACGAAGTAAATGCTTATAGATTCTAATAAAAACGACCAATATATGCCTATACCCAAAGCAGGAAAATTCTTACAATCTCAAAGATAAACGATCAATATATACCTATCCCCAAACCAAGTAAATGCTTATAGACGAAAAGAAGAGGGTATATCTTTACCAGATTAGCCAAGACACTCACGCACGTAACAACAACGATTTTTGTCATTTTACTTCCTTGTGATGATGACAACGTGTTGGTAGCGCTGGAGTTATTATTAGTGAAAGTGACTCAATCTGAAACTCTCATTATAAAATGGCCGACGGGCATAAATTATCAATTTTAGCGGAAAGCTTTTTAAAGAAATCTATTTTACTCTTCCGATTTTATTCAAAATGAATAAAAACTCAATTATCTGTGACCTCTGAATTCTTCACTACAGCAAAAAAGATGCAGTTACCGGCCGTTTGTAAAGTAGTGTGTTCGAAAATTAATGACGTATTTCCCCGCTCTTCCATATGAGTGAATAAACCAATGCAGAACCAACATTTGAATGCCAGAAAACTTAATCTGCAATTTGTTTAACATCCCTTGTGATCGAAATTTAATGATGCAGGGTTTCCCTCCGGAAAAAAGACATAATTTAAAATGTGAATATCTGAGCAACTGCATTGTCCCAGGCAAACGAAATTCTTCATGTTTGACAATAACATATTTATTTATCTCAGTCCGAACAAGTGATTCAAAGAGATGCAGATTTTATGAGCTATAAGCTTCAGAATTGTCGAATATACGCACCACCTTTGACATGACACACGTTAAGTGGATAGTCCAACTCCTGACAAATATGCTGTAGCACGTCTTGCGTAACATTCTCAAGAGCCCCAGGGATTCTCTGCTTAAATTCCTTTAGGCTTGGAGGAAGATTGAGAACATAGACATGTCCCTTCACATAGCCCCATGTCAAAAATCACATGATGTCAAGTCATGTGAACGTCGTAGCCATTTCAACAGCATATTGTCATTACTGGCTGGCCCGATACCTATTCCTGGCAGATTCTCATTGAGATACGCGCATCACCTGTGACACGGCACGCGACAAGTCGGTATTCCAGCTCCTGCCAAACGCGTTGTAGCATGCCTTGTGTAACATTCTCCAGCACCTCAGAGATTCTCTGCTCAGGTTCCTTTAAGTTTGTAGAAAGAGAGGGGAAAATAGACTCGTCCTTTCACATAGCCCCATAGAAAAAAAATTACATGGTTTCAAGTCAGAGGAATATGGTGGCCATTTCAACAGCACATTGTCATTATCACTGGTACGCCCGATCCATCTTCCTGATAGATTCTCGTTGAGATAAGTCCACAGGGTCAGCTTCTAGTGCCGTTGAGCCACATCCCGCTGAAAAATAAAGTGTACAAAAGCAAAGTGTTCATCGAATAATCAGCTCTGAAGTATTACCGGACATGTTACTCTCAAAGACTGAAGCGAAGCGAATGTTGGACAATCTCCCCACAGATGAAGAAGACACTTCAAGCAACAGAAATGTAGTTCTACAGAAGGCTGCTGAGAATACCATGAACCGAACATGTGAGCAACGGCGAAGTTCTAGAGACAATGGCAACAAAAAGAACACTAAATCTAGATTAAATAAAGGTTTCAGTTCGAAATTCTCTGAAGATTACCTGGATTGACAGACGTCTGAAGAAGGCTGGATAGTACAACGACTGAAACTTGATAACTACAAAATCAGGCCATTAGTCCAAATTTGTCTTCTCACTTTGTTCAAGCTATACAGCGAGGCAATTCCGAGAGAATTAGATGTCCTGTCGGGATTTGTTGTTGGCGGCCACAATCTTAACAACATAAGATATACAGATGACACAGTGTTGAATAGTAGACACGGAAAGGAAACTACAAGAGCCCCTACAGAAGGTAGCGAAAGAAAGCGAGAAGAAAAGACTAACTATAATTTAAAAGACAGAATACATAGTTGTCAGCAAAAGGATGAGCCCAACTGCGAATTATAAATCGTGAATTTCAAAAGCAAGGTTAGAGATGATAGCAGAAACCATGGTAAGGGTTATATACATGGATAGAGCATATAAAAATCTACTCAGAAAAATCCAGAACATCAGTTTGAAATCCCATGCAATGCTTAACACAATTTATGGAGCAGTGAGACCAATCTCTCTTAAGCTCGAACTAAAAAATGATTACAGCTTTCCGGTCACTGCCATCGAGCGGACAGGGAAATCATCTCATCCTTACACCTATGTCATCCTTCTAGAAGCGTCTTCTCGCGAAAATTGACTTTCCCAGACACCATAGCCTGTGACTCAGGGTTGGATATTGACGATCTGGGGACAGCGATACAGGACTGAATAGTGTGGAAAGGGATTGCCAATGGATTTCCAACCAACCATAGGGAGGTTGAAGGATGATTATGACGAGGGTACGGTCACCGAAAATATATGGACATAATTCCGGACATATTTTATAGCAAATAAATAATCTGAAACATATACGGTATAGGTATAAAAATGCGTGCCGTCAGCGAGGTAAACACGTGCAATGAACCTCTTCAGAAACCTAAAATTACCTGCGTATATTGCGATCCCCTATTTTTTGCATAAAAAATTATCGCAAAAACACTGACTATATTCGAATATATACGGTAGGAACAGGTTGCTCAATAACTGAAGTGCCGAATAAGAACTAAATGAGATATCCCTAGATATGGATGGCGGAACGAGAAGACCCTTTATTTAAACTATCTCGTAGATTAAATAAAGGGTTCAGTTCGAAATTCTCTGAAGATTACCTGGATTGACAGACGTCTGAAGAAGGCTTGATAATACAACGACCGAAACTTGATAACTAAAAAATCAGGCCATTAGTCCAAATCTGTCTTCTCACTTTGTTCAAGCTATACAGCGAGGCAATTCCGAGAGAATTAGATGTCCTGTCGGGATTTGTTGTTGGCGGCCACAATCTTAACAACATAAGATATACAGATGACACAGTGTTGAATAGTAGACACGGAAAGGAAACTACAAGAGCCCCTACAGAAGGTAGCGAAAGAAAGCGAGAAGAAAGGACTAACTATAATTTAAAAGACAGAATACATGGTTGTCAGCAAAAGGATGAGCCCAAAATGCAAATTATAATTCCAAAATCAAGTTCAAAAATTTAAATATCTGTGAAGTGTTCTAACAGAAGACAGAAAGTGCGAGTCTGAGATCCGAAGATACATTGGGATGGTCAAAGTTGCATTCCAAAAACTAAGCAGAAAACTTCGTTAGAAACCAAGAAAAGAGTATTGAACTATTACGTGATATCTGTCCTCCTGTATGGCAGTAAATTCTGAACAGTCTTCTCAAAGATAAAGAAGAGACTTGAAACAACAGAAATGTGGTTCTACAGAAGGATGCTGAGAATGCCATGGACCGAACATGTGAAAAAGGACACTTATATTTAACATCAGAATGAGACAGTTGAAATTTCTAGAGATCATAAAGAGGAAAGACAGCTTGGAAAATTTGATATTCGCGAGACAGTTTGAGAGAAAGACAGAGAGAAAGATATTCAACAAGCGAAAATTAAAGAAAGAAAGAAAGAAAGAAAGAAAGGAAGAAAGAA
>OZ010599.1:60212373-60279873 GCA_963932145.1 Acanthosepion lycidas | reverse complement strand
ACCCGAGGACCTACTATATATATGGTATTTTTAAACCAGACAGAAAGGTTTGTTGTTTTTTTTTTATATTTTTCTCGCATGTGAACAAGTGTTTTCATTTCTACGCTAGATTAGTATAGAAATTGTTCAATTTTTTCTTAATTCCACCGAATCTATTGGCTATTCTTCTTTCATGCATCCCTTCAAGACGTAGGCGATTATGGATCTCCACAATTTCATGCCTTTTGTAAATTTCAGGTCCTTCCTTATAAATTTTATTTTTCTGTTATCTCTCCTAAACCTTATCCCGGCGTCACTAATTATGGTGTTTATTAATTATCAAGCTCACTAATTATGGTGTTTCCACTGTCCCTATATCTCTCAATAGTCCTGTGAGTATCAGATTTTCCCAGCCGACTTTCCTCATTATGTGTTGTAGAGTAGTTTTCACAGCGGAGGCTTGTATTTCAATAAGTCGTCCTAAATTAGGTTCGACGTACAAAACATTAGGAACTTGAAATAAGAGTTAATGACGCAGCAATCTAGTTGTAATGGTTGATACTTCAATGCCCGATATCGCCTGACCCGCTCAACACCACTGAGCCCAACTGGCGACGGCTACTACTACTACTACTTATTATATGTGGGAGAGTCTATTAATAATAGAATAGGTACGTCAGGTATAACATTATGTGCCATAGATATTTCAACTGTCTCTTCCTGATGTTAAGTAAACTTGTCTTTTTGTTTCCATTTTCTCTAAAACTTCGTCGTTGCTCGTATATTCGGCCAACGGTATCCTCAGCATCCTTCTGTAGAAGCACATTTTTGTTGGTTTGAGACTACATATATACTATTCCAGTAAAATGTCTTTCTTTTTAATGGCTTTGTTTATTTGTGTAATTTTTGTTTTCAATTGTATAATTTTGATTACCTTGCGCGCTGCTGTTTTGAGCCTAGTGTTGTTGTTGTTGCTTTATATTTCTTTTTTACAATTAAATTAACCTATTTTTTGTTTAGTTTGTTCAACAGGAGTGTTTCATTATTTTATAATATTCCTTAAAGCGAATTTGTAAATTTTGCATATGCATTTATATGACGTATATTTAGGCAGCAAGTATTCGTCAAAACAACGAAACCAGATGTTGACCAAGGAAGATGCACTTCGTTAAGCCTACAGGCAAGAAGCTTCTCGATAACTAATATAATGCAATACCCAGACAAAATGTTTCTCCTGTAGTGTGGGCATCATAATCTCTCTCTTAAAATTTACACACACACACACACACACACACACATATGTATGTATATATATATATATATATATATATATATTGCTTCTCGGTATACAAAAAATTACTCATTTACTTAACAAAAAATTGCTTCTTTAACCAAGTCATAGGATGTTAAGTCAGGACTTCTGGCTGCCCATTCATACATAAAATAACGCTGTATACATATATATATATATATATATATATATATATATATATATATATATATATATATATGTATACATAGCGTGATTTTATGTATGAGTGGACATGCATATACATATATATATATATATATATATATATATATATATATATATATATATATGCATGCCCACTCATACATAAAATCACGCTATGTATATATTTAATTACATGCATATATATATATATATATATATATATATATATATGCATGCACACTCATACATAAAATCACGCTATGTATACATACATACATATATATGTATACATATATATATATATATATATATATATATATATATATATATATATATATATATTTCATTGAATACAACAGACACGGTGCTTTTATCTAGTTTTTTTTTAAACAATTTCTCATGCGATCTAATATGTTTTTTTCTTTTCACATGATAAATTATATGAAAAAATTTTATATAATTTATCATCTGAAAAAGAATAAAGTTATTAAATCGTATGAGAAATTTATACAAAACTAAATAAAAGCACCTTGTCTGTCGTATTCAATGAAATGTGCGTGAAAGGATTGCTACCCAAATATAGAATTATATATATGTATATAGATAGATAGATAGATAGATAGATAGATAGATAGATATCACCCTGTATATATGTGTGTTGGGCACCTCGGCCTGATGCAATGGTTAGCAAGCTTGCTTCGCTAGATCAGTTACGACTGAAAAGTGAGATTGATCCTCACTAGGTGCCCCACATTTTCGGCCTTGTGCCACATCTAATCTACGGTTTGAAAATAACTATATATGTGCGTGTGGTGTGTGTGTTTCTTATTATTACAAACGTTATATATAGTAGATACACGTTTGAGCTGATACCGCTCAATTAATATCTCTCTCTCTTTCTCTTTCTCTCTCCTTCCCTTTCTCACTCTCTCTCTTTCTCTCTCTCTCTCTTTCTCTCTCTCTCTTTCTGTCTCTGTTTATCTTTCTCTCTTTCTCTCTCTCTCTCTCTCTTCCTTTCTCTCTCTCTCTCTTTCTATTTCTCACTCTCTTTCTGTTTCTCTCTCTCTATTTCTCTCTCTCTCTCTCAGACACACCTTTGTTAATAATGGTGTTGGTCACTTTAAACCAGGTATCTTTGCTTGCTTCATTCTATCACTCCAACATTACCTTTCTCAGTTGACATCCGTCACAACTCTTCTCTTTCTTTAAGCTTTTTTTGAAGTGGACATCATATCTTTTATTAGCAAGATCGATTCTTCTTTACACAAAAGACAACGAAAATGTTAATTGAAGTTGATCCTTTATCTATATATAAAATTCCGCGATGCCGTTAGTCCATCCCACACACCCTCTAAATATACATATATTGACAAAGATTGTACCTCTTGAGTTACTCTATATGTACAAAACAATTGAAAAGTACTCCATATTTTATTCAGTAACTATAATTTTAACATGAAATTGAAATAAGAGGGAAGAATTTAGCATTAGGTACTATTTAAAATTCGATAAGTGCACCTGATTTTGCTACCAGCTTCTAAAGAATTACATCAACTGATTTCACCAGGAAATCTTGTCGTATGGAAGACATAACTTCTTGCATTCGCCCTTCAAGTTCTTCTAAATTCTTTGTTTGGTATAGAAGAATTACTCCTTTAACCAATCCCAAAGAAAAAGTCACAGCATGTTAAGTCAGGACTCCTGGCTGTCCACTCATACATAAAATCACCCTGTGTATGTATATATATATATATATATATATATATATATATATATATATATATATATATATATATATATATATATAATCCTCCAGATCTACAAAACAACAATTCGCCCTTGCATGGAGTATTGCTGCCATATATGGTCTGGTGCCCCTTCTGTTTGCATCGGGGTTCTTGATAGGCTCCAGAGGCGGATATGCAATGTAATTGGCCCTGCCCTGGCGTGTCGTCTACAGTCACTTTCTCACAGACGCGCCGTCGCCTCCCTCTGTCTGTTCTACAAATACTTCCATGGAAATTGCTCCGAGGAGCTGTATTCGCTGGTTCCCAGACCTCATGAGTTCAAGCGCCCTACGAGGCTGGCATCCCGCTCTCACCCCTTCACTGTCGAAACCCCTAAATGTAGCCGTCTCTTCTACTCTAATAGCTTCATGTCTCACACCTCTCGCCTGTGGAACTCCCTTCCCTATTACTGTTTCTCCAGCTATTCAAGTGTAATGTCAATCGATATCTCCAGTTGCCTTGATCTATCCACTACCCTCATCCTTTCTTCTATCACTTCTATCTGACCTTGCTCTAAATTTTCTGTAACCCCTTGCGTCCTAGTGGCTTCCCGCCTTGCTTGGGGTGAAATGCTTAATATATATATATATATATATATATATATATATATATATATATATATATATATATATATATATATTCAGAACTAAGCCATCTACTAGGCTTATAAACCCTACTAGGCCAGAAAACGGTAGAATTAGTAAGACTATCTTAGAAAGAACCAACCACTCCATAAAAAAACACCCTTAGACTATTACAGTGGATTAATACAGCTGATGTTATCAACTGGTTTAATAACATCCAATATAAGGGCAACTGTACTTTCATACAGTTCGATATTATCGATTATTATCCCTCTATATCGAAGAATCTATTCACTTTGGCCTTGGATTTCGCCCGGGAATACTCTAATATTTCTGAGAGTGAAGTGGACATTATCATGAAATGCTGAAATTCTCTTCTGATCTACAAGGATGAACAGTGGACCAAAAAGTCTTGCAACAATTTTGACATGTATGTGGATGTGTGTACATGTATTTATCGGTGTCTATGTGTATGGAAAGTGCATTCACTTTTAATTGTGTATGTATGCATGTGTTTGTTTCCCTTTTTTTTTTTTTCTTTTTTTTTTTTATAAAGGGCCGTGGAGATGTTCCCTGTCTCGTCACTTTTTGTCTGTATATATATCTAAATATATCTTGGTGCTTATGTTTTACGCGTGAGGTTAGGATCCCATTCACACACTTGGGATTAAAATGTATACATATTGTCAGAGGACCGGATGACAGATAAGCGTCTGTTCTAACGTAATTTCAATGAAGAAATAAATTGAATAACATATGTATTTCTTCCTTTCTCCTCAGCAATTTTATAATTTTAAACTTAATAGTGATTAAATTTGGATTTTAAAATTGGTAATTTTTACTTTTAATTTTAATATCAAAATTTATCATATAATTTAATAATTATTGGTTAGAATAAATTCTTTTTTAATATTACCCCTATTTTAAAGACCTGAATAGCTATTATAACATGTCTTCGTTATCAAGCTTTTTGAATTTTCCTATACTTGTATTTTGATTGGTCAATTCTAGCTTTTGTAACAACGTTTTCCCCTTGCGAAGGATAATTAATTATTTTAAACTTTTAAAACCATTTATTTTACATTCAACATCGTCACTTGATAAGACACCGGAGGTGCTGAACCAAAATGGCTATTTTTGTAGTGATTTTATAACATATTTATGTTATAATTTTTTAAATAAATAATTATATCTGCTCTACTCTGTAGTGAGCACTCTTTTAAGAATAGAGAGCTTGAGTAAGTAGACGGCGGAACAACATTTAAGAGACATCGCAAAAAAGAAAAAAACTTTTAAGAACTACAAAAGACAGGTAAATGTGGAGTGTGTTTATTTCTATCCATCTCATCCTCGCTATCTATCTATCTATTTTCCTTTAGTATCTACTCCATTCTGTTCATATCTATCTATGTCACTCTGCTCATATCTCTCTATCTCAGCCTGCTTATATCTATCTATCTATCTATCTATCTATCTATCTATCTATCTATCTATCCCAGTCTCTTCATATCTATCTATCTATCTATCTATCTATCTATCTATCTATCTATCCTAGTCTCTTCATATCTATCTATCTATCTATCTATCTATCTATCTATCTATCCCTGTTCATTTAGTACCTATCCCATTCAGTTTATATCTATCTATGCCACTCTGCTGATATCTCTCTATCTCAGCCTGTTTATATCTATCTATCTATCTATCTATCTATCTATCTATCTATCTATCTATCTATCTATCTATCTATCTATCCCAGTCTCTTCATATCTATCTATCTACCTACCTACCTACCTATCTATCTATCTGCATCTCAGAATGTATACAACCAAGCTCTTGGAAATTTTAAAACAGAAAATTCAAATGAAATGCCAATCCCTATAACTCGTAGCCCTCATGTCTATAAACGGCGTTAAGCACACGAAAATATTTATTCATACGTCTGTCGCTCAGTTTTAACATGAAATAATAAGATTTAGACACCACTGCCGTCAGAAATCGCAATATCATCTCCCCCACATTTTTTTCTTCTTCTTCTCCAAGTCGTTTTTCACAACCATTCTTCGTTTTGGCACAACCCAGTTCTTTCCATTTTTTTTATTCAATTAATGAGAAACCCTTCAAAAGTACATTAACAAATGATCAGCTATCGGGCCAGCATCTCGACAGCATCTTGGCCTGCTGTTCGACACTTCGCTTCTTCTATCAAACCCGACCCCATTTTTTTTTCCTGCCTTCATATTGACAGCTTCCTTTTAATGAATTTTTTTTTCAGGAAGAATTTTAGAATTAATTATATAATCCTTAGAAATGTTCAGTAAATCCACGCCATTTTTATTTTTATTCATTTATTTCTTGTCCTTGTGTGTATGTGTGTGTCTGTGTATGGACAAGCGAGAATGACAGTCGTCTGACAATCATTGTGTTTTGATTAAATGCATTGGCAACTGGGAATATTTTCGAACAAAGGAACCCGGGACTAAAATGCAAATGACGGAAGTGGGTGACTTAAACGCATACACCTATAAAAAATATCAAACAGAAGAATAGTAAAATAAAAGCCTTTTATCAATTCATAAAGTAATTTTTGTTTCTAATATATATATATATATATATATATATATATATATATATATATATATATATAGTCTCTTTCTTAGAATTTTTCTCGGGAATAATAACTTCTTTTTTTTTTTTTAATTTTGCTTTATCAGAGATTATTATGTAGCTAAAGTTGATATAAATTTTTCCCGTCATGCCCCCTGTTAATATTAGAAGCTTAATATTTTTTTTGTAATGGTTACTGAATATAATAATCGAATTATAAAAAAAGAGATTTCATCATATAATATAAATGTAAAAACAATATGGCGATTGAAAGTAAAAAGATTAGACGAAGACAAATAGGAATATTGATGAAAATACTTATTGTAGATATTTTCTAATAAATTTGTATTTTCAATTGGCAAGCGATTTAGATTAGAAATTTGATCATCTTGACATCAACAAATTCATATGTTTCAAACTAGTGCAATGAATTGTTGTAACTTAGAAAGGGTTACTGAGTGAGGAATAACCAAAACGGATGTTGGAAATGAAATGGTAATCTTTATAACATCAACAATAAACAATACGAGCCAGCGGCTTGAAGTAGGTAAACCACTTCTAGACTGCTGGACTACTTAGAAAGCATATTACTCTCACTTACAATAGTGTCTAATGTATTTATGAGGATTGGGACATACCCATTAGTGTTCATAGGTACGGTATATGACATGAATGATGGTTCAAATAAATGACTTCTATATTTAAAGTGAATATATTCTCTAATACATGTAGCTTAGTAAATGGCCAGATGATTTAGATCAGAAATTTGATTCTCTTGCCGTTAGTGAAGTAACAGTTACCAAACTTGTTGAACACAATATTTACTCATCTATCAAACGTATTTTTCCTCCTATCCATTTATTACAGTGTATGTATCTATGTTGATTGATTTGTTTTACGGGATATCAACCCTTTTTTTGGATTAATTAATGCCAGAAAATATTAAAACTTTGGATCCTGTGTATCTGATGGATATATTCAAGCCTGCCTCACAGCTTAGATGGATGCGCATTCCAGTCCTTTTCGGTGGTCTGTGTTCGGAATCCAAGTAAAAGCTAGAATTTAGGGAACTGATATTTACGGTAGGCTAATTCCAAGGTTGGAATAAAATATACATACACACATGCATACAGTTTGAATGAAACTAAATTAGTCATCTTTGTCACGAAAGCTAATTTCCTCTTCTGTCTGGCAATAACATCTGGGTAACAGGAAAAGGGTATAACCAGAAGTGAGTGGACATTTGAAGTCATTTTTCTAACTCCGGTATTTAAACTGAATATATTTTCTAATAAACATAGCATTTTCAATGGGCAAGCAATTTAGATTTGAAATTTGATCATCTTGTCATCAACGAATTGTCATGTACCAAACTAGTATAATGAATGATGTGTCCTGTTTGGGATTCGGTTTTCAAGTTCCTTCTAAAATCTTCTCATTCTCTTTCACTCTCAGTAGCCCCATGCATCTTAGTGGCATTATTGCCTTGCTTGGGGTGAAATGATTACAGAAAATACTTGAGCGCACGCTAACTTACACACACACATTTTTAATCAAATTGAAATGGACACTTGTTTCGCGAGGGCTAATTTTCCTTGTGTCTAACAGGAAAATAGTATAAGCTAGCACTTTGAAGTCATTTTTTTTTTGTAAATATATGAATATCGTAATTTTTTCAGTGTTCCTCAACCGGTTTTTTTTCCATGTGGCCCCTGTTTAATGTCAAAAAATTTCAGGCCCATAAGCACCAATAGAAATTCCATGTAGTAGGAAATACGTATAGGTTGGTGCAAAAATAATGACGTAATATTGTCGTTTTTTTTTTAAGTTAAAAATACGTCAAAAAACGCTAAATTTAGTAGAAAATATAAATCTTGACTAATGACTACACTGCTCCTTGTGTCTCCAGGCCTATTTAACATATTTCTCATGTTCACTTTTGGGCCCACGTTGAGATTCACTGGTTGAAATGGACAAACAATTTAGATTTGAAATTTGATAATTTTGCAATCAGTGAAGTGACATATCCCAAACTAGTATGATGAATGATATTTCAAAAAAGTGACTTTTGTATTTAAACTGAATATATTTTCTAACAAACGTAGTATTTTTAATGGGCAACAATTTAGATTTTGAATTTGATCATTTTGCAATCAGTGAAGTGACATATCCCAAACTAGTATGATGAATGATAGTTCAAATAAGTAACTTCTGTCTTTAAACTGAATATATTTTCTAATAAATGTAGCATTTTAAACGGGCAAACGATTTAGATTTCAATAAAATCTTATTTTTGTAACTATGAAATTAATTAATTAAAATATTTATATATTTTTATATAATTTTTATATTTTATATCAATTATATATTTGTTAAATATATACTTTATATATTTTATTATATAATCAATAATTTTATTATTAAAAAAAATTGATATAATTGTTTTATATAATATGCCAATTATATATTTTTTTTATTTTTTACAGTTTTTATAATTATTAGGTTGGTGCAAAAATAATGACGTAATAATGTCGTTTTTTGAAGTTAAAAATACGTCAAAAAACGACATTATTACGTCATTATTTTCGCACCAACCTAATATTTGTATATTTTATGATTTAATTTTTTTTTTCTTTTTTTCATATCCTCGACATTATAATAATAAGGATAGAGTTTGTCCCGAAATACTTTGTCATACTGTGTCTATGTACGGGTCTACGTGTGCTCGTTTGAACATTAAAATGACACATGCACATCAAAGTCGCTCACATACAATACAGAAATATACATAGTCATTATATACGCACATGCAATATCGCACGCAATTGTCCCTTTATAATATATAGATTATGGGACATTCTGCAAGGTGTAAATGAAGCATTATGGAGTACAGGCTCCCCAGAAAGCAGTTGAGCAACATGCTCCATAAGTTTTCTATGGGGTTGAGGTCAGGAGATTGGGGCACCCATGTCATAACACTCACCTGCTTCTCATCAAAGTATTCTTTCATCAATTTTGATTTGTGACAGGGAGCATTATCTTGCATAAAAATGAGCTTGGTGGGGTCAATTTGCACCCTTTCAGCAGAAGGGAGCAGACAAGACACTAAAATTCTCTTGTACTGCTCGCTCCTGAGAGTCTTTTTAATTGATTTCAAGAAACCAGTTCCATGACAAAAAAAAAAGCATCCCCAAAACCTTATACTAAACGGACTTGACAGTACTTACTGCTAAATTCAAAGTGCTTTTAAAGCTTCTTCTTCGGATTTTTGATCGCTTATCCTTTGAATTTAGCTCAACTTTCATTTCATCGAAGAAGAGAACATTTAGTAAAAAAAAATCAGTTGAGTCACTTTTATCGAACAGTACTGTATATAAACTGTATGTCTATTAAGTTGGTGCAAGAATAATGTCGTTTTTTGACGTTCAACTTCAAAGGAAAAACGACAATATTTTTGCACCAACCTAATATATTTTATAGACAACGCAAATGCATTTGATAAGATAGAGCACAAAGATCTATTTGAACTGATAGGAAAACTTTATATACAGAGTGCGATGGGTAAATTATCGTCTAAATGACACAAAAATGAAAATAACACTGACGTCTCATTTTAACAGATATACAGGGTACGATGGATAAATTGTCATCTAAATGACACTAAACTAAAAAATAACACTGACGTCTCATTTTAACAGATACATTTACCAAACATTGCACAAAAATATATATAATGCGGAAACGTAAATTTATTCAATATATTCGACATTGCCTTCAACCACGTCCTCCACACCGACTTCAGAATCTCCTGCAACTCTTCTGAACGTTTTCCTTTAAGTTGGTGAATGTCGCCATAACCCTTGTTCATCTTTGGTGCTACAAGGAGTTTTGTTGTTCTCTCGTTCAACTGCGCCGCACACATAATATTCAGGGCGGTTACAGTCTGGGGAGTTACGTGGCCAGATGTAAGGTGTGATGTGGTCGCAGAAAGCGTCTGGCACCCATGAATGCATTCTCCAGCAGCCACCCTCTTGACTACCTTCACTTCCTCCTCGCTTAATGTAGGCCTCCGTGTTGAATCTGTGGAAAGATTAATAGAGGCATAACATAGCCATCACTAGTGATCACTCTAAACACCTTCGTAATCACCATTAGACTCATATAACTCTTTCCAAATCTTCTGCACTGTCCTCATATTGACACCCAGACGTACTGAAATGTTCGGGTTTGATCTTCCGGTGCAAATGCTACGCAGTACAGCAAGCCCTTTCTAAATTACTAGTGCAGTGAATTGCGTCATGACCCTCTTCTTCTCACAAACAGTGCCCAACTGACCTTACTAGACAGTGCAGAATCAAAAACAAACAAAGCGCATGCGCAAAATTAAAAGTATAAAATGGCGATAATTTGCCCATCACACCCTGCATTCGGGAAAGTGGTTAGAATAATCCAGAACTTTTACTGGGAGCAAAGCACCTGCATACGGACAGAAAATGAACTAAGTACACAAAAGTCAGAAATGGTCTTAAGACAAGAAGGTTTCTTCTCGCCGGATTTATTCAAACTTAACAACGAGGCGATTTTGACAAAACCTGAAACCTACTAGGTGTTACCTGACACAGTTAATGGCATATCATCTCTTAGTTGCGACTTTGTTTTGAGGCAGAATGCAACTCAGGTGTGTCTTTGCATGCGGACTGGGCATAGCAGGGGAAAAAATGGCTGAGAGATTCCCGGTTCGGGTAACTGATGCCATCGGCAGTACCCCGTCATTTCACTAGAGAAGTGGTCTGTATTAATATCGATATCAGAGCAACGGACGATTGCGGGGGCTGGGCATTTTTTTTTTTTTTTTTTACCTTGGCCCAGGTGTACATGCTCAGATACCACACATTAAGCTCGAGCTTGGACAGGTGCTAGGTGTAGAAAAACGACCGGCCTTCTCTACACTAATTGTTAAACATAGACTCATTAGAACAGTCGTTGAGTCGTGAGCATTGCCGCACTGAGCTATGTTATTCTCTGGTTCTAGCACATTTGCGTCCAGGGCAATTGAGTTTCTGGACATTTGCAGCCCTAGACAAATGCGTCTCCGGATAATTGCGTACCTTTGATAGTTTTTTGAAACTTTTAAAGGCAATTATCATAAATTTTGAAAAAAATGCATAGATAGAATGATCATAATTTTTTAAATAAAAGTAATAAAATAAAATTAAAATTAAAAGTTTATTTTTGTTTAAAATGCAATGACCGATTAACATTTTTCGTATGATAGTTGTCACTATAACTTTCCTCGTCTACAAATATTTTTTCCACCAGTGTTTGATTTTCGGAACTTAAACATGGGTTCCATATAAAAATATAATCTATAAAATCCAGAATCTATTAATCGTTTCTGGTACGAACTGCTGGAATGAACTTCAAACTTCTAGCTTAATTTTCTTATGCTTTAAAAACTAAACTGTTTCTCTCTTTTTTTATTTATGGTAAATAACTTTCTGCTTGTTTAGAATAAATAAATGTTTTCGTGTGAAAATTTCTATATTAAACAACTCTTTAAAAATGGTAACTTCAAAAAATTATCAGAGTTATACAATTAACCAGGGACACATTTGTCCAGGGACAACATTCACCAGCCGCTTATTCTGTAGCTAAATGATATAGCGCGTCAGGCTTGATGACGGTTTCGCGTATGATACAGGTTCGATTCCTGTCTGAGGACATATATTTTCTATAAAATTTCTTGGACATTCAGGCCGCTAAATATTGTTAATACTGTTTATTATAAACAAAGCATTTACTTAAATATTTGTATGTAAAAAATAACGTATAAACAATAAATATATTAAAATAATTGTCGGACTTTGTCCATTTTATAATATATGACGTCATTTGTTTACGTTAAGATACGCTTCGAGCAGATATGAGCGTTTGAGAGAATTTTTTTTTTAAATATAGAGAAAAAAAAGTTGGAACAAAGTAACTATAAACATTTTCTTTTCTTTTTTTCCTATCCTCTGCCAGTTGCAATAATAGAGAAAGCATTACCCCTCACCATCTCCGGTGAGACACGCTTCAAAAGCCTCTCCGTTTCACGAGGCTCGTCCATTAATCGAGACCCAATGGCGCCAATCCTCCGAAGGAACGCCATCGAACGAGGGCCAATAACACCAGAAGTCTCCATTGCCACAGGAGTAAAAAAAAATCTAGCAGCAAGAGAAGAATATTTAACTGTTTTTTTTTTTTGTTTTTTGTTTTTGTTTTTTTGTTATAACTTCGTCTCGGGCGACGGACCCCGTCTCAACCGCGGACCTGATTAAATTACCGGCCGAAAATGTATCCGCACAGGTCGCATCCCAAATCAACGACTTCCCCATTTAAAAAGGGAAAATGGTAATGCCATCCGACCGCTTTCCATCACCGCGGTCGAGGCCTACGGATTCGATTTCGGAAGGAAACCCAGCTGCATCCAAACCTCTTTTGATGATGTTGTTTATTGCTGCGTACCGTGGAAAACGACCGGCACTACGACGACAGGAGAGAGGATGCAAACCAAACTCATCGATGGAGGCTCCATATCCGCATCTGTGACACTCACATATTTGAGTCCAAGACGGATCACGACTCCGACCCGAGTGCAGTCATCATCTAGAAGGGTACCGGTAAATGAAGTGGGCACTGCGTTGAGCCAGACGCCACTACTCGGTTGGGAAGCAGATAGAAGCAGGCGAGGCGAGGCTGATCCAGAGAGAGCCTCAAATTAGTAAAATTGGCCTCGCATTTTATTTTATCCCAGTTTTTTTGTTTTGATGTGTCTAGTGGGATAGAAAGTAATTCTTGGGTCCAGACACTGCAAGCTTGTTCGAAAGAACTACCCGAGAAACCCTGAGACGATCCACCGAGTATCTCATCAATTAATTCGTGACTGGACGAAAGTGTAGAAAGATATGCTGGAAGGGCCAAATCTACCGCTGATCGAAGGCCCAGGCCCCCGAAACTCAAAGGTAGCTTTGCCTGCCTCCAGCCTCTGTCTTCGAAATTAACGTTGCAAATTAGCTCCGCGCATTTCTTAATTGTGATATCTATCTCATTTAAGAAATCCTGTTCGATGGAGCAAGAAGCACTTCGGAAACTGTTCTTCAAGAGGAGGAGGGCTGGATGTGCATCATTTAATTGCAATTTCTCAGTCATATCGCTATCAAAGCGAGGAAAAGACACTACTGGTTTCAGTGAGAAAAAGAAATAAAGAGATTAGTGTTTAGCGTCTCCTGCCAATACCTCATAAATAATGAACTATTCCGCTTTGACTGTGTGGAAAGCGGGGAAAAGACACTACTGGCTTCAGTGAGAAAAAGAAAGAAAGAGTTTAGTGTTTAGCGTCTCCTGCCAATACCTCATAAATAATGAACTATTCCCCTTTGACTGTGTGGAAATAGGGGAAAAGACACTACTGGCTTCAGTGAGAAAAAGAAAGAAAGAAATTATTGTTTAGAGTCTCCTGCCAATACCTCATAAATAATGAACTATTCCGCTTTGATCGTGTTAGAATGACATGCTTAGTATCCAAACACTCTCGAATGGCCATTGGAAAGACAGGAGAACCAAGAATGAATGTGTAATTCCTCCTTAGGTGTTATTTTAATATCCTCAAGGATGAGTCTAATATCCCAGATAGCACTCACGAAATCCTCTGCACTATAATTCAAGTTTATTATCTCTGACTTGGACGAGATAAAGCAGGAATAAATCGTCAGAGGTCAGAAGCTATGGCCTCGATGGATCCTCCCAACGGTGAATCGTCAAGATACCATATATTGAAAGGAGAAGCGATGGAACGAACTACCCCGTCAATCGCCATCGCAAATAGTAGCGGACCAAGTAGATCACCTTGCTGGATTCCACTAGCAGAAGAGATAATATTATCGGAGGCGATCGCCATACTTGGATGACTATACGAAAGATGAGCCAGTTTAAATATGGAAGGAGTCCGTTGATGGCAAATTTCCAGGGCATGATCCCTTCTGATGCTATTGAATGCGCTTTTCGTATCGAATTTTAATAAGATACGTGGAGATGCATGTGATGTATTCTCGAAAAATGATCTTGTGGCATGAACCGCGGCTTCACATCATCCCTGTATGCCTACCCCGAGCAGGACAGGTCGCAATTCATGCCCTATCTCCTTCATAACAACTCTACAAGCAATTTTTGCTGCAAGACGACGAAAAATGTTATAGCGATAGGGCGGATACCTCCGTCTTTTTTTTTTTTTTTTTTTTGTTAAGCCGTTAAGATGGCTGAAAATATTAAGTCGCGAGCATGTTGGGGCATCTCAGCTCGGAGAAGGGTATTAATAAGAGCTGTTATGGATGTTTTCAAATGTTCTCCAGCTTCAGCAGAGTGGGCAGAAATTAAGTCCTTGATGTGACCAGGTCGAAGGCCGTCCACGCCTCCACTGCTGCTTCCCGGGAAAGACTTCAGACCGGCAACCATTGCTTCCTTTGAGATTTCAATATTTGAATCATTGTTTTCCATCTGAACAAATCTGACATCTGATGGTGGTGCAGGATGTTTCCGACGGAGAGCTGTGACAAATCGTGAGAGAAATTAGGGGAAATTTCTAGTTTAAAAGTAGTAATCCGACCTTGTTAAACAAACGCTTCCGCTGTAGCTGAATGGTATAGCACTTCAGGCTATATGACGGTTCCGTGTAGGATACCGGTTCGATTCCTGACGGAGGACGCATATTTTTTATGAAAATTCTCGGACATTCAGGCCGGTAAATGTTTGTTATAAACAGAGCATTTACTTAAATATTTGTATCTATAAAAATAACGTATAAACAGAAAATATATTAAAATAATTCTCTGACTTAGTCCATTTCATAATATATAATAAGATTCTACATCGGAATTGGTAAATCGAATTTTTAATCAAGGACATGCTTCGATCGGAAAAAATATAGTTTCAAATAAGCGGTGTTGGGTCTTGTAACATATGACCCTAGGATAAGAGAAAGTGGATTACTGTATTCTCCACGAAGAATTATTGAATTAACTTTCATGTAATAAGCAGAGATTCCATTGACAAACGAAATGTGTATATATTTAGATTAGTTGCAGACCCCGTTTACGTGTACTATTTTTGTCTTCGCAGACATTTCACTGTCTACGTTCTGTATGAGGATAGCAATTATAGAAAGAGCACATTACCCAAATTTCATCCAGCCTCTCTATTCTTCTGGCTAATTGACTTCTCGGCCAGGGGACATTCATTTATGGACAATCTAAAGTAGCCTAACACAGGTGAATTTGACAAGACATTAAAATCACCTTTTCCTATATCTGTTCCGATTGATTGAGATTTCTAACTTGCATTGATATCAGCGAATAATTACTAACGTCTTCTCTCTTTCATGTGTCTTGTGACCCTTACAATTTGCTCAGATTTCGTAGGTTCGTGATTTTAAATGAAAAGTTTTGAAATTTTCGAACACAGTCCAAGGAAATTTGCACTTTCCAGAAGAGTTTTAATTTCCTCTTTAGATATATGTAAAAGAACAAGCTGTAAATTTTAAAACTTACTTTCTGAAATCCACTTAAACCGACACTTTTTCCATGTATTGAAACCATTTCGTGCTTACTTGATTTCAGATCTAAAAATTGAAAATTTTAAAATAGATTTTAATAGTTCACTTTGAGAAATTTGCATATAATCATTATGCTTTTTCTTCCCATTGTTAGGTAGTTCTTTACTGAGAACGACCGTTGCGACTTGTCAGTATCTCATAAATAATAAACTATTTAGTTTGATCGTGTAGAAAGCGGGAGAAAGAAAATACTGGCTTCAATGATAGAAAGAAAGAAAGAAAGAAACAAACAAACAAACAAACAAGCAAACAAACAAAGAAGTGTTTGACATATCCTAGCTCATGAATAATGGACTATTCCGTTTTGATCGTGTTTAAAACAGGGAAAAGACACTACTGGATTCAGTGAGAAAAATAAAGGAAGAAATTAGTGTTTAGCGTCTCCAGCCAATACCTCATAAACAATGAACTATTCCGCGTTGACCGTGTGGAAAGCGGGGAAAAGACACTACTGGCTTCATTGAAAGAAAAAATAAAGTAATTAGTGATTAGCGTCTCCTGCAAACACCTCATAAATAATGAACTATTCCGCTCTGACCGTGTGGAAAGCGAGGAAAAGACACTGCTGGCTTCAGTGAAAGAAAGTAATTAGTGTTTAGCGTCTCGTGCCAATACCTCATAAATAATGAACTGTTCCGATTTGACCGTGTGGAAAGCGGGAAAAAGACACTACTGGCTTCAGTAAAAGAAAGTAATTAGTGTTTAGCGTCTACTGCCAATACCTCATAAATAATGAACTATTCCTCTTTGACCGAGTGGAAAGCGAGGAAAAGACACTACTGGCTTCAGTGAAAGAAAGAAAGAAAGAAAGAAAGAAAGAAAGAAAGAAAGAAAGAAAGAAAGAAAGAAAGTAATTAGTGTTTAGCGTCTCCTGCCAATACCTCATAAATAATGAACTATTCCGCTTTGACCGTGTGGAAAGCGAAGAAAAGACACTGCTGGCTTCAGTGAGAAAAAGAAAGAAAGAAATTAGTTTTTACCGTCTCCTGCCAATACCTCATAAATAATGAACTATTCCGCTTTGACCGTGTGGAAAGCGAAGAAAAGACACTGCTGGCTTCAGTGAGAAAAACAAGTACAAAGTTTAGTGTTTAGCTTCTCCTGCCAATACCTCAAAAATAATGAACTATTCGGCTTTGACCGTGTGGAATGCGGGGGAGAAACACTACTGGCTTCAGTGAGAAAAAGAAAGAAATAAATTAGTGTTTAGCGACTCCTGCCAATACATCAAAAATAATGAACTATTCCGATTTGACCGTGTGTAAAGCTGGGAAAAGACATTACTGGCTTCAGTGAGAAAAAGAAAGAAAGAAATTAGTGTTTAGCGTCTCCTGCCAATACCTAATAAATAATGTACTATTCCGCTTTGACCGTCTGGAAGCGGGGAAAACACTACTGGCTTCAGTGAGAAGAAGAAAGAAAGAGTTTTGTGTTTGCCGTCGCCTGCCAATACCACATAAATAATGAGCTATTCCGCTTTGACCGTGTGGAAAACGAGTTACAGATACTACTGGCCTCAGTGAAAGAAAGAAAGAAATTAGTGTTTAGCGTCTCCTGCCAATACCTCATAAATAATGAACTATTCCGCTTTGACCGTGTGGAAAGCGAGGAAAAGACACTACTGGCTTCAGTGAGAAAAAGAAAGAAAGAAATTAGTGTTTAGCGTCTCCTGCCAATACCTAATAAATAATGAACTATTCCGCTTTGACCGTGTGGAAAGCGGGGAAAAGACACTACTCTCTTCAGTGAGAAAAAGAAAGAAAGAATTTTGTGTTTAGCGTCTCCTGCCAATACCTCATAAATAATGAACTATTCCGCTTTGACCGTGTGGAAAGCGAGGAAATACACTACTGGCTTCAGTGAGAAAAAGAAAGAAAGAAATTAGTGTTTAGCGTCTCCTGCCAATACCTAATAAATAATGTACTATTCCGCTTTGACCGTCTGGAAGCGGGGAAAAGACACTACTGGCTTCAGTGAGAAGAAGAAAGAAAGAGTTTTGTGTTTGCCGTCTCCTGCCAATACCACATAAATAATGAGCTATTCCGCTTTGACCGTGTGGAAAACGAGTTACATATACTACTGGCCTCAGTGAAAGAAAGAAAGAGTTTAGTGTTTAGCGTCTCCTGCCAATACCTCCTATATAATGAAATATTCCACTTTGATCCTGTGGAAAGCGGGGAAAAGACACTACTGGCTTCAGTGAGAAAAAGAAAGAAGGAAATTAGTGTTTAGCGTCTCCTGACAGTACCTTATAAATAATGAACTATTCCGCTTTGACCGTGTGGAAAGCTGGGAAAAGACACTACTGGCTTCAGTGAGAAAAAGAAATAAAGAGATTAGTGTTTAGCGTCTCTTGCCAATACCCCATAAATAATGAACTATTCTGCTTTGACCGTGTGAAAAGCGGGGAAAAGACACTACTGGCTTCAGTCAAAGAATGTAATTAGTGTTTAGCGTCTCCTGCCAATACCTCATAAATAATGAACTATTCCGCTTTGATCGTGAGGAGAACGGGAAAAGTCACTACTGTCTTCAGGGAAAGAAAGAAATTAATGTTTAGCGTGTCCTGCCAATACCTCAAAAATAATGAACTATTCCGCTTTGACCGTGTGGGAAGCGGGAAAAAGATAATACCGGCTTCAGTGAGAAAAAGAAAGAAAGAAATTAGTGTTTAGCGTCTCCTGCTAATACATCATATTTAATGAACTATTCCGCTTTGACCGTGCTGAAAGCGGGGAAAAACGCTACTGGCTTCAGTGAAAGAAAGAAAGAAAGAAATTAGTGGTTAGCGTCTCCTGCCAATACCTCATCAATAATGAACTATTCCGCTTTGACCGTGTGGAAAGCGGGGAAAAGACACTACTGGCTTCAGTGAGAAAAAGAAAGAAAGAAATTAGTGTTTAGCGTCTCCTGCTAATACATCTTATTTAATGAACTATTCGACTTTGACCCTGTGGAAAGCGAGGAAAAGACACTACTGGCTTCAGTGAGAAAAAGGAAGAAAGAGTTTAGTGTTTAGCGTCTCCTGCCAATACCTCCTATATAATGAACTATTCCGCTTTGACCGTGTGGAAAGCGAGGAAAAGACATTACTGTCTTCAGTGAAAGAAAGAAAGAAAGTAATTAGTGTTTAGCGTCTCCAGCCAATACCTCATATATAATGAACTATTCCACTTTGATCGTGTGGAAAGCGCGGAAAGACACTACTGGCTTCAGTGGAAAAAGAAAGAAGGAAATTAGTATTTAGCGTCTCCTGCCAATACCTTATAAATAATGAACTATTCCGCTTTGACCGTGTGGAAAGCGAGGAAAAGACACTACTGGCTTCAGTGAAAGAAAGAAATAAAGTAATTAGTGTTTAGCTTCTCCTGCCAATACCTAATATATAATGAACTATTCTGATTTGACCACGTGGAAAGCGGGGAAAAGACACTACTGGCTTCAGTGAGAAAAAGAAAGAAAGAGATTAGTGTTAGCGTTTCCTGCCAATACCTCATAAATTATGAACTATTCGACTTTGACCGTGTGGAAAGCGAGGAAAAGACACTACTGGCCTCAGTGAGGAAAAGAAAGAATGAAATTAGTGTTTAGCGTCTCCTTCCTATACCTCATAAATAATGAACTATTCCGCTTTGACCGTCTGAAAAGCGGGGAAAAGACACTACTGGGTTCAGTGAGAAAAAGAAAGAAAGAGTTTAGTGTTTAGCGTCTCCTGTCAATAGCTCATAAATAATGGACTGTTCCGCTTTGACCCTGTGGAAATCGGGGAAAAGACACTACTGGCTTCAGTGAGAAAAAGAAAGAAAGTAATTAGTGTTTAGCGTCTCCTGCCAATACCTCATAAATAATGAACTATTCCGCTTTGATCGTGCGGAAAGCGGGGAAAAGACACTACTGGCTTCAGTGAAAGAAGGAAAGAAAGAAACAAACAAACAAAGAAACAAAGAAGGAATGAATGAATGAATGAATGAAAGCAAGAAATGTTTATCGTCATATTGCGATACCTCATAAATAGCAGAGCATTCCATTTTCATCGCATGGAAAGAGGGGAATAGTCACTACTATTCTGAAAGAAAGAATGGAGGGAGGGGAATAATATTGTTTAACGGCTATTTCAGTTAAATGGTAATAAAAGTTGTCAATTTAATTTCTTTTCATTTGTACCCCCTTACTTCTTAAAATGACAACCAGCTTTCATATCTATGATTTCTATTGCAATGTTTCGTTGAAGTTGTTAAGTCTTCATACTTACCAATACGATACAGGAATTTCTATGGATATTTTATTGTCGTAGAACTCGTCATGAGTTTATTCAATCATTCACTGAAGAATTAAGATTCATCAGAAAATTCCAATAGGAAAATCGTGAAATTATCACGGGTCAAATGAACGAATAACTAAACTCATCATATTCAAAGATAAAATGACATGGAGTTCATTGATAAGGCGTCGCAAAAGTGGAGATTGGTATATATGTATATAAAAACCTATTCAAATGTGCATGGGGTCAATGAATCGCTGTGTGACATCATTAATGTAGCACACTAATGACCAGTGTCTATCTCTTCACGCAAGAGCGAAATCATGTCTTTCGGGTAGTGGTCCTATGCATTCTTTTGTACGCTTGCAAGATCATCCTTCAACAGTGCTCCCGCTGGGTACGTCGCTTGTCCAGAATGCGTCCCACTCCCACGTATCATCCGGTTCAGAGAACTCACCAGCGACAGGAGGCTACGCGGAGGCCCAAAACGACTTGTCAAGGATCAGTTGAAGGCATCGCAGACACAGGCCAACATTGACTCTGAGATCTGGGAAAACTGTTGCTGCGAATCGGCCTTCCTGGGGTAGGTCCATCCCGGAGGAGAGGTTCAACTGTCAAGGGGCATAACACCTGCGACGTGTTGTCAGGAGGGACCGACTCATACGGCTGAGGCTACACTCGTATGTGACTCCTGCTCAGGACTCTTCAGGAGTAGGCTGGGACTTCACAGTCATATCTGCCACTGCCACCAGAAGGGAGAAAGGGAATAAGAGACGTTCCCGATGTTCGGAAGCGAGTGGGGTCGAATACTCGAAGGGTATAGTATAGGAAATGATTAGATAGACTGGGGTTCTTATTTTGACCTTGTCGCAATAATTTTGGGGTTAGAATTTTTTAGGGACATGTATGATTTTGGGGACCGATGTAGTTCGTCTAACTTTTCTGTGTATTCAGTGCATTCAGAGTTTAGAAGGCGATTTCATTTTTTTAAAGCATTTCACCCCAAGCAAGGCGGGAGTGCCACTAGCGCGAGGGGTTACAGAGAGTTGAGAACAAGAGTAAAGAGGCGTGTTTGTGGAGAGTATAAAGAGAAGGACGGGGTACAAGAACAAGTTATCATAAGATATCGATTATCATTACACTTGAATATTTGAAGATTATAGGTATCAGGGAAGCAAGTAAGAGGAAGAGTATTCCACAGACGGGACGGAAGTGCGAGAAAAGAAGCTGTTTGAGTAGAAGAGACGGTAGCTCGCTTAAATTCATGCAGTATGGGAACCAGAAAAAAGTAACTCGTCGGAACAGTTGCCGTGAAAATACTTATAGAAGAGATAGAGGAAAGCCATAGCACGTCAGTAAGAAAGCGACTAGATGCCAGATCAGGACCTATCACATTGCATATCCGTCTCTGGATTTTGTCGAGGGCCTCATGACTTACAGCGGGGTCACCAGACCATATATGACAGCAATATTCCATGCAAGGACGAATGGTTGATTTATTAAATTTGAAGGATAGACTCAGACGAGAAAAAACTATCTGGCACCACACAAGAGAACCAACTTTCCTTGCGGTAGATGAAGCTATTGAGTCTATGTATTTGTCCCACCTCATATCAGCGGACAATGTGAGACCAAGCAGCCGCAACGAGGAGCTCTCATGGAGTTGGGAATCAGACATTCTGATGGGAGGCAGAGAGGTTTCTCTGTGGTGTTGATATAGTCATAAGCTGCTGTGTGATCAACACAGTGGGTATTAAAGGTATCTTATTTTTTTCCGTTTTCGTGATAGGGACAAACATGCGAAAACTTTTTTCGGTAAGGAAAAGAGCATGAAACTGATTCTTTTTATTATTATTATTATTATTATTATTATTATTATTATTTCTATCTAAAAATGGCAGGATGTGCGTGTCTGTGTGTGTGTAACGAATGCACGGCCGCAATTTTCGACGGATTTGCACCAAAATTTACATGCACATGCTCCAAATTAGCAGGAAGCCCAAGACCGACTTTGTACTTCCCAACTCCCATCGATTGTGGAAATAATCGATTTTTTCATGCTTCTATGGCAGTTTTCATGTAGTTTGTGGCCATTTTCTACTGGCCAGAGTGAGAGTCTATAGCTGACTGCCACGAATAGGCAAGAAGATTCTACTGGCCAGCGTGAGAGCCAAAATAATCGATAGCTTCATTCGTCAGAAGTGGAAAAAATTTAAATCTGCATGGCACTTTACTCCGATTGGCTCATTCGCTTGCTTAAACTCAATGTTGATTCTGATCCCGCAGAACTGGGTTGGGTGTGAAAAAGTATTTGTTGCTAACATTCTTTTTTCATTCGGTTTTTTCCAGTTACGAGTCCTTTTTTTAAAGCTGATCGTTTTGCGTTCATTTTGTTTAGTTCTTTTTTCGTAACAGATTTAATGTTTAGTATGGAACTTAAAAAAATCGCAGTGTGAGATAGGAAAGAAGTAAGGCATGTAGCAACATCAGCACGGCAAAGGGCACTCCTTTAAAGGCAAGGAAGGGAAAAAATATTTTAAGTCAAGTGATAGCGATTGCTGTATGAGTCGTACGATTTTTGAATCAAACACGGGCAACGCCGGGCCATGCTGCTAGTTATTATTATTATTTACTTGGGTTTCTCTTGCATACCCATTTACTTCTGGTTCACAACCAAAGACGTAATATCATAAATGGTTTCATGATATCTTTCACTGATCATTTTTTGTAAAAAATCACACATATTTTGCATAGATATAGCTCTTTGTAATGTGTGAGCTATATACTTGTGTACAATTCTTTGGATTTCTTTAATGCATGTGCTATCAGGAATCCCTTCAATGTGTCTATCGGAGCCTTTTCCAATCAATCCGAGGACCCCAACTACAACTGGAATTAGTGATCTAATGTGCCAAATTTGGGGGATTTCCACTTCAAGAACCTTGTATATTGATAGTTTTCTGAAAATCCTCAAACGTGTATTACAATTTGCAGAGCCTGCTATGTCAATAGGAAAGCACATTGTTCTTCTGGTCTTTGATTACAGAATCTGGGCGATTAGTTTTGATTGTTCTGTCTGTGTGTATTGCAAAGTACCATACAATTGTAAAGGACCTATCTCTGTAACCGAGTCAAAAAAAAAATTTAAGATCACGCAAAATTTACGTAGATAAAGGTCTTCGTAATGTGTGAGCTGTACTTTTGAATACAATCTTTTTTATTTCTTTAAGGCATGGGCTACCAAGAATTCTTTCAATCAGTCTATTGGAAGCATTTTCTATCAATTCGAGGGCTTCATATACAACTGGAATTATTGATGTCCTCATATGCAGCATTTTTTAGATTTCCACGTCTATTATGCCAGGCCTTCCTGGTGTAGGTCCATCCCGGGGGAGAGGTTCAACTGTCAAGAGGTAGATCACCTGCGACGTGAAAAGAGGGTGCTAACACTTTGCAACCTGATACAAGATGGTCAGTTGTATCTGGATATTTATCGCATAATCTAATTTGGGATCAACAGAATTTTTCAGTATTTGTGTTTGATAATTTCTAGTTTGCAAGCATTTGCCCTGTGCAGCAAAAATAAAACCCTCTGTTTCAGCTTTTAACCGTGAACTACGTATCCACTGATGGGCACGGGGTTTGTCTACACCAGCTTGTTTGGTACGGGCAGAGTATTGATAATAAAGAGGCTTTTCTTGCTATCGTTTCTACATTTGGTACATAGCAAAGACAGTTATAGTTGAACTAATCCTCTACCTTCTTCGGATCTAGGTACACACAGACGATCAAAATCAGCTTTAGGATGATATATGCGATGGCAAGTGAGATATCTCGTTTTGACACCCATTCGCTTAATGTCTCCGATTGCCCAATTTATTTTATTACTGAATACTGTTTTGTTTTCTCTTTCGGCTTCTGTGCTTTAAAATTAAAAATGTTAACTGTTGAAAGGCAATAAAGAAAAAGATCCAATGATTATTCTGTGACTTACTTGCCATTGAGATTTACAAATCTGAGCCCCTTTGTATTTTGTGTGGCACGCCTGTCTCTGAAACTGAGAGCCATTTTTTTTCCAAGAAAGGGAATCAAATGAACGGAAGCGTCAATAAAATAAACATGGTTATCCAACTAAATACAAAAACCCTGAATAACACACTTCCTCAAGGACACATCAAACTGAATAACACACTTCCTCAAGGACACATCAAACTGAATAACACACTTCCTCAAGGACACATCAAACTGAATAACACACTGCCTCAAGGACACATCAAACTGAATAACACACTTCCTCAAGGACACATCAAACTGAATAACACACTTCCTCAAGGACACATCAAACTGAATAACACACTGCCTCAAGAACACATCAAACTGAATAACACACTTCCTCAAGGACACATCAAACTGAATAACACACTGCCTCAAGGACACATCAAACTGAATAACACACTTCCTCAAGGACACATCAAACTGAATAACACACTTCCTCAAGGACACATCAAACTGAATAACACACTGCCTCAAGGACACATCAAACTGATCGTTCTCCGATCACCCGGACATACGCTCCGGATTTCATTCTCCGCTTTCACGAGGAACTGATGTTCACGAAAGCTCGTCTCAGTTTTCTTTTACTTCAGGAAAAGAGAGTTATTATAGACTTATTAACAACTAATGAATAAGACGCATTTGGGATAGGAAATATACTAAGCAAAATTTCAAGAAACAAAGCAAAGAGTTACGAAATATTACTTCTCAGTTCTCCTATCTGGTATTGAATCCTGGATAATTTCCTCAACGCTGAAGAAGAGACTTGAAATAGCAGAAATCTAGTTCTACAGAATGATACTGAAAATACCATGGACAGACCCTAGAGAAAATGGGAAAAAAAAACCTTTATACTTAACATCAGAAGGAGATAGTTGAAAACTTTTTCTGTATTCCATTGGTAAGATGTAAGCTCCACTCAAGCAGCTTCTGCCCACAAACCGTTGCTTTAGGGAACTCACTTCCAAATCATGTGGAAATGACACCAAAATTCAAAGGCGTATTGAAATAGTGAAAGATGCCTTTCTAAAACTAAGCAAAGTATTAAGAAACATGAATTTTTAATAGAATCAAAGAAAAGAGTGTTCGACTGTTACGTAATATTGTTTTATTTTTTTTCTATATGGCATTGGGTGCTGGATAATCACTTTACAAATGAAGAAGATGCCTGATGGAAAGAAATATGATTTTACAGAAGGATGATGAGAATACGGTGGACTGAACATGTGAGTTACAAGGACATTTTAAGAAAAATGGATACAAAAATTATGCTTATACATCAAAAAGAGTTGAAATTTCTAGGGCATATGAAGCAGGAGCTCATTTGACATTCACAGGTTATATTGAAGGCGAGCGGACAGGAGAAAATTGCGATTAAACATCCTGACAGAAGTGTAAGAGGTCAGAGTGTCGAAAGAGAAAATGTCGAAAGACAAAATGTCGAATGGACATAATGTCGGAAAGACAAAGTTTCAAAGGGACAAAATGTTGAACAAAGTAAAAACGAACATATGTTCATGATTTTAAAAACTCCGTCCAAATAATCAATTAAGAGCGTGTACTTCGGAAATGACCCATTGGATAAAAAGCGTTAGTTGGATCCAGTGACTGGCTACTGCAGTGGTGAACAAAAACTTGGAGAGTTAAGTTAAAGGGAGATAACTGACACATCCGGAAGAGGCATGGTACGTGGAACTAGAGCAATACATCCGGTTGAACGAGATAAAGGGTTCAGTTCGAAATTCCAATCATCTGAAGGCCGGAGCGTACAACGTCCGTAACGTCGTGAATATGGCAATAAAGATAAGGACACCAGTCCTAACAATGGGAATAATGTAATCAATTAAGCTATTATAAACTTTATTGCTTTATTACTTAATCACTTGTAAGGCAATTATTTTACTGCTTAATCACTTTTAGGGCAATTATTTATTAAATGATGCCAAGGCAACATTTAATAAATAATTGCCTTAAAACTGATTAAGCCTCCATAATCATCGTTAGAAAGTCTTGGGATTTTTATTACGCTTTATTTCTTTTACCAAATTGAATCGAGTCTTCTCATATATATATATATATATATATATATATATATATATATATATATATATACAGGGTGTTTCAAAAAGAATACGCCAAAATCATTACGCTGTTTTTCAGGTCTATAGCATTGTAGTTCACTGAATCAGTGGTTATTTGATAGAGTAGTTATCAAAGTTTGATTGGATGTCAGTTTCGCCGCTGTCGTTAGTATAACTTCCGGTGCAGCTGAATTGTGGGAAGATCAATCAAAATCGCGACTCCTCAGTTTTGCGTGCTTGAGTTCGCGAAAACAAACGCCATTGTCACGGTGCAGGCAGATTCGAATGACTTCATTTTTCAGCAAGATGGAGCACCACCCTTTTGGCATCTCGGGGTTAGAGCTTATCTTAATGAAAACGTGCCTCAGCGATGGATTGGGAGGAGAGGTGCTAAAGACCTTGCTCTCTGTGGTTGGACTGCCAGATCCCTTGACCTCACTGTGTGTTACTTTTTCTTGTGGGGGTATGTTAAAGACGAAATTTATGTTCCAGCACTTCGATGACTTCAAAGATCGAATAACAACTGCAATCAACATGGTCGACTGTGACATGCTGAGCCGCGTTTGGGAGGAATTCTCATATCGACTTGATGTTGTCCGCGCTGCCGGTGGTGGCCACATTGAGCACTTATAAAACATGAAATGAAACTTGAATGTATATACAACATATGTGTTCATGCTAGAGGTTTGTAATTTTTTTCGTTTTTGACACATCACGTGATGATTTTGGCGTATTCTTTTTGAAACACCCTGTATATATATATATATATATATATATATATATATATATATATATATATATATATATATATATGACAGAAATTATTAGGAGGACTTGATAATTATAATTAAGTAATCGAGGCTGAAAGAAACCTCAACAGAATGCAGAAAGCACTGGACGGCCATTTCGTCCGATATTTGAGACTCATCAGCAGTGTGCATCCACTACCGAGAATTGAAACCCTGACAGTTGTCATCATGCAAACGCCATACCAACTGTTCCAATGGGACTCGGTGACGAAGAGGTAACAAATTAGACTATATATATATATATATATATATATATATATATATATATATATATATATATATATATATATATATATATATATATATATATATATATATATATTTATATATATATATATATATTTATATATATATATATATTTATATATATATATATATATTTATATATATATATATATTTATATATATATATATTTATATATATAAATATATATATATATATATAAATATATATATATATATATATAAATATATATATATATAAATATATATATATATATATATATATATATATAAATATATATATATATATATATATAAATATATATATATAAATATATATATATATAAATATATATATATATATAAATATATATATATATATAAATATATATATATATATATATAAATATATATATATATATAAATATATATATATATATAAATATATATATATATATAAATATATATATATATATATATAAATATATATATATATATATATATATATATAAATATATATATATATATATATATATATATATATAAATATATATATATATATATATATATATATATATATATATAAATATATATATATATATATATATATATATATAAATATATATATATATATATATATATATATATATATATATATATATATATATATATATATATAGTCTTCAATTTTAAAACATCATAAATCAGGATTATCCGAAAATCTTGTCACCCCTAGATAATATAATTTTCTATTTCAGATGGCTGATGCCAGATCCTACAGTTTTGAAAAGAGGCTGCTTGCAAGTGTATGGACACATGATCGTTTGTAATCTGGCAAGAGCAAGGAGAGAGAGAGCTTCATATGAACGATACCAGAATACACATCAGTTGACGGGCGCCGTCTGGAGAGCCTTTGCAGCAGTTAACAAAGCACAGCTTCGTAAAATATCATACAAGAGATGATGCCGCGTCATTTTGTGCTACGAAAATGATGGCTTTCATACAGATCTTTTCGATATCTGTCTATATTTCTGAGATGAAGTATTATGTACACTATTTATATTATTCGGACTATTGTCCTCATCTTTATTGCCATATTTATCCGATCCTTCAATATCTGTCTATATTTCTGAGATGAGGTATTATGTACACTATTTACATTATTCGGACTATTGTCCACATCTTCGTTGCCATATTTATCCGATCCTTCAGTATCTGTCTATATTTCTGAGATGAGGTATTATGTACACTATTTACATTATTCAGACTAATGTCCTCATCTTTGTTGCCATATTTATCCGATCCTTCAGTATCTGTCTATATTTCTGAGATGAGGTATTATGTACACTATTTACATTATTCGGACTATTGTTCTCATCTTTGTCGCCATATTTATCCGATCCTTCAGTATCTGTCTATATTTCTGAGATGAGGTATTATGTATATTATTTACATTATTCGGACTATTGTCCTCATCTTTGTTGCCATATTTATCCGATCCTTCAGTATCTGTCTATATTTCTGAGATGTGGTATTATGTACCCTATTTACATTATTCGGACTATTGTCCTCATCTTTGTCGCCATATTTATCACAACGTTTCAGCCGTTATATGCTCCGACTTTCTTCAGGTGGTTGCAATATGAGCACTGGTAAAAAAAAAAACTGATTTCTGAAGCCATAAGGTTTATAATACCCAGAAATTCGTACAAGGACACATGGCACAATGGATAAAGGCGTTAGTTAGATCTAGTGACAGGATCCAAAGACTGTGAGTTCAATGCACAGTTAAGGCAGTGGAGAACTTGGAGAGGGGAATTAATAGGAGATAACTGACATATTTTAAAAACATGGCACGTGGAACTAGAACAGTCTACCCCAGTGAGCGAAATAAAAGGTTCAGTTCGACATTTCAACCAACTGGAGAAGGCCGGAGCGTACAAATATGGCGACAAAGATGAGGACAATAGTCCGAATAATGTAAATAGTGTAGATCTTCTCGATGTGTGACAACGTCCTTGAAAGGGGGTAAACTTAATCTAGTATATGTGCTTTGTATTATTAGGTTGGCGCAAAGATAATGTCGTTTTCTCACATATGTTACTATGTGAAAAAACGACATTATTTTTGCACCAACCTAATAACTGTTCTTCTTTTGTTCTCATTAGGAGGATAGCGGTTGACAAGACTTTTCAGGCAAGACTGTATATTTTGACCACGCCCTTTATAATGGAAATTATCAAGACGCAAATATGGATGGGGGAGGAAGAAACTCTTATATGTATGCTATGAATAGGTCGTTGACAAATTTCTGGCCTTTCGTCATTTAATCAATTGATCACTTTTTCCGTTCGGCACTTTGTCTGTTCGACACTTTGTGCATTCGCTATTGTGCCCTTCGACACTTTGTCCTTTGACACTCTGTCTTGAGCACGGATCCGAAGACGTTTATTTCTTAGTGGTTTTATTATGTAATTTTGTGACCACTAGGCTCTGTGACCTGTGATATATTGAAATTCACGCAACTATCTCTAGTTGAGGAGACATAATGACTGACGAGACGACTTTGACACACACACACACACATATATAACCTTTTCGTTAGACACGCATGCCTAGGCGCTTGCATAGAAAAATGTATTCTGTTTAAAATACACATATATATGTGTGTGTGTGTGTCAAATATATATATATATATATATATATATATATCAGAAACCTTTTCGTTAGACACGCACGCCTACGCGCTTGCATAGAAAAATGTATTCTGTTTAAAATACACACACACACACACACACACACACACACATATATATATATATATATATATATATATATATATATATATATATATATATATATATATATATATATATATATATATATATATATATATATATATATATATATATCATGTGGCTATTTCCTTTTGCTAAGAACAGATGAATAGGAGTGTAATTATCAAAACCTGGCCTACAATTTACCGGATGAGGAATTTTTTTATTTATTTTGTCAAGTCCAGCTTGTGTTAATGCCATTGTTTCAGAATATGTTGAAACCTCGTAGCGGGTTTTCAAATGTGGTCGTCGATTTTGTTAGCATTTTATGAAAATTTCGCTGCTTGCAAAAACTTTTCATCTTCGAAGAATTTTAAAGTACAATTCTTTTTTCTTTTTTTTTTTTTTTCCTTTTTTTTTGTGTTATTTTTTATATTTATCTTTCTCCTTTTAGTTTTCTTTATTTTCGTATTTATTTATTTATTTATTTATTTATTTGCGGGGAAGCGAATTACAGCTGAAACGTCTTGTTCTGATTCTCAAACATGCTGTTATCTTTCGTTCTTTATTTGTCACGCGAAGAGGTCGAATTTCGATGAAGATATTCCAATTGTCTGACCTTTTTACTATCTTTTTCCTCCCTCATTGGGCGCCACTCGAAGAACGATGACAAGGAATCTTATTTCGTATGCAGTGAAGGGTTCGGTTCTTTAAATTACCGCCTGTCAGGACTTCAGATTTTTATTGCGTGTTACCTGTTTGGATGTACCAAGAAATGTAATGGTTAGCGACTTAGAACTGGATAACCGGCGAGCCGAGTTCGAATTCCAGTCCAATTTATTCCATTCACTTTCACGCAAATATCATTCCTTCTTACCACGCCCCTAGCTATAAATCAAATAGCAAGACAGACGGAGATTTCTAACATTCGTTAGTAGCTTAGTCTAGGAGACGTTCAACAATTCAAAACCCACCCCCTTGACCCAGTACAAATATTATCGATAGTATTTTCTTTAGTATTATTCACCCATTACTTGAGAGCCGTTCAAGCTAGAGTGTTACTAAATAAGATCGAAATAGAAGGCGCAAGAGATGGATATGTATAATGGACACCGGTTCATTTGAAGAGGTTGTTTCGATCGCGGAAGCGTCCCATCAGGAGCCTGTTGCGCAATGCAAGAGTTCTGGGGGAAAGATGTTGTCTGTGGGACTTCCTCCTTACCAATGAATTACGTAGGAAATGCCGATGAGTTGACTCTGTGTCGGTGGCATGATCTGATGGAACTAAGGAATATAGTTCGCCCGTACATCTGCTACAAATATTCCGATAGAGTTGCAAGGTTTCGCAAGGTTTCGTCCATGGGAAAGAGATTGAAGGATGGAAAGTTCTTCTTCTTCTTTTATGTGTCGTGTCGCTTCATGATGTAGTCGATCATGGCCCTCCACTTCCTCCTGTTCCTTGTAGCTCTTAAGTTTTGTCTTTTTATTAATTCTCCCAGACCCTGTTCCATTATTCACTTGGTTAAGCCCATAAAGTATGTCACTCGTTCCTTTCCCTTGTCCCACTTTCCTCCTATCCGTCCTGTGTGTATCAGATTTTCCAAGCCCTCCTTTCTTATATGCTCCAGAGTTCTCAGCTGCATCTCCCTGTTCTTAAGTATAAGTTTTCTCTTTGCTTCCAATCTCTCTAAAATCTCGTCGTTACTCACATGGTAACTTCATCATCTTTCTGTAGAACCACATTTCTGTTGCTTCAAGTCTCTTCCTCGTGTTTAGCGTCCTGGATATGACGATAAACTACATCCGCGTCCTGGATAAGATGATAAACTACGTCCAACTGCAAGGCCTCTGATCAGGAAATTTTGAGGATCGTGGAACCACCTCTTAATTGCTGGTGTTCCCAGGTCCACGCAGAACCGGGGTGGTAGCACCTGTTAGGGTCCCAGCTATGAGCAAATAGTTAACACTGAAACTTGTGTAAAAATAGGTTGTAATAAAAAAAATTATTATCAGGAAAAATTTTTGAAAGAAAAATTATCAGCAATACTTTAAAAAACAAAAAATAACAGCAATACAAACAGCTATACATTCTTTGAAAAAAATATGACCAGCTATAGATTTCTTCAAGGAAAACTATTCCCAGAAATAGATTTTTCAAGAAAAACATATTACCTTCAATAAAAATTTTGTTGGCATTAAATAAACCATTGAGGTTGATATGCCGTAAAACAAAACAAAACAAACCAAGCCAGACCAAACTTCCTCATCTTCGAGGAGATTGTCCAGCATCCGCTGTCATACAGGAGGATAGATATCTCGTAGCAGCTCAGTATTCTTTTCTTTGTTCCTAACGAAATTTTCCTGTCTCTTAATACTCTGCTTAGCTTTTGGAATACATCTTTGGCCATCCCAATACGTCTTCGGATCTCAGTGTCGCAGTTTCCGACCCCTGTCAGAACACTTCCCATATATTTAAATTTCTGTACATGCTTGAATTTAGTGTCTCCCAACTGCAAATTGCATTTGGAGCGCTTTCTTTTTTCAGATAACCATCCGTACTAACATCTGGAACGCGGCCAATGCTGGAATGGGGGGGACTGGAGCGGCTCCAGGTCAGATATGATAGCTGTGCACTATTGTTGGTTTTATCGTTCTATTAGGTTGGGGCAAAAATAATGACGTAATAATGTCGTTTTTTGACGTATTTTTATCGTCAAAAAACGACATTATTACGTCATTATTTTTGCACCAACCTAATATTTGAAATGTAGAACAGGATGGGTAAAAATAAAAAGGGCAAAAATGATTGACTTCAATAAACTGTTCCTGAAATTAACAGATATTGAGCCAAAGAAACGTAAAAGAAAGACTGAATGGAAGACTTGTTAATATACGATTCCAGATGACGTATATACCTTAAACATCTGTCGCTTGCTAACCCAAGTAAATAAAGAGAGAACATCTTTCAAGGGATAATCGGTTTTGTTTTTACGTGTTTCGTCTGGTAAGTAGATATTTACTTGACCCCGACTGAGTCAGGTTGTGACACAAGGTCAGTTTTTTTACCGTAGGGACCCGAGTGTTTCCGCTCGGGCCGCTGGTCCAAGCTGATCTTAGCTGGTCATAACTTGTCCAATCTGGTCAGAGCCGGTCCAAGCTAGTCGTAACCGTGCTAGTACCAGCACAGAGACGAATCCCTGCGCCAGGTAAGTATTCTCGTCTGATAAGTATCCAAATATTAAATATTATTAATGACCGGCTTTGGATGATGAAGCGCCTTCCATAAAGTCCTCTGCTTTGTAGGTTAGTCGCATAATAATTTTCTGTTATATATATATATATATATATATATATATATATAAAATATATATATATAAAATATATATATATGAAGAAATATTGTCTTAAGATGTACTATATTTATGGGATAAAGTGCACAATATCAGAGATAGCTGACGATTGCATCTAACATGAAACAGACTGTCGCCTCTAAGCGTTGACTTCTATGTTCTCTTTTATATTTATATATATATGTTTAAGGAACTGATATATATATATATATATATATATATATATAGAGAGAGAGAGAGAGAGAGAGAGAGAGAGACGGACAAACAGACAGACAGACAGACAGACAGAGAGGGGGATGGAGAGAGATAGATAATGATGATTGGGTGATGAGAAGTCACTGACAGATAGATATGAATATAGGGAAATAGCGAGTCACTGAGATATATATATATATATTTTTTAGATCGTTAATATATATATATATATATATATATATATATATATATATATATATATATATATATATATATATATATTAACGCTCTTGAACCCATGGTCATAATCAGATCACTTCCATTGAGAACTTAATTTTTTATTTCTCTATTATTATTATTTCCTTTGATTTCTGTCGTATACTAATGTCCTTCCGGGTCCCAACCACAGACCTAAGGTCAGAAATGGCATCATGACATTTTCATTGAGTATTTTTGTTAAAAAAAGGCAACTTAAAACCACACACATAATTCATAGATAAAGCCCTTCGTAACATGTCAGCTGTACTTGTGAGCACAATTTTTTGTATTTCTTTAAGGTATCGTCTCCTAGTGATCTCTTCAATGAGTCTATCGGATCATTTTCTAGTCAATCCGAGGGCTTCAACTACAAATGCAATTATTGATGTCCTCATCTATCACATTTTTATGATCCTTCTATTGTGATAGTTTTTCAAAGATATATCAAAAGCTGCAGGAAATGACATGTCAGTAAGAAAAATACTCTGATTTTGTAGTATTTAATTACAATGTCTGGGCAATGAACTTTGATTGCTCTTTCTGTGTATATTTTAAAGTCCCATAAAATTGTTACAGGTCCTATCTCTTTAACCAGGTCTGGATGATGTTCATACCAGTTACTTGCAGTGTCCTCGCCTTAAAAGTTGCATATTTTCCAGTGTACATTCTGACCCACATTTTTCATGCCGGGTTTTATATTCAAAGGGCGCTAATACCGTGCAACCTGATATAAGAATGTCAAATGTTTCTGAATATTTATGACCGAATCTGCATTTGGATCAACAATTTTCAGGTATGTGTAATGTCTAGTTAATAAGCATTGATCCCGTATAGCAAGAATAAAACCTTCGATTTCAGCTTTTAAACCTGCCCTACATAGCCACTTATGTGCACGTGGTTTGTCTACATTCACTCATTTGGTACGGGCATTGTATTAACCATGAAGTGGCTTATCTTGTCATTGCATTTGGTACATTGCATTTGCATTTGCTCTCTTTTTTGGGTTATTTTCTGCTGCAGTAAGTGTATTATGGTTTATCTGCACTTCTTCAAACACTTGAGATTCCATTTTGAATTTGTTAGCTTTCTTTATTACTGAATACAGTTTCTTTTTTTTTAATGTTCGTTGACAGAGATAATCATGCAGTCTTCTGTAGTTTCCAGTTACCTTTAAAGACTGATTGTTTTGGCTTTGTAAGACAGTTCTAGTTGAACTAATCCTCTCCCTGTTTCGGATCTGGGTACATGCAAGCAATCCGCATCAGCCTTGGGACGATAGATGCAGTGTCAAGTGAGAAGCTTCCTTGTTTTGGTATCCATTGTCAGCTATGGTCCACTTAAGGATATGAAAACTGTATTGCACCAAAATGACAGTCAATCTGTTTATGGCTGATATTCTGTTTTGTGAATTCAATTCTGTATTTAACAGTAGACGAACTCTCCTGTAGTATTCTTGTCTTACTTTCTCCTTCATTTGTGTATACTGTATTCCATCTCCTTCGCTGACATCAAGGTATGTATAATCTTCATTTTGTCCCAGTTCCCTAATCTTTGTGACAACATCTAGAACTATTGAGATTGTTTCTACAATCCTTCCTTTCTTGAATGTTACTTTTGCACAGTTATTTATCATTTCTTTCATTTTTCTTTGACACAGATCAACATCCAGTCTTCTGCAGTTTCCAGGTACAGTGCAAACTCGGTTTTTGAACGTCTCACATGTCGAACAAATCAAAGAAAATTCGAGATGAAAATGCCTCGGTTATTGAACAAAATTTCGGTTCTCGAACAACATTGCCGAACCGGGTTAACGATCGGAATAATTTCTGTGTTGACCGCCGTGTTTTATACATTCGTGTATTGTGGCGTGGTTTTCTTTTCCAATTTTATTCTAATGTGACTTTTTTCCTCTACTTTGATTCCTATTGGAAAAATCGTTTCGATTTAAGAACATTTCGGTTTACGAACATTTCGGGTTACGAACTGCCTTCAGGAACGAATTAAATTCGTAACCTGAGGTTCCACTGTATCTTTATAGACCAATTGTTGTGGTTTTGTAAGAGAGTTCTTTAAACTAATCCTCTGCCTCCTTTATATATATGGGCACATATAGATGATCAACATCAGCCTTAAGATAATGCACGTGGTGGCAAGTGAAAAGCTTTCTCGTTTTTGACATCCATTCGCTCGATGTCAGCTAGGGTCCAGTTAAGGATGTTGAAACTGTATAAACAGTCAAACTATTTATGGCAGATATTCTGTTTTGCGAATTCAACTCGGTATTTAACTCCAGACGCACATTCCTGTAATATTCTTTTCTTATTTTCTCTTTCATTTGGGAATGCTGTAGTCCATCTCCTTTGCCGATTCCTAAATATTTAAAGGCTTCTTCTTGTTCCAGTTCCCTAATCTCTGTGACAAAATCGAGATCTGTTGTGTTTCTGTAATTCTCCCTTTCTTGAATGTTACTTTTGCGCATTTATTTAATCCGAAATTCATACCGATGTCATCACTGGAATATATTACAATATTGAGGTGACACTTCAATTCATTGTCGTCTTTGGCAAAGAGTTCGATATCACCCATGTAGAATAGGTGATTAAATACTTTCTTTTTTACTTTTCATCAATAGTTATTACTGTTTCGATCATGCGAAAGGGAGATTAGACAAAACACACGGAGGCATCAAGGAGTCTCCTTGAAAGATTCCTCATCGGATATTCAAACAATTGGAAGTGGCAGTATCTTTGGCGTAATTTAGGTATTTTCCCAAGTTTCATGCTATATTCAATTTACTATCACCGAGGAGACATTGTATAATTTCAAAGCCTTAAAGATCCAATGTAACACATTATCAAAGGCAATTAATCTATCCAAGTTGTGCTGAGATTTCTATCTTTTTTTCTGCAATTTTCAAGGATCATTTTATTTATTAGTAATTGATCTTTGCAATCATATGAACTTCTTCGACATCCCTATTATTCCAGAGGAAGAATGTTGTTTTCGTCGAGAAAAGAGTAAGTACAATTCGTCAGAACAGACGTGATCAATTTATCTGTCGTGGGCAGACATGTTATTTGCCGATTCCTAGATATTTATAGGATTCTTCTTGTTCCAGTTCCCTAATCTCTGTAACAAAATCGAGATCTGTTGTGTTTCTGTAATTCTCCCTTTCTTGAATGTCCCTTTTGCGCATTTATTTAATCCGAAATTCATACCGATGTCATCATAAAACATTTTACAGTATTTTGGATACCTTTCAACCCACTGCCATCTTCAGCAAAGAGTTTGAGATCATCCATGCAGAGCAGGTGATTACTTTCTTGTTGCCTTTGTATCCATAGTTATTACTGTTTAGTTCGTGCGAAGAGGGAAATTAAGGCCAGAAAAAAACGGAAGGGGTGACAGACAGTCTCCTTGAAAGATTCCTCGTCAGGCGATTGGGAGTGGCAGTGTCTTTGGTGTGATTTATATATAATGTAGTTCTCCACATTCCCCTGCTATATTTAAGTGAATTTACTATCACAGAGGAAATTTTGCACATTTCCAAAACATTAAGGATCAAAGAGTGTGTCACACTATCAAAGGCTTTACGGTAATCTATCGAAACTCTAAAGATGAGATTTCTACCTTTTTTCTTTCAATTTCCCAGGATCAGTTTATTTATAGTGTATCTTTGAAATCATATGACGTGATCAGATTATACTTGATGGACAGATATGTTATTTGCCTCGAATATTTTAAATCATGTTTCGCCCGTTTTATACCATCAGTGATCCATTCTGGAATTTCATTGAGGTTAATTAGAATTGATAAAGTTTGTGCAAAGGGTTTATTGATTGATGACAGGTGATAGAGCTAAAAGTTGGGTACTCTCTCATTTCCAGGGGATTTCCATTTTTAAGATTTTGTTAGAGCTTGCCTAACATAATTTTTGGTTATATTTTTCAATTCTTCTACAGGTTAATCATTCATTCTTTCAAATTCTCCTTTAATCTAATCTACATTGGAATTATATTCCTTTGGGTTGCCTCAAATATTCTCTCAATAGTTTTACATTTCTTCAATAGAAGAAGGTGTTTTCTTGACTTCTATAAGTGGTTTTCCAATTTTCCTATAATGCTTCTTGAGGTCCATTTATAACATCTTATTTTGTTGGTATGAACTTCCAACGCTATTCATATCGTCTCGTCTGTGCCTTTAATTGTAGTTTCTGTTTAAGTATTTCCTTGATTGGCGAAATTTCATTCCCGTATTAAAATATTTGAATTTCTTGAAATCTCATCTAGTATCGATAATTCACATCTGATTTCCTCAATTTCTCGCTTTAATTTTGCCTTCTGTTGAGGTCGACGAGAGAGAATTTTTTTTTCTTCCGTGTGAGTTCGATATCCTCGCCGCCAAGTTGACGAGGGAGAATTTTGTCTTTTTTGTTATTCCCGTGTGCGTTCGATATCCTCATCGCCAAGTTGACGAGGGAGAATTTTTTTTTTTTTGTTTGTTTTTTTTTGTTTTTTGTTCTTCCTCGTCGCCAAGTTGTTGTGGTCGACGAGAGAGAATTTTTTTTTCTTGCGTGTGAGTTCGATATCCTCGTCGCCAAGTTGACGAGGGAGAATTTTGTCTTTTTTGTTATTCCCGTGTGCGTTCGATATCCTCATCGCCAAGTTGACGAGGGAGAATTTTTTTTTTTTTTTGTTTGTTTTTTTTTTTTTTTGTTCTTCCTCGTCGCCAAGTTGTTGTGGTCGACGAGAGAGAATTTTTTTTTCTTTCGTGTGAGTTCGAAGTCCTCGTTGCCAAGTTGACGAGGGAGAATTTTGTCTTTTTTGTTATTCCCGTGTGAGTTCGATATCCTCGTCGCCAAGTTGACGAGGGAGAATTTTGTTTTTTTTGTTTTGTTTTTTTTTTTTTCTTCCTCGTCGCCAAGTTGTTGTGGTCGACGAGAGGGAATTTTTTTTCTTTCGTGTGAGTTCGATATCCTCGTCGCCAAGTTGTTGTGGATTCCGGGATGAAATCCGGTACCAATAAATAACAAACGCCAAGAATGAATATCAGAAAATAATGTATTAACGTAATAATACAAACTGGTAATGCAGGTTAGTAGTTACCAGTTTAGTAGTTCCAGGAATACGGGTTAGTAGCAAAATATCTATACAGTCTTTGGTATTGAAGTATCGCTGTATGACTTCTTACTGAGTCAACGTGCTCGCTCACGGTGACTCTTGCTCGCCACGTTCGTTCTGTCTGTCTGTTACCTTCACCCTCTGTTGCTCTCGTCCCTCGTATTGTTTGTCGGTTCTGCACGTAGCAGTAGTATATGTATATACTGGGTGAGTCCCTTTGTGTAAAAAGGGGAGGACCCCTCAACACCTTCCAAGCGAGCTCTTTTGCCTGTTCTTTAATCTTTTCCTTGTCTTGACATTAAGTTTCCCAGCAGCTTCTAAATCTGTTTAATTATTATTATTATTATTATTATTATTATTATTATTATCATTATTATTATTATTATTAAAAAGACCGGTGAAAATTTCACAGTTTTTCTATTTAAATTTTCTGATGAATCTTAATTTTTAAGTTAGTGATTGAATAAGCTCATGGCGAGTTCTACAACAATAAATATCTATAGAAATTCTCCTATCACATTGTTAAATATTTGAGTTTAACAACTTTAACAAAATATTGCAATAACAATCATAAATATGAATGCTGGTCGTTATTTTAAGAAGTAAGGGCTACAAATGAAAAAAATTGAAATTAAGAATTTTTTTCCAATTCACTAAAACAGCCGTTAAACAAATCTATCTTCCCTTCTTTCTTTCTCGCATTCATCTTCTCACTGAAACGAAGTATCATCTCTAATAGTTTTTTGTTTTGTTTTTCTGAGCAATCAAAACGGAATACCAGAAGACGTTGAATACTTCTTTCTTTCTTTCTTTCTTTCTAGTCAAATCCCCGTCTTACGAACATTTCTCTTAATAAAAATTTAAAAATAATTCAATAGACGATGTTATTTTATTTATGGTAACTGGATTTTTGGCGATTGCCTTACTCTGTTTCCGCCGTTCGATATTGTGCATCTGGAAAATGTTGTATTTATCGCGGTCCCCATAATTTCTCGGCCTTTCAACTGGGATTAAAGTGTAGTATCTGTCATCGGGCGGATAAACTACATTTAATGTCTCGATTCTGTCTCTGTCATTGGACAGAGCGCAACTCATTTGTGTCTATGTCTGTGGACAGAGACAAACTGAAAATATTATTGAGAGATGTCCGATACTGCCAGCGTAGGGCGGCATGAAAATACCCCACCTCTTCTCTGCATTTTGGCTAAAACCAAAGAGTATTATGTGTTCTTATCAGCTTAATCTGATTTTCTCACTCCGAACACTTCTGTATTTCTTTCTTTCTTTCTTTCTTTCTTTCTTTCTTTCTTTCATTTTCTCATGGAAACCAAGTAGCGTCTCTAATATATATTTGAAAAACAAATTTCTCCATCAGAGACCCCATTTTCTTCCTTCCTTCTCCAGCGATTTCCACTTAAAATATGTTTGAACCTTAAAACTTGCACTGATGTTGGCAAATTAAAATGTTAGTTAAAATATATGAAGAGACACCAAATTTCGATCAGATTAAGAATCCCAACCCCGATATATTAAATAACCCCACTGATTCAAGCAAATAATATATTAAGGAGACAAAGCCTAAATTCAGCTGATGCTATTGAATAGAAAGGTAAAACCACTACTAATATCCAACTGTACTAATTAAATTAAATAAACTAATATTGCATCATACTTGATGTAATAATACCAATAAGACCAAATGACTTTCATAATGGTAAACTCTATTTTACAGTTAGAGGTTGAAAAAGGGGGAATTGTGGTCTGAAAATCAACTTGGAATAATTCAAAAAGAGAAAGCAATTCTCTTCTTTCTTTTTATGTGCCATGTCCTTTCAGGACGTAGGCGATCATGGCTCTCCACCTCCTCCTATCCCTTGCAGCTCTCAACAAGTTCCTTCCCTCTCTTTCCTCCCCCAAACCACGTTCTGTCATCCACTTGCTTAAGTCCGCCGGGTATATCACGTGTTGTTTTCCCTTGTCTCTCTTTCCCTCTATTCGACCCGTGAGTATCAGATTCACCAGGCCCACCTTCCTCATTATGTGTCCCAGAAACTTCAGCTGCCTCTTCCAGATGTTAAGTATAAGCTTCTTTCTTGTTTGCAATCTCTCTAAGACCTCATCGTTGCTCACACGCTCGGTCCGTGATATCTTTAAGCTTCCTTCTGTAAAACTCGCCTCGAGTTTCTTTTCATCTTTGAGGAAATCGTCCAATATTCGCTGCCGTAAAGAAAGACAGATGTCACGTAACAATTCAGTATCCTTCTTTTTTTTTTCTTTTTTTTTTTTTTGTTGCTGTTGTTACCAAAGAAATCCTCCTGTCTCCCAATGGTCTGCTCAGCTTTTGGAATTCGTCCTTGACCATCCCAATATGTCTACGGATTACAGTGTTGCCCTTACGGTCAAATTTTTTAAGAGAAATATTTTTTTTATATCTGAACGTCCTTCTGTCGTATCAAATCTTTGTCGTCTCGAGTCTCTTCTTCATCTTTGAGGAAATCGTCCAACATTCGCTGCCGTAAAGAAGGACTGATGTCGCGCAACAGTTCAGTATTATTTTCTTTGTTACCAAAGATATCCTCCTGTCTCGCAGTAATCTGCCAAGCAATTCTCAATGTAGCATTAAATAAATCTCATCAAAATAAGTTCAAAGCTACTTGAGTAAATGTAACTAAGGCTTTTGATTCTTTTGATCGTCGAAGCTCAGTGCCTTTCTTTCATGTGCACCGATGAATACAAAATATATGTACACTATTAGGTTGGTGCAAAAATAATGACGCAATAATGTCGTTTTTAACGTTAAAAAATACGTCAAAAAACGACATTATTACGTCATTATTTTTGCACCAACCTAATAAAATTTAGCACAGTGTCATTCGCACACCGACTCCTATTCAAATCCCTTGACTATCATCGACCCCGCTGGAACTCCTCACCGACGCCTAATAGGGTTCGCACGGACCCCATTTGACGACCCCTGATCTACATCAGCATTTTGCTTCGAAGGAACTGGCTAGGTAGAGACTTTTGGCTCCTCTTTTTGTATTTGCTTTTGGCCGAGCTTTGTCGCTTCTTGTGCCATTTTTCTTGTTAATTTGGTGGAAATTGTATCTACTTTAACGCTCTTTTCAATAGTTAACTATTTCGCTAGCGGAGTGTAACAGCAAAATTGTCCATATCGTGTAGCAGCAAAATTGTCCAAATCGTGTAACAGCAAAATTGTCCAAATCGTGTAACAGCAAAATTCTCCAAATCGTGTGGCAGCAAAATTCTCCAAATCGTGTAACAGCAAAATTCTCCAAATCGTGTGGCAGCAAAATTCTCCAAATCGTGTAACAGCAAAATTCTCCAAATCGTGTAGCAGCAAAATTGTCCAAACCGTGTAACAGAAAAATTGTTCAATTCTTAGATTACGTTTTGAATTGTTGTATCTTAGAAAGGATTAGATATCTTACTGGAATTCTCCGAGGTTTTTATAACAATATTGAACTCTACTTTGAGAAATAAGAATGTATTTAGCTCTAAGTTAAAATGATGAACCCTCTTGCTGTTGTGACCTCCTGATCCAGATTTCCTCTCTACGGTTCCCTCTTTTTTTAAACTTATTCACCAATATCTTGATGATTCTTGAATGGACTTTGAAGGTGTAATACATTACTTAAGGCCTGGATGATCTTTTTCGTCTCAGAAATTGCTCAGTTGGGAAGACATAGTGGGTCTGATGCAAAATGATTTTAGCCTGTTCTCTTTCTAGCTAAATAATTCAAAGGGTTTGGGGTTTTTTTTTCGCAATTCTTACGACAAATGGTATCAGGATGGCTAAGCGTCTTATCTGAAAACGTGTAAAAAAAAATAAATAAATAAAGAAACTCAATTAGATTCGTGATTTCTTTTAGATATTAAATATCCGAGATATTAAATACACTAGCCGAATGTAACAGCAAAATTGTCCAAATCGTGTAACAGCAAACTTGTCCAAATCGTGTAACAGCAAAATTGTCCAAATTGTCTAAGGGCAAAATTGTCCAATTGTTAGATTAATCGTTGTATTTTAGAAATTATTCAGGATATGTTACCGGAATTCTCCGAGGTTTTTATGACAATATTGAACTCTACTTAAAACAATAAGATTTTTTTAGCTCTAATTTGAAATGATGGTATCTCTTGCTTTTTGTAACCTCCTGATCGAGATTTCCTCTCTAATGTTCCCTCTTTTTAAAAATTATTCACCGTTCTCTTGATGGATCTTGAATGAACTTTGAAGATGGAAGCCGGAGTATGAATGTTAGTACCATTACTGAAGGACTGAATAATCTTTTTCGTCTCACCATTGCTCAGTTGGGAAGACATAGTGGGACTGACTCAAAACGATTTTAACCTGTTCTCATTTTAGCTCAAAAGGTCAAAGGTTTTTCAGTGATTCTTACGACAATTGGTGTCAAGATGGCTAAACGTCTTAATACCTAGAAAAAAAGAAACTTAATTAGTTTAGTGGGTTTTTTTTTTTTTTTTGTTTTTTTGGGGTTTTTTTGACGTGAAACATTTTGTGGAGTCGACAATTATCCAACGCCGTTACAATGTGGACAATTTTGCTGTTACACGCGCTGTGTCGGTTTCTTTTGATACAGAATAAAGTTATTTACTTTTCTCATGCTTCATAACGAATTGTAAAATCCAATCTTGTATCGCTGCAAGATAAGTATAGCCCCATTATTACAATTTTGGCATTCCAGTCAAATCCTGCCCCTTTCATCACAGACACGGACGATCCATATCTGCCTTAGGGGCGTGCTGTCTAATGCATGCGCGTTATTTGCAAATTTTTACATCAAAAGAGAAAGATTATTATTATTGCTTGATCTGAATTCGAGTACGTAAAGATTTGCCCTTCAAACAATTTTTCAAATTTAGCTGTTAATTGTATCTGATTAGGTAAACTTGGTGAACCCTTTTGTAAATATTCTGATATTTGAAAGATGCACGCGGGGTGGAGGCCTTAATTTGCCAGCGGAATTGCTTGTGAGCAAGCATTTTATTAATATATGTTAAAGATTTACTGAAAAATCGAACGTTAGCGCTTTACTTTTGTCATTCACTCGCGTACGTCCCTCCAGTAAAGACACGCGATGCTAATAAAGTTGCGCATTGAGCCAGGATCAAATTGAACAGATATAAGTTTATATTCACGTGTATTCTTCTTCAATGTATCCTCTCCCTTCAGGACGTGGGTAAGTAAGGCTCTCAACAACTTCATACAATTTGCAGCTCTAAACAATATCTGTCGCCTTATTATTGCCTCCAATGCATGTTCCGACATCCATTTACACAAGGTTGTCGATATATATATATATATATATATATATATATATATATATATATATATATATATATATATATATAAATTATATATATATATATATATATACTCGACTCTCCCGTCGAACTCAACGTATGACGGTCAATCAGATCAGTTCCTACCTAGGATGAAAGCCCGACACGAGCACATGAGATTTGATTATAGTGGTGAAGCTTTTGTGCAGAACCATCCACACATTTGAAGGGACGAATACAGAGACTTTGTGCACTACGTTTCACAGGGTCCCCAAACAGGTTTTGAATTTAGAGTTGTCCTTCTCGTAGACTAGTTGCCATCCAAGGCAACATATAATGGCCGTCCAGTGCATTCAGTTGAGGTTTCTTCTAGACTCGATGAATTAATTAATTATGATTATCTCAAATCCTCTTAATCCTAATTTCTATCACTTGTACTTGTATATCCTTACTTGGCTTCTAATTCTCTGGATGGAGAGATCTGGGGATAGAAGTCGTGGCGCGTGGGGGCAGAGTCCTATTGAGTAAGGCAAACTCGAATGAATTATACCACGGAATTATGAAGAGCGGCGCTATATCGAGTCTAATTCGTTACCCCTTCGTCACCGCGACACACAAGAAGTGCCCGAAAGCCTTATAAATTCCAAGTGGCACTAACATTAGCTTATGAGTGGCTAATATTTCCTGTAGAGAAATGGCGAATTTCTCCTACACCATTACCGTTATAAGAGAAAGATTCCACATATTGCAAAATTGGTGACGCAATCAGTCTTTTGCGGAGACAATGTAAGATTTATTTACCAGCCATGGTTCTAAAAGAATTAAACACTGTATTTTTTTTCCTTCTGGTTTCATTGGGATAGACTTACGCGTGCCCAGAAGAAAAGCGACCAAAGAATGGCCAATATTGATTACGCTGACGGCAGATGAATGCTAGCTATGCGAATAAAACGGAGGAAGTTTGAAGGTCAAATTTGTTAAAATTATCGCGTTCAATGTTCGGGTGGATTTTTTTTCAAGCAATTTTCAATAAATGTCACGGAGATGTCATTCTTTTTCTTCAGAATTATGCCTTCTTATGCATGCACTTCGAAATTCATATGTTTGCATATATGATAGACAATGATCAATGCTAGAGATAGATAGATAGATAGATAGATAGATAGATAGATAGATAGATAGATAGATATGAACAGATTGATACAGACAAATATGAAAAGACTGGATAGATAGATAGATAGATAGATAGATAGATAGATAGATAGATATGAACAGACTGGGATAGATAGATAGATAGATAGATAGATAGATAATGACAGTAAATAAATACGACGGTATGTAAAAAATTATCCGTACTTTCGCCATGACATATCTTTGGGCTTGTTAAACAGCTCAATCGTGCTATAGTTGGTGCTATTGTGGTTCCGTGATCAAAGTTTGAACGTGATCGCGCCAGTTTTCAAGGTACTGTCACAGTGTAAACATGGCCGCTCCGCTAGCAGTGTGCCCTAAGGAGGAACAAAAAGCAGTGATGTCTCTGGTTGAATGGTGTGAGGAGCTGAAATTCATCAGAGGCATTTAACGGCAGTACCCTACCGCGTAGAATTGTGTATGAGTGGATCGGGACTTTTAAAAGTGTCCGGACAAGAAATGACTCTCAACTGACCAGAAAATTCAGCAAAGGTCGAGAGATGGTAATGGAGTCAGCATGTTCTCAGCAGATTCGGATCACTGCTCTTTGTTCCTCATTAGGGCACATTGTTAGGAGAAACAGAACAATCAGGTATGGCTGACCATATATGAATTGAAAAAGGGATATTACAGCCCTCTGTGGGATGAAGTTGAAATATTTAGAACGATGTACCCACGTAAACTGAAAAAAGGGGCCGGTTCAAAATCCCAAATATCACCTGGAGAAGTACTCTTTAGTTGCTGACTCTTTGCCAAAATATGAAGAAACACCGCGATGTAAATAGAAAACTTTAAAAACATTAGTGGCATCCCCTAACGAGCACTCATCAGTAGCTGACTATTTGCGTGTAGTTTCATATAAATTAAGATTATAAAGATTTTTTTTCTTACTAAATTATTTTATTAACAATATTTGTATTTCAAATGATTATGATCTGTGTATTTCCTTTTTTAATTTTTACATTTTTATTGCCGAAAAGAATTTTGCATTTCAAATAATTATCATTTAGTATAATTGTCCTTTCGATTAATTTTCATTCAAACAATTTACAATTCGAATAATTGTTTTCAAATAATTATTTTCGAACAATATTTACATAAATGGATTGTACAGGGAAAACGGAAAGAAATCCGGTTTTTAAAATTGTTAACAACTTTATTAGTTTTTGGTCGATTTTCATAAAACATGTTTTATTTTGAACAGCAGAATGGTAGAAGTACGGGACATTATTAGAATTCTACATAGGCAACAGTGTTATTCACTAATATTTATAATCGTTTGGGTATATCCTTGAACATTTCCCGTAGCTTTTGCGCATTTTCTTCCAATCTGGATTTTGAAGGACGACCACTTCGATGGTTATCGTCCACCGATCCCGTACTCATAGGCTTAGAATGACAATTTCTGATAGTTTGGCGATCTATAGGAAAACGAGGTCAATCAACACTAAGCCACCATCTCTGCATTTGCGCCACAGACTGCTACCCTTCGTAACGGGATACCAGCTGAGTCTGCTCATGTATTGTCATGCATTGGGCTACACTTGTTACACTGACATAAAAACAAATTGGTAATGAAATTCGACCGCTTTAGGGATCACATTATATTTTGTTTCATGCAAACGTAGCGACATGAACGAAAGTTATAAGTTGAAAATAGTGGCATCCTTTAACAAGTAATTTTTAGTAGTTGATTGTTTGCGTGCAGTATCTTATAAATTAAGGTTATAAAGATTTTTTTTCTTACTAAATTATTTTATTAACAATATTTGTATTTCAAATAATTATGATCTGTGTATTTCCTCTTTTAATTTTTACATTTTTATTGCCGAAAAGAATTTTGCATTTCAAATAATTATCATTTAGTATAATTGTTCTTTCGATTAATTTTCATTCAAACAATTTACAATTCGAATAATTGTTTTCAAATAATTATTTTCGAACAATATTCACATAAACGGATTGTACAGGGAAAACGGAAAGAAATCCCGTTTTTAAAATTGTTAACAACTTTATTAGTTTTTGGTCGATTTTCATAGAACATGTTTTATTTTGAACAGCATAATGGTAGAAGTACGGGACATTGTTAGAATTCTACATAGGCAACAGTGTTGAGCCCCAGTGTTTATAATCCTTTGGTTATATATCCTTGAACATTTCCTGTAGGTTTTGTGCATTTTTCTCATTGTAAATTGTTTGAATGAAAATGAATTGAAAGGACAATTATACTAAATGATAATTATTCGAAATATCTATAGTTGAAATTCGTATGCGGTCTTTCTTTTTACCTTGATCTAATAACGCCCTTGAATAGCACAGGGCTTTTTTATAGCAAGTGTCATCCCATCATCCAACAATATGAAAGGCGTTCTTAAAAGAGAACAGGACTTGTAAGAAATGCATATTGCAAAAGCAAGAGCAGTTTGCCAAAATATCAAGAGCGCCAAGAAATACAGCGACGAAAATAGAAAACTTGGAAAATTAATGGCATCATTAAACAAAGATAGAACCTTGGTTCATTATAGAACTTTTTGCAACGAATGCCAAAACTTTCTGCTGCAGTTCAAACGCTAAAGGAGGATATTTTGACAAGAACGAAATTTAATCTATTATTTTTGTTCTTTTTGTCATAATAAAATTTGTAATAAAAAAAACATGTCTCGGGATTTTTCTTAACCATGTATAATAATTTTCTCTTATTTAAGGTACAAAACAACTACTGCTTTAAAAAAAAATCTTACTAGGTGTGTCCTCACATTTTTTTTTTTAACCTTAGCGTACATAATTAACCCGGGACTACAGAGTTTTTGGGGGTTTTTTTAAGCGTACAAAACAACTACTGATTTAAAAAAAAATCTTACTAGGTGTGTCCTCACATTTTTTTTTTTAACCTTAGCGTACATAATTAACCCGGGACTACAGAGTTTTTTGGGGTTTTTTAAGCGTTTCACTCCAAGTAAGGCGGGAAGCCACTAGAACGCAAGGGGTTACAGAAGATTTGGAGCAAGATCAGATAGGAGTGATAGAGGAAAGGATAAGCAGAAGGATAGTGGATAGATCAAGCCAACTGGAGATGTCGATTGACATTACATTCGTTGAAAACCTATGCTTGGACTTAAGGTAAGCGGTACGTTCACTGGTTATCATGAGAAAGAAAGCGGACAAACACTTGCTGCCATGTGTGAGTATAATTTCCCTCTATCGAAAATTCATTTTCATTTTTATTTTTATTTTTTTAATTTTTAATTTTTTTTTCTCCCCCTACTCGTCAGTCTGTTTGACTATCGTAAGACGTTTATTTTTGTCCTAATCATTCTAATCTAACTTATAATTCTATTTAATGGTTTAGTTAGAAATCCCGGTTCGAAAAGGTATCTTCTGTTTTGATGTTGCAGTTTTATTTTTCCATCAAACTATTTTTTTGTGCAAAATAAATGGTTCTTTTCTTGCTTACTAATTTCTTTTTTGTTTTGTTTTGTTTTTGTTTTTCCTTTTTAGGTTACCAAATTCTTGTCTTACTTATGTAGACATTTTCATATATACGCTGATGAGCTAAAAAAATTATGACCAGTGATATTTGGTCAGAATCACTGTTTTGTAACAGAGTCAAAGGCTTATAGGGCAGACAAGCCGGCCGCGAATATTCTTTGTTTAAATATGGCGGATGCGAAGGTAACGTAGCGGTTATCGCCGCAGAAATGGAATCGGTTAGCTGAGTTGAAGTTCCAACTGGCTTGATAAGTTCGCTTTCGCACAAATGAACTCGGAAAAGGCAAGAAGCCCTATTTTTACTCCTCCAGCTATTGATTAAATAGGAGAGTAGAGAGTAATTTCTAGCCTTGGATATAACATTAAGAGAAGAGAAAAATCACCTAGAATAATATTTCTCAAGAAGCCATTATAATTCACATATATTAAGGAAAATGAAGTTGAGGAGAGCCATAATCCCGTATATGTTGAGGGTGTCTGGCATTCTGTAATTCTATCTGAAAAGGGCTATTGGTTAGTTGAGTTCAAAGTTCGGACGAGTCTGTTCCGTTCACTTTCTTCATTTTTCTTGTTTCTTTCTTTTCTTTTCTTTTCTTTTCTTTTTCTTCCTTTATTACTTTCTTTCTTTCTTTATTTCTTTCTTTTCTTTTTTTCTTTCTTCATTACTTTCTTTCTTTATTTTTCTTCTTTCTTTCTTTCTTTTTTCTTTCTTTCTTTATTGCTTTCTGTACTTTTTTTTAAGCGTTTCACCCCAAGCAAGGCGGGAAGCCACTCGGAGCAAGATCAGATAGGAGTGATAGAGGAAGGAATGAGGAGAAGGGTAGTGGATAGATCAAGGCAACTGGAGATGTCGATTGACATTGCATTTGGAGATTATAGCTCTCAGGGAAACTGGAATAGAGAAAGGAGTTCCACTGGTGAGAGGTGCGAGATATGAAGCTATTGTAGGAGAAGAGACGGCTACATTTAATAGTTTCGACAGTGAAAGGGTGAGAGCGAGATGCCAGCCTCGTAGGGCGCTTGAACTCATGAAGTCTGGGAACCAGCGAATGCAGCTCCTCGGAGCAATTGCCCTGAAAGTATTTGTAAAAAAGACAGAGAGAGGCGACGGCGCGTCTGTGAGAGAGCGACTGTAGACGGAGATTGCATATCCGCCTCAGGAGCCTATCAAGAACCCCGAGGTAAACAGAAGGGGCACCAGACCATATATGGCAGCAATACTCCATGCAAGGGTGAATTGTTGATTTGTAGATCTGAAGGATCGATTCCGGGGAGAAAAATTTCCTGGCGCGGATCAGGGAGCCAACTTTCCTTGCGGTGGACGAAGCAATTGACTCAATGTATTTGTTCCATCTCAGGTCAGCAGTCAACGTGAGACCGGGCAGACGCAGAGACGTGCTCTCGGGAAGTTGACCTCTTCTTTCTTTGTTTTTCTTGTTTTTTTTTTTTCTTTATTACTTTCTTTACTTCTTTTTTTCTTATTTTTCTTTTCTTTCTTTTTACTTTTTCCTTTTATATTTCTTTCTTTGTCTTTTCTTCTCTTCTTCGTTTTTCCATCACTTTCGTATTTTCTTTTATTTCTTCATTTTTCTTTGTTTTCATTTAGCATTTCCTTCTTTATAGATTTCTTCTTTCTTTCTTTTTCGTTCATTAATTATATTAGGCTGGTGCAAAAATGATGTCGTTTTTTCTTTTGTAGTTGAACATCAAAAAACGACATTATTTTTGTACCAACCTAATAATTCCCATATTAAATGAAAAGGAACTTGAGGAGAACCATTATCCCGTATGTCTTGACAGTGTAACTGCCTTTCTAATAAAGTGCTATCCGTCAGCAGAGTTAAAAGTCTGCACAAAGTCTGTTGTGTCTCTTCTTAAATTCTGTTCTTTTATTGTTCTTGCTTCTTATGTTTTCTTTTCCTCTTATATTCTTTCACACCAAGTAACTACCTGCTCCATTTGTTGTAAACGGCCCACTCCAAGCAAGGCGTGAATGCCACTAATACGCAAGGGGGGGGGGGGTCACAGAAACTGAAAGTGAAAGAAAAGACTGAGTATAGGAAGGGTTGAGTAAAGGACAAAAAATGAACGGGATTCAAGAAGATAGAAGATGGCGATTGACGTTCCATTTAAAATTTTGAAGATTGTAGTTATCAGGGAAGCAAGTAAACGGAAGGGAGTTCGACAGGCGGGCAGTGCAAGAAAAGAAACTTTTAGAGTAGAAATGACATTTTCATTTAACTATAAGCAGTCGAGGCACCAGGAAAAAAAAAACTTGTCAGATCAAGTGTCATGAAAATATTTGTAGAAAAGACAGAGGGAAGCCACGTCACGTCGGTGAGCGAATTCGACGATCAGTTACATTGCAGATCTCTCTTTGGATTTTGTAAGAAATTCAAGATGACTAGCAGGAGCACCAGACCAGATATGGCAGCAATCTGAAATCTACGGGTGTATGGTAGATTTTGTGTATGTGTAAGATGGACACTGACGAGAAAAAAACTTTTGGCACCACACAGTGATTCAACTTTCCTTGCAGTAGTGCAGCTATTGATTCGATGTCGCCGCTCTACTTCAAGTCAGTTGAAAACGTGAACCCAAGAGGACGCAGTGTGTTGCTCTCCAAGAGTCTGGCGTCAGCCACGCTGACAGCAGACAGAAAAGATTATCTATGGCGCCTACTCCAGTCTTAGTGGCTTTGTTGCCTTGCTTGTGGTGAAATTAAAAACGAGAAAAATATCTGTGGAAATATTTGTTTCGTCTTTTATACAAGTACACAACTTCTCTGAAATTTTGTTTCGCGAAAAATCCCCGAAAATCGAACATTGCTTTCTTTTTTAATGATTGAATAGCACCAAACTAGTTCCGATTCGTCCAACATCTCCAAATTTATTTCCGCTGCGTTTAAAGGGTTTTAAAGAATATTAGAAATTATTATTTCCTCGCCTGATCCCACGCAATGCATTTGTAGTCGGTGCTCCTAGTTAGACGAGTCTCAACCGCTTAGTGAAATGTTTGAAAATTCAAAGGAAATGCTGATATAGATACAAGGTCAAATTGGCAGCCAATATCCACATCGACCTCAAGTCCGTCGTTAACTGGGGCAAAAGATGGCTTGTTAATTTTAACGCCTCTAAAACTAAACTTCTCTCCATTAAAGAAAGTAAATCGTTGCGCCTTCTTGAATTAACGCTCTCGGCTGACATGAAATGGTGTGATTATGAATCTATTGCTAGATCAGCTTCTAAGAATGTTGGTTCACTGTGTCGTGCGAGGCGATTTTCTCTCCAGAATCTATCTTACATATCTATGCCTACCATACATGCATGTTTAGAATATTGCTGCCACATATGGTCTAATGTCCCTGCTATTTACCTTTAGCTCCAAAGAAGAATCAGCAATATTATTGATCCTGATCTGGCAGATCGGCTTCAGTCCTAAAGTTGACTCTCTGTGTCCTTTCGATAAATATTTTCATGGTAATTGTGAGGATGAGCTCTTGGCTATGGCACCTAGACTTTACTTCTTTGAAGCGCAGTACTAGATTAGCAACAAGTTCTCATCAATTTAGTTGGCACAGACCTGCTCGGACACATTTGTGCTCGCTTAACACCGACATGTCCCCCCTGTGGTTTATACAGCAACTAGGCTGTTTATTTACTTGACCCCCCCCCACTGAGTCAGATTGTGACACAAGGTTAGTTTTTAACGTGGGGACCCGAGTGTTTTCACTCGGGCCGCTGGTCTTAGCTTGTCCAAGCTGGTCAGAGCTAGTCTAAGCTAGTCTTGGCTTGTCATAGCTGATCAGAGCCGGTCTGAGCTAAGCGCAGCCGGGATACCACCAGCAAGAATCAGGATGTGTACGGCCCTCAAGTGAACGGCCGACACCTCGAACCTCATCGGCCAGGTACCGCAACTGCGCAAAGCTCCACAGCAACTAGGCTGTGCAGGCTTTAGTTACAGTTTAAGGAAGATAGTCTAGAACCTGTCAGTTTGAACAACGCCAGTACGCTCAAACTCTCTGTCACGATGACTTGTAACTTCGGACTAGTACAACCGTCGACGGTCTCCGAACAGTTCCGTCATCCTCATTTCACTCCTAAATCATTAATTTAAGTACTTCACTGGCATCGTGATTGCATCAGATTAAAGTTGAGCTGGGTAGGTGTAGCCGTAAATTCTATTCTAACAGTTTCTTTTCTCGCTCGTGGAACTCTCTTCTGGTTCGATACTTACCAGCCAGCTTTAACCTGCAAAAATTTAAATTCAATGTCAATCGCTATCTAATGTCCTCCTGATTACTCTCTTCTCTTTCTACTCATAATTAATTTTTTCTGTTCCCAATTCTTACAGACACTTTAACCTCATGTGTCTTAGTGATTTAATTCCTTGGATGGGGTGATACCAATTTAAAATTAAAAAAAAAAAATTACCTACACTATATACGCTTCATATTAGGTTGGTGCAAAAATAATGACGTAATAATGTCGTTTTTTGACGTTACGTCAAAAAACGACATTATTACGTCATTATTTTTGCACCAACCTAATATTTTCTTCTTTGTCTTAGTGATGATTATGGCTCTCCTTAATTTCGTTTCCGAAAGCTACACTTTAGGTAAATCGCAACTCTTTGCCTTATCTATTGTCCCTTCTTCTGTAATCCATATTATTTTTTTTATTATTATTCGATGTTTTCTCCATCGTTCTATTGCTTTTAGTACGTCATATGAGTTTTAAATTTTGTAGGACATTTTTTTCGTTATGTCCCCAAAATTACACTTGTCTCTTGTCTTGTTTGTTTTACCATTTTGAAATTTGAAATATTCCGAATTCTAAAAACTGTCTCATATCAAAGTTTTCGGAGAAGAGACTGCATTTTTTTTTTTTATTTATCTTATTATTATTATTTTTTTGTTTTTGTTTTTGTTTTTGCTGGAATTTGGCCACATAGGACTGAATGGCAAGAACTCCATCACAAAGCTTACGAATCATCAAAGAAAAAACTAATGCAGTTGCACCCCCACCCCCCACTGCCGGGCTCCATCCGTAGACCTAAAAGGAGTCGACCATAGTCAGGATCCTTTCCTTAGCTGCATAGTATGTACTTCGCCAGGGTTACATACACTTTTCCTTCTTTTAGACCGGTTGTCATCCAAGGCTATAGAACACGATCTGTTAAGGATTCGACTCAAGTCGAGATCATTGTGTCAATGCGAACGATTCTCTCCTTAGCCGCATATTATGTGCTTCGTCAGGGCTACATACAATTTTAAATTCAGGTTTCTTTCTCCTAAACCTGTTGCCACCCAAGGCTATAGAACCCAGTCTGTTAAAGAGTCGACCGTAGTCGGGATCATCGAGTCAATGCGAACAATCCTTTCCTTAGCTGCATAGTATGTGTATCGCCATAGCTACATACAGGTTTGAATTCAGAGTTTTCCTTCTCCTAGACCGGTTGCCACCCAAGGCTCTAGAACCGTAGTCTGTTCTACTATTTACCCATAGCTGAGGAGAGAATAGTTGCATTCGTACCTACATATCTCAAGAGTATTAGCACGTAAGTGCATATAATGAACTCGACTGGAATTCGAAATCGGCTCTCCGATTCCACAGTCAGAGCCGCGATCTCTTTTTGTTCTTAATTTTCATTAATGATCTTCCTGATGGCATCAGTTCTCAACTTGGTATCTACGATCATGACACAACTATTTTCTTATGGCTCTATAGAAAGTCTGATCAGTTTGATAAGATCAAATTGTCAGCTCATCTAAAAAAAATGACGTACAGTGTGATGTTAACTAGGGCATGGAATGGCTTGTTAATTTTAACGCTTCTGAAACGAAACTTATCTCTATTAATCATTTAAGAGAACCCTCCCCCGCTTCTGCCGCTCATCAGCATGGCTGAAGCTAACCTCTAGGAGAGTGACTCGTTGAGCCTTCTTGGGAAAGCATTCTCGACTGACATCAAGTGGAAAGACTATATTGAATCCATTGCTAAATCTGTTGCTAAGAAACTTGGTTCCATGTCTCGTGCTTGACATTTTGTCTCTCCAGAATCCATCTTTCATATTTATAAGTCTACCATTCGTCTTTGCTTTGAATACTGCTGCAAGGTGCTCTTGATATATATTTAGAGATCTCTATCTATAAAAGGTAGGATGTGGGTGTGTGTGTGTGTGTGTAACGAATGCACGGATTTTCTACGGATTTGCACCAAAATTTACATGCACATGCTCCAAGTTAGCGGGAAGGCCAAGACCGACTTTGCATTTTCCAACTCCCATCGATAGTGGAAATAATCGATTTTTTTCATGCTTCTACGGCAGTTTTCATGTAGTTTGCGGCCATTTTCTACTGGCCAGAGTGAGAGCCTATAGCTGGCTGCCACGAATAGGCAGGAAGATTCTATTGGCCAGCATGAGAGCCAACAGTTGACTGACACGAATGTTAACTAGCATGATAACATGCAAAAAAAATCGATAGCTGCATTCGTCACAAGTGGGAAAAATTTAAATCTGCATGGCACTTTACTCCAATTGGCTCATTCGCTTAAACTCAACGTTGATTCTGATTTCGCAGAACTGGGTTTGGGTGTGAAAAAGTATTTGTTGTTAATATTCTTTTTTCATTCGGTTTTTCCAGTTAGGAGCCCTTTTTTTAAAGCTGATCGTTTTGTGTTCATTTTGTTTAGTTCTTTTTTCGTAACAGATTTAATGTTTAGTATAGAACTTAGAAAAAATTCGCAGTGTGAGATAGGCAAGAAGTAAGGCATGTAGCAACATCAGCACGGCAAAGGGCACTCCTTTAAAGGCAAGGAAGGGCAAAAATATTTTAAGTCAAGTGATAGCGATTGCTGTAGGAGTCGTACGATTTTTGAATCAAGCACGGGCAACGCCGGGCCATGCTGCTAGTTTTTATCCAAATAAAACTCAGCAATACTATTGGTCCTGCTCTCGAGTCTCGGCTTCAGTCAACCACCCACCGTCGTAAAGTTGCCGCCCTATGTCTTTTCTATAAATTCTTTCGTGGTAATTGTTCGAATGAACTCTTCACTATGGTATCTAGACCTTATGAATTTAAGCGCAGTAATAGATTGGAGCAAGGTCTCATCAATTCATAGTTCAAATGGCTAGATGTAACCGTAAGTTATGAGATAAGTTTCTTTTCTTGCATTTCTCTTTTGTAGAAATCTTTTTCTGGGTACATGCTTTCCAACCAATTTTGATCTTCAAAAATTTATATGCAAATGTCAATCGTTATCTTCTGTCTTCTTGATTGCGCTTCTATAGTTCTCATTCTTTAGTAATGTTTCGGTTTTTTTTTTTGTTATTCTTTCACACTCAGTAACCCTTTTTGCCTTAGTGACTTTACTGCTTTGCTTGGGATTAAATGATGAAAAAAAAGAAAAGAAAAAAAAGGAAGGACAAAAAAAAAAAAACTGTAAAAAATAAATAACGTGACACTCGACGACCGCTGGAACCTGTGGTATGTACACGAACGTTTTTGGTAAAAAAAATAAAAAAATCATCGAACGTCTTTATCAGATGAGCCAACAATGTCGGTAAGAACTTGCCGGTCATAATCACAGTCGCTTGCGCAGGCGCAGAAGCGTTCAGCCGGGCGAATGGCAATGTTTATCATAGGTTACTTTCCCAAACAACATGGATTTCATTTCTCGCTTCATTTCAAAAGTTTTTATTTTCTCTTTTTCTTTCTACTCTCAATTTTTTTATCCCGTTCTTTCTTTGTCTTCTTGACACCAAGTTTTCCTATTACGATATATGCTTTCTCGTTCTCTTAGACTGTCTCTTTTATTTTGATTATTCTTTTTTTCCAACCTCTCTCTCTCTCTCTACACACATATATATATATATATATATATATATATATATATATATATATATATATATATATATATATATATATATATATGTACGTATATCGCTTTATTTGTTATTGTTTATTTATACCTCTCTCAATTTTTTCATCCAAAACTTTATTTACTGTCTTTTTCGTTTTTTTCTTTTTTCTCTTATTTTCTTTACTTTCTTTTTCTCCTTTCTTTTCTGTTTTCGTTCTACTTACTTACACTCTTATTATTATTATTATTATTATTATTATTATTATTATTATTATTTGATTTGATTTCTGGTGGCGGGGGGGTACTCATTTCTTTCCGGGTCCCAACCAGAGACCTAAGGTCAGAAATGATATCATTATATTTTCCACTGGGCATTTTTGGAGGGACAATTTAAAAAACAAACAAACGAACAAAAAAAAACACCACCAAAAAACCACACATTTTTTACATAGATGAAGCCCTTCGTAAGGTGTGGGCTGTACTTGTGAGTACCAGAAATCCCTTCAATGACCCTTCAATGAGTCTATTGGAACCTTTTCCAATAAATCCGAGGGCTCCAACTACAACTGGAGTTGTTGACGTCCTCATGTTCGACATTTCTGAGATTTCGATTTCCAGGTCCTTGTATTATTATTATTATTATTATTATTATTATTATTATTATTATTATCATCATCATTATCATTATTATTATTATTATTATTATTATTATTATCTCCCTCACCCATATCGCAAAATTCGTCTTTCAGTCCTCGCTCTCTTTTCCAATACCCTGCTTCTTCTCTCACACTTATTCATTCTCTTCTTCTTTTTCTACTACTACTACTACTACTGCTGCTGCTGCTACTGCTACTACTACTACTACTACTTCATCACTCATACCGCAATAGTTATTTTTCAGTCTGCCTTGTTCCCACAATTCCCTATCTATTTTTTGTTTCCGCTTTCCTTTCTCTGTTATCCTTTTATCCCCCCTACTCTTCTCTAGTTCTTTACTATTCCTCTCTCTCTCTCTCTCTCTCTCTCTCGTTATATCATCTCACTCTTTTTTATTATACTCCTTTTCTACTTCCTCCTCCTCCTCCTCCCTCTTCTTCTTCTTTCTCGGCTTATTTCCAAACTTTTGTCTTTCAGTCGACCATGTTCCCACTAATCGTATCCTTTTTTTTTTTTCCTCTTCACTTTTCTTTCCCATTCTTTTTCCTCTACTTTATTCACCCGTTCTCTCAACCTCCTCTGCTCCTTTTTGTCTCGTATCTGTCTATTTCGTCCTGGATCTTTCTTCCTTCCTTCCTTCCTTCCTTCCTTCCTTCCTTTCATCTTCGCGCCCTCTTGCTTCCATTCGTTCTACCTTCTTTATCATTTGACTCTTCTCTCGCTTGGCGATTTCTCACCCGTTCCTTTCCTAACTAGCTAGTGCCGTGCTAAACCCATCCATTTTTTTTTTCTTTCTTAAATCTCTGCGTCTTTTTTCTTTACCCTTTCATTTTCCCGCCGTCACTCACCGGAAACGTACTGACCGCTCCGGGTGTCAGCTCTTTTTCCTCAAAGAATTAATTAGATCTTAACACACTGTGTCAGACCAAAACACCGACGTCTTCATACCTGGGGGCTACCATCTCATTGGCTACTGAAGCTGTTGAGGCACTAATTGAACATGATGTTCACCAGGTTTTTTACCTATCATATCCACTTTAATTTAGTGTTTTATTTTTTATTAATATTTTTTCTCTTGTTTTTTTTTTTTCTTTTTTCTCCTTTTTTTTTTCTTTCTTTTCTCGTTAGTTCTTACTTCGGTTCGCATGTTGTTTTGTAGCTTTCATTTGTTGCGTGTGTATATAAATCAGGAGGAATATTACACAAAGAAAAAATGCTGCTCTTGCGAAGACGTTTCTTCCACGCCTTATCCGACCCCCCAACAATTCTTCCAACAGACTTAGTTCTGACAAGTCTCAGCTTATTTGAACAGCAGGCAAAGAATTAGCTGTTAGCTCAGCTCTTTTCAGTTTTAGGAAAGTAACAACAAACAATGTCCGTAAACATCTACCTTCAAAAAATATGTCTGTAATATACGAACAAGTTATTACGATATCAAATTTAATCAAATCGAAGATTTATGCACACACACACACACACACACACATATATATATATATATATATATATTCAAGTAATTCATCGAGTCTGATAGAAACCTCAACAGAACGCAGAAAGCACTGTACGGCCGTTTCGTTCTATATTTGGGACTCATCAGCAGTGCGCATCCACTACCGAGAATTGAAACCCGGACAGTTAGGTTGTCAAGCAAACATCATACCAACTGTTCCACTGGTCCTCGGTGACGAAGAGATTGCAAATCAGACTCAACAAAGCGCCGCTCGCGCACATATTCCGTGGTGGAACTCTACTGAGTTCTCTGTAACCATAGGACTCTGCCCCCTGGCGCCACGACTACTCTCACCAAGCCGCTTTACGTGGGTTTCCGAGCCCGTAGGCTCGGCCAAAAAATGCCCGTACAAACTGTAAAAACAGAATCGAGTTGGTCAGCATCACCGAACGAGACTCTGCCCTTCGGCGGCGACTCGTCCGGGTTCCTCTCTGCTCAGTGGCAGAAAGTTCGGCCGTCAAGCCGAGAAGCTCGACTCGATTCGGTATCTAGCCCCCCTCCCCCCACGACGGTTGCATGTGGCACAAGGCCGAGTTTAACGTGTGTTTCCCGAGCCCGTAGAACCCGTATAAACGAGATCGGGTTGGTCAACCTTCCCGAACGAGACTCTGCCCTTCGGCAGAGCCTCGTCCGGGTTCCTCTCTGCTCAGAGGCAGAGAGTTCGACCGTCAAGCCGAGAAGCTCGGCTTGATTCGACCCTCTCTCTTGAGAGGCGTAGTATACATAGTGTTAGGAAGAGTTTATTCTGTAGTTATAGGTAAAGACCGATGACACATACTAGAAACTAATTTTATTCTATGTGTCCTCCTTTTTTCTCAATAACTGTTGCTACACGCCTCCTGAAACTTGCGCATATCACCTTTGGAGTAACAAGTGCATTTAGCAAATCACAGATTATTTCACGTTTGCTTTCCTGATTAGTCATATGGGTAAAGGTTTCTAAAAAAGATAATAATATTAAATATGGATGTGGCATCAATATATGGTAGGTTTGCTGAGAAAAAGGAACTAAACGTTCTTTGTGAATTTTGCTTCCCCACTCTGTATATCTGAAAAAGATCTGCTGGAGGCATTTTACGACGCCAAAGTCTTTATAAGCATAACACCTGATCAAACTGAAATAATTTTAGAATGCCACAAATCAATTTTATTCCACAATCAACTAACCTAGTTTAAGAAATAAAAAAGACAACTTCGATGTACCACAAGGTTCCTTTGATGGTGCTTAGGTTTCGGAGTTAACAGGCCTGCACATGTTATATGAAATAACAAAACTGTACATATAATAACAACGGTCTGTGTAGGGGTGACGGTTTGATGATAGCGCCAAACAACTGAACAACAAATGACAATATAAGAAAAGCTCTTTTCAGACTCTTGAAAAGCCTTAGCTTTGAAATAAAAGTCGAAAATTGTCAACTATCCGAACGTAAAATGAAATCTGCAAGCGGGCAGTGTCTCACCATACATGAAACCCGACGCAAAATTAAAATACGTGAATATTAGAGACAACCACCCTGCAAACATAAAGCACGTCCCTAAAGGAATAGAGTCTAGGTTATCCCGAAACTATCCTAGTAAAATAATTTTTGAGGATAAAAAGAAAGAACATGAGAAGAACTGTGGGTTGTGGGTCACAAAACCAAACTAGAATTCAAACCTCAAATTAAACAACATACGAACAATTTGAAGATAAAAAAAAATATCATTTGGTTTACCCCCACCCCTTTTAACTTTGAGGTAAAATGTATAATAGGGAAATTATTTTTCAAGTTACTTGCTAAATACTTCACCAAAATATTCAATAAAAACACAATTAAATTAAGTTACAGTTGCACTAGTAATTTAAAAACAATAATAAATAGACAAAAATGCCAGACATTTCAAAACTAACACGCAGCAAAACATAGTTAACACTAGTAATTTATGCAACTGTAGAAATAAAAATAGATGTCCATTAGATGGAGCTTGTAAAACTGAAGCAATAAGCTATAAAGCAGAAGTAATAGATATTAATGGCCAAAATAAAACTTACATGGGATGTACTGAAAGTAATTTCAAATGTAGATGGTACAATCATAGGTCGTCATCCAAGCTAGTAAGTTTTCGGTGCTCTACCAAATTAGCTAACCGTGTGTGAATTTAAAAGAAAAAATCAGCAGGGACCCAAGTGTAAACTGGAAAGCCTTATAATAACCACAATAATATTTGTAACCTCTCCCAACAGGAAAAGTTAGCAATAATAACATTTTCGGATCCAAAATAACGTTTTGAACAAGAAATCCGAAATCACGAGTCCTTGCATTCACACTAAAACTTCCTATTAACCACATATGAGGCTGGATAAAAAAAAATTTCATTTCCATTAACCGCACGAAACATTTATAATAGCCTTCTTCTTCTTCTTCTTCTTCTTCTTCTTCTTCACAACCTTTCCACCCCTTTCAATCACACCTAACGTCGTGCGTTTGTTAATTTTAGTTTTTTTGAAAAATAAAGCGTCGGGAGGTCAATAGATAAAAGTCACCCGGGGATATCATAAGTTTGAAACCAAGGTAACGGATTCAACTGATCTCCTAATTTTATATATATATATATATATATATATATATATATATATATATATATATATATATATATATATATATATATATATATATATATATGAACATATATATATATATATATATATATGAACTTTTCAATGGTCTAAGTGTTTTTTATAGTGTATGCGTGGGATTGTGTGCGTTTATCCTTTCGCGTTCTTACGCCCGTCTGCGCGTATGTGAGTACATGGAGAATCTCGTGGATATTTGTCCTTTTTGCCAGTTTTTTATATTTTTTTTTTAATTTTCACTCACTCTTTAAACTTTTCTCACTTATTCATCTTTACTTTCAATTGTAGTCATTTTTACTTCCTCTTTCAGATATATATATATATATTTGAAATTTGATTGAAAGAGGACATATATTCTATGAATTTTTTAGGATTTTCAGGCCAGTAAATGTTCTTGACACTGTTTATTATAAACAGAGCATTTACTTAAATATTTGTATTTATAAAAAAAAAACGTATAAACAGAAAATATATTAAAGTAATAGTCGGACTTTCGGGAGAGGAGTAATGGATAGCGCCTTGGATTGAGGAATCGGGGAGCCGAGTTCGAATTCCAGTCGAATCCATTACATTCACTTAAGTGGGTTCTATAGTCTTAGATGGCAACTGGTTTGGGAGAAGGATAACTTTGAATTCAAAACCTGCGGAGGGTCGTTTGGGGACCTTGTGGCACTTGGTGCACCAGGTCTATGAATTCGGCCCTTCAAAAAGTGTGGATGGTCCTGCACGAAACCTTCACCAATATAATATAATCTCATGTGCTGTTGTCGGGCTGTCAGTTTCCTAGGAACTGATCTGAAGCCTATACACGCGGGTTTGGGGACCGCTTTTGAATTCCAAATTCCCATGAAACTCCAATATTGGAGCCGGCTCAACGCACCCCGGGTGAATGCCGTTACAGTTAGATACAGGTACAAACTGAAAAAGCAAACTGTAATCGTTGCCTCAAGGACAGAACATACTGGTTTAGAGATTGCTTGATTCTTGAAAGTTGCACTGGAGCTGTCAATACATGTCGAGGCTTAAGCGTATATATCAATGAAAGACTTGTTCTCGTACAATCACAGAATTTACGCAACGTCCAGCCTGGTGACCGCTTGGGAACCAAACATGTGATCCACGAAGAAATTTTAGAGAAAACAGAAACTAAAGAGACAATTATACTTAGCATCAGGAAAAGACAGTTTAAATTTCTAAGTCACATAATAAAGAAAGAGGGCTTGGTAAATTTAATACTCACAGAAGAGATTCAAGGCAACAAAGACAGGGGAAAACAGCATATAAACTACCTAGGGAGCTTGATTAAATGGATGGCATAGCAAGGTTTAGGGAAAATAACAAAACGACAATATTTATTGAGAGCCTCGAAGGACAGGAAGTTGGAGAGAGCCATGCTCGCCTATGTACTGAAGAGTCACAGGACATAGAAGACGACGACGACGAAGAAGAAGATGACGATGATGATGAATACGAAGGAGGAGGAGTAGACGAAGAAGAAGAAGAAGAAGAAGAAGAAGAAGAAGAAGAAGAAGAAGAGAATGAATAAGTGTGAGAGAAGAAGCAGGGTATTGGAAAAGAGAGCGAGGACTGAAAGACGAAGTTTGCGATATGGGTGAGGGAGATAATAATAATAATAATAATAATAATAATAATAATAATAATAATAATGATAATGATGATGATGATGATGATAATAATAATAATAATAATAATAATAATACAAGGACCTGGAAATCGAAATCTCAGAAATGTCGAACATGAGGACGTCAACAACTCCAGTTGTAGTTGGAGCCCTCGGATTTATTGGAAAAGGTTCCAATAGGCTCATTGAAGGGTCATTGAAGGGAAGAATAAGAAGAAAAAAAAAGAAGCAGAAGAAGGGGTAGAAGATGAATAAGATGAAGTAGAAGACAGAGAAGAACACAAAGAAGAAGAAAAAAGGAGTAGTAGAAGAGGGTGAAGAATACGAAGAAAGAAGAAGAAAGTAGAAGAATGAGAAGAAAGAAAGAAAGAAAGAAAGAAAGAAGGAAAAACGAAGAAGAAAGAAAGAAGAGGATATATAAGACATCCACCCTCATGTTTTGTTCTGTTTTTGTTCAAGTCGGCTGTGAATGCTGGACAATCATGTCACAGATGAAGAGGAGACTTAAGGCAACAGTAATATAGTTCTACAGAAAGATGCTGAGAATCCCATAGACTGGTGAAATGAGCAACAACGAAGTTTTAGAGAAAATTGAAACAAGAAGGAAACTTATACATAGCATCAGAAAGAGACAGTTGAAATTTTTGGAAAGAGGGCTTGGAAAATCTGATACTCGAGAGGCAGATTGTAGGCAAAGGAAAACAACGAATAACTTACCTAGCGAGCTTGAATAAATGGATGGCGGAATAAGGTTTAAGAGAGAGACACAGAGAGAGGGCAAAAAGATAAAATTTATTAAGAACTGCAAAGGATAGGAAACTGTGGAGAGCCATAATCGCGTACGTCCTGAAGAGACACGACACATAGAAGAAGAAGATATTAAATTACAAGAATTAAGACATATCCGCCATGTTTGATTGTCAGCTGAAAGCTGTTCAAACAAGATGCTTACTCAGCAGTCTACAAACAAAGGTAATTTGTTATTGCAAAATGAAAAGATGGCTGCGTGCCATTAAAATCCAAATAGCATTTTTGCCTTTCAAAGCAATGGCTTTCTTCTGTATGCTCTAGCGTTAGAGCTCATGTGATATCTTGTTTTTGAGCTGATCTCGATACACTTTGATAAATATACCTTCCTTGAACGGGTTTATTTTATTTATTTATTTTATTTCTCTTCATCCTCTTCTTCTTTTTCTTCTCTCTCCCTATCTCTCTCTCTTTCTTTGTCTCTATTTTTCCATTACTTACTCTCTCTCTCTTTCTCTGTGTGTGTGTGTGTGTGTCTGTGTGAGTGTGCTCGCGCGTGCGTGTGTCTGTGAAATGGTAGAGGTCAACCTGAATAAAATGAGATGAAATTGTGTTCTGTCGTGACTTTCTATACGGCACAACCTTTTCTCTTTCTCTCGCCCCTCTTTTTCTCCCGTTATCTTTCTTTCTATCTATCTATCTCTTTCTCTTCCTCTCTTTATTTTTCTCTCTCTCAATGAAAGGCTATATCTTTATTAGCAGAGATCAATCTGGACAGAGTAAAACTGTATTGTGCCATGAATCTCTTTACAATACAGTCTCTCTCTTACTACATATATATATATATATATATATATATATATATATATATATATATATTCCTTTTTCTCCTTCTTTCTCTCTCTTCTCTCTCTCTCTCTCTTTCTCCCTCTTCCTTTCTTTATTTCCCTCTCTCACTGTATTTCTTTCTTTATCTCGGTGGAAGACTATATCCCTAATGGTAGAGATCAACCTGGACGAGAAGAAATTGTGTTGTGCCTTGAATTTCTACAAGGCACAAACTCTCTTTCTCATCTATCTCTTTCTCTCTCTCTCTCTCTCTCTCTCTTTCTTTCTTTGTCTCTCTTTTTCCATTTCTTACTCTCTCTCTCTCTCTCAGTCAAAGAGAAATATCTCTAACGGTAGAGCTCAACCTGGATAAAATGAAATTGTGTTGTTCCGTGACTTTCTCTATACAGCACGAACTCTCTTTCCCTCCATCTCTACCCCACTTTTTATCCCACTATCTATCTATCTATCTATCTTCCTTTCTTTTCTCTCTCTCTCTCTCTCTCTCTCTCTCTCTCTCTCTCTCTATCTATCTATCTATCTCTCAATGAAAGACTATATATCTATTGGGAGAGGAGACCTTGGACACGGTAAAACTGTGTTGTGCCGTGAATTTCTATGCAGTACAATATCCCGTTCTCTTTCGACAAAGTTCTCGACAATCTGAAATAATTTTACAATAATTTCTTCTGGAAAATCAATATTACCAAATGTGATTTTTTTAAAAATAAATATTCTTTTTTTTCTAACAAAAAACACTTTTATTAATTCTTTATACATTTTTCCATCTTTTTTTTTTTCTTTTTTTCTTTTTTCTTTTTTTCACAAAACAGTCGGAATTGTTTACAATCAAAATAGACCGATGCTGTGAATAGCTTTTTCAAACATTTTTTTGCATTTTATTGATCTGAAGAGGAAGACGATTTTTTCTTTTACATTTACAGTATTATAACAAATATGAATTATTCGCAAATAAAATCAAGATTCAAAGAGAAAACTTAAGTTTTTATCTCATTCATTAATAATATATATGTTATTTTACTTAATCATTTCACCTCAAGCAAGGTGATAAAGCCATTAAGACACAAGTATGTTACTGAATATGAAAGAATCTGAGAGAGAAAAAAATCGTTATTAAGGAGAGAGGGAAATAAAAGAACAGGATTTAGGGGGAAAGAAGATCACTGATATTGCATTTAAATGTTTGCAAAACAAGAAGCTTGAAGTTTCACAAGTGAGATGTACGAGAGAAAAAATCTTAGCATATAACATGCGATTACATCCAACTGTAAAATGATGAGACCTATCTGCCAATTTAGTACTGCGCTTAAATTGGTAACGTCTAGGTACTAAAGAGAAAAGCTCTTCAGAACAATTACTATGAAAATATTTATAGGAAAGGCACATGGAAGTGATCATACGCTGTCGGAAAGTGACTGAAGCCGAGATGCCAGGTCAGGACGAATAATATTACGGATTCTTCTTTGGATTTTATCAAGAATCTCTAATTATATAACAGAACCAATGTGGCAGTAATGCATGAACGAATAAACGTGTAAAATTTTCTGACTTGAAAAATTGTCTAGCACGATAGAGTTAATGTTATGGTCCAGGTTAGGACCAAGGAAGAACAACACGAACGCAAGAGTAGAAACAACGAAGGTATATTACACGAAATAATAATACAAGATGTGGAAGGTGTTAGTATGACTGTCAGTCTGGTTTGGAGTGAACTACTATTCGACACTCTCTTTAGAGAAGCGTAGAATACATACTGGTAGAAAGAGTTAATTCTGTAGTTATAGGTAAGGACCTATGACAATATATATATATATATATATATATATATATATATATATATATATATATATATATATATGTTATGGTCCAGGTTAGAACCAAGGAAGAACAACACGAACACAAGAGTAGAAATAACGAAGGTATATTACAGGAAATAATAATACAAGATGTGGAAGGTGTTAGTATGACTGTCAGTCTGGTTTGGAGTGAACTACTATCGGCTCAACTCGATTCGATATTTACTTGCCCCCCTCCCCAACGAGGGAAAGATGTGGCACAAGGCCGAGTTTTACGTGGGTTTTCCGAGTCCGTAGGCTCGGCCAAAAAATGTCCGTAGAAACTATAAAAACAGAATTGGGTTGGTCAACCTCCCCGAACGAGACTCTGCCCTTCGGCGGGGCCCAGTCCGGGTTCCTCTCTGCTCAGAGGCAGAGATTTCGACCGTCAAGCCGAGAAGCTCGGCTCGATTCGGTATCTAGCCACACCCAGCCACGAGGGTTTGCTTGTGGCACAAGGCCGAGTTTAACGTGGGTTTCCCGAGCCCGTAGGCTCGGGCAAAAAATACCCATAGAACCCGTATAAACGAGATCGGGTTGGTCAACCTCCACGAACGGGACTCTGCTCTTCGGCGGAGCCTCGTC
>OZ010599.1:60174873-60202373 GCA_963932145.1 Acanthosepion lycidas | reverse complement strand
AAACAAAACTATTAAATAAGCGATACAAACGAAAATAAAACACCGATTAAAATAAAAAATATAAGTTAAGAAATAAAAATAAAAAATAAAAATAAAATAAAAATAAATAAAAACAAGCAAAATAATCTAACCCAAATAAATAAATAAACAAATAAACAACTTCCGCAAAATAACCGCCAGCATTGTCTACCCACAATGCACCACTTACCTGTAGTGGTAGAATCTCCGGCTGATACCAATTCAGTCGGGTTTCGATCCGAGCTAGAGGCAACCGGATGACTAGCCACACTGATGAGCTGTGAAACAGCGAAACAGTCACTGTCAGACAGACTCTCGGCGACTGTCGAACTCCCTGCATTAGCAGAGGGGAACCCGGACGAGGCTTTGCCGAAGGGCAAGGTTTCGTCCGGGGAGGTTGACAGGGCCTGAACCCGTCTAAGCGGGTTCAGAAAGGCCATATTTTTGGCCGAGCCTACGGGCTCGGGGATACCCACATTAAAACGGCCTTGTGCCACATTCGATCCTCGTGGGTTGATTGATAAATACCGAGTCACTATCAGTCACTGGGCGTGTTTATAAATAAATAAATACGCTAAAAATCCACTTACTTCCCTGCCGTGCGCCGACGGCTTAGTGGTAGAATCTCCGGCTGATACCAATTCAGTCGGATTTCGATCCGAGCTAGAGGCAACCGGAAGTCTAGCCACAATGATTAGCTGCGAAACAGTCTGTCTGTGGATGATGTTATATATATATATGTGTGTGTGAACATTGGAGTCAACATTCAGAGGCGACAGGCTGTTTCATGCTAGACGCAATCGTCAGGCGGGATGATTGCGTCTAGCATGAAACAGCCTGTCGCCTCTGAGTGTTGACTTCAATGTTCACTTTTATATTTACATACGCTCTATCTCTGATATTGAGCACTTTATCCCATAAATATAGCACACGTTATATATATATATATATATATATATATATATATATATATATAAAACTTATTGCTTATTATACGAAATTAAAACAAAACATGTTAAAATCGCTACAGTTATTTCAGCACTAAGTTGTGCCTCCTCAAGCGATGGTAAATAACTGGTGAGCAAATAATTATTTTAAAAATAAATTTAAATTTCAAAAGCATAATACTCCCTCTTTTTTTTTCGAAAGAGAATAGAAGAACAAGATAACCACAAATCAAAATTAAAATGAGGCTTACCCTGATTAGTGTCAGACCTACGCTAAATTCAAAATTAACCTAAAAAAGGGAAATTTTGATCATTGTAAAACGTTGACTGAAATAGATTCCTAGACAAGGTCATAAGTGGCAGACAAGAAATTGATAAAAACTATAGGCGAATGGCAACTTTCTATCATAATTATGAACAAATATAACTTGTTCAATTTTTTATAAGAAGCTAAGGAGCGTGGTAGGAAGATAATCAAACCTATTGCTATTTGTAACATATTTTGAAGTTAATTATAAAAAGGCTTCTTTAAAAACCAGTAATTGCAACTTAAGTGTTTAAAATAAAAATAAAAGATGTGTAACATTCATATAAGATGTTGATAACACCATCTGAACAGCAATATATAACTGTATTAAATTCAAATAAACAAAATAAAATAATCATTCATAGACGTTGCACCTCAATTTCATTACTAATTATGACCATATGAAATAGTACTACCAAATTTAAAGTTTAAATATATTGTAAAATGAAAGGTAAACTCTGCCTCCAATTTACAGTTAATTTATTTCTTTTTGTTGAATAAAGACTTTTTTATCAGTAAATCTAATAATTTCTAATTTTTCGTATAACCATAAGAAGCAAGGTTCATTGAAGATTTTACATAGGAGTTTTATTAACCCCTTTTAAATTCCAAAAATAATTGGAAAGAGATATTCTATTTTTAAGTGCTATTGGTGAAAGATATAATATGTTGCTACCACCTAGTTTTAAAAGAATTCTTAGTACACCCTATATAAAATTTTTCTACAGTCGGATTTTTTATTGTAGAAATATTGCTTACGTAAACAAGAGAGTTGGTCAGACATTTGTTTTGCAGTGACCAATCGTTAGAATTTCTGCAATTACATTTGTTAGTATTGTCGACACTGTTACCTTGGAATTAACATTATTACGCGGATTTCATGTTTGTTTAAAATTTTATTATGTTTTTTATAATTTTTTCTAGCTTATCGCTACAGCTATGGCCTAGTTTTAGTGTATTTCTCTTAAATATTTTACTGAGTGGATTATTTCGAAGGAAATGCTTATATATTAAATGAAGGACGTGTGTTAGGCTCGGTTTCGTCTGCTCTGAATGAAAGGCAAAACTCTAAAGAAACTATGGAATTTTTGTGGATAAAAACAGAAATTAGAATTTGTATTTGTTATTCGTAACATTATTTTCAATCCTAAAAGTTGATCTAAGCTTAAATTTAAATTCAAAATTAAACTACAATTATTTTACGTTTTTTTTAATTCCAATAATATTCAACCTCAACAACAATATATCTCGTCTGATCCAGAAAAGTGTTAAAAAATAAATATTATAATTCCAGCAATTTAAAATTTCTTCGGCATGAAACTCCGAGTCGTGAAATTAATGTAAGATATTATGTATATTGCTTCATATATATATATATATATATATATATATATATATATATATATATATATGTATATGTATGTATGTATGTATGTATATGAAAAGAAAGAACAGTAAGATATATAATCCGGTGTTCTTATTGATATTTTGTCTGAATGATTGGATTTCCCTGTATCCCTGGCAACAGTGAATTATGAATTTTTCCGTGCCTTTAAAACTCAGTAAATTTTAAAAATAAGTTATTCCAAAATTCGCTTGAGGATGAAATGGAACTAATGTTTTTAAGTTAATTACAAAATTAAATTTGAAGCTTTTACCTTCCATTTTTGAAACATGGTTATTAAAAGACATATTTTAAATCAGTTAATTTATAATATATATATATATATATATATATATATGTGTGTGTGTGTGTGTGTGTGTGTGTTTAAACCGATTATTGCTGCCACAAAATGATCTTTAGAAAAGGGATCATATTTTATCATCATATTTTATTAATAAAACAGGATAAAAAAGTATCATAGAGATTTAAATTTTAGGTACCTTTCGGTCGACACTTCTTCAGAATAAATATAATCGTCGACAAAATAAAATCAAGCAACTGACAAGAAAAATTATTCTCAACGACTGATGTTAAAAAAAAAAAAAACAAATATATATGACCAAGAATAGGGAAGAGGAAAATATCTTCCTAGTTAGGCATGGAATTAACGACTGGCTCCCCGAATAAAGCCAACTTTTGCTTTAACTCACTTTGTCTGCACAGGGCAGGACGTTGTATATTAATAATAACAGACTCCAACATGTCTAAGTGGAGTCTGGTCCGTGCCATCTGCAAGATAGAGAAAAACTCAAGAGAATAGTCCCTGCTGCAAGCAACAGGATTCAATAAACGCCCGCCAAGAACGGAGTCATGAGCCTGTGAACACCCAAATGTAACAGGCTCATGTCTACGCACCTAGGCCGGAACGTGCTGGGAGATTCTAACCTCTAATCTCTTGATTGTCTTACCGACAAAGTCGATCTCACATCGGCATTTATACTGATGCACAACTAAACTTTGTATATCAACTTATATACTGATATGCAACTAAACAACTATTAGGTTGTCCCAAAAGTTCGTCAACACTTGCGAAAAATTGAATTTTTATGCAACACAATCCAGCACAATCGAGACAAGCGATGGGTTCAGAAAGGGCAAGAGACACCGTCGGTTCCAAAACAAGATCGATTCGGCAAGAAAGTCATGTTGTGCGTTTGCTGGGACTTTGAAGGAATCGTGCATTTTGAGTTGGCTCCATCAGATTACGGCCTTTTCCGCTCAATGCAACACTTTCTGAAGGGCCGCCGATTCGACTCGTTTGATGAAGTCGGGGAAGCGTGTCAAGAATTCTTTGATTCGAAGCCGGCTGAATGGTACTTTCACCAGATCCGAAAGCTTGCAGATCGATGGCAGAAAGTCTTGGAAAATGATGGTCTTTATTTTGAGGAATAATTTTTGTTGTTTTTGTTATTACTCGGCGAGTAAAATTTCAATTTTTTTGCAAGTGTTTACGAACTTTTGGGACACCCTAATAATACTACTAAATAAATATATCATTATATCAACTGATATACGACTGAACAGAGGAAGGAAAAATTCAAAAAGTAAAAATAAAAACAAAGAAGAAAATAAGAAGATAAACAGAATAAAAATGAAGACAAACATACATACAAAAATCAGCACAAAAGAAAATTATGTCAGTCATGCATATACAGATAAATGTTTATACAAGAAATCCCATATATGTACAAGTATACGAATAATCAGACTCACCAAAATTCAAGAATAAATCCGCTAATAATAAATCTAAACAAATCAACCATTAATACACAAACACATACACAAACAAATATATACATAAAATGAGTCTCAAATGAAAGTAAGCGCATAGACATGTACGATGTATACATACACGTAGTTGAAATACACATATTGGGCTATAGACAAAGCAAAGAAAAAGGAATAATAATAATAATAATAATAACAATAATAAAATCTGCAACAAATATAAAAATGAAAAAAGCAAGACATAGAGCAATGGTGCAATAAATGCTAATAATTATAATAATACTAATAACAGCAGATGTAACTAAGAATTCCAATATTTTTTCCTTTTGTCTCTTCTTACTCAATTCACATATATATATATATTGAACAATAAAAAATTATTAAAAAAATTAAAACCTTCAGACACACTCGGTTGTAGATTAATATTCTTTCGTTTTTTTATTATTATTATTTCATTTTGATTCCTCGACTAGTTTCGGCCAAAATGACCATCATCAGGAGAAGAAATATTTCTGCTTGCTGGTAGCACTAAACTACAGAAATGAATGTCTTGATGGAGAAAATAAACTTTTGTCTGTAGTTTTCATTTGTTTTCTTTAAATATTTTTTTATCTTTTTAACATGAATCTTTTAACATTCCTTGTGTTGGTCAGTCTCTTTTAAGTTATTATTTGAGATTAGAGCTGGATGGATCTATGCGTCTCTGAATTCCCTTGGTCATTTTGACAGTTTTATTGGTCCTGGAGAAGGGATGTGTCTCTGTTTAGTGTTTGAGTGTGTGTTATTTGGTTCTTAGGGAATGAGTATGATATGTGTAAGCGTGTGTATTGCTGTGGGTGTGTGTTATCATTTAGCTCATTAGGGAATGAGTGAGTATGATGTTGTGTAAGTGTGTATGTTTGTGTGGGTGTGTGTATAAGTGTGAGGCCTCAACACCTCCGCAAGCATGTCTGTCTTGTGTGGGTGAGAAATGTGGGTAGGTTTTGATTTGTAAAGTTATATATTAGTACTATCTATCTTGTTAAATTTGTGGTTTAGCCCGGCTGGATATTTTGTTTTTAGACGTTGTATCCACTTATTTTCATGCGACTCTTAAAATCTTTCTAATGTTATCTGCTCTAAACTTTTCTATTCTCTCATATATATATATATATATATATATATATATATATATATATATATTGTCAAAGACGACAGACAAGGTATTGTGATTAAGCTTGTGTTTTTCTTTTCTGAACATAGTGTGTAGAAACTATCCAAATGTTCCTTTAATTCCGAGCGCTTTTGGCCAGACTTTTAACCATTATCAAGGATGATTTTATTTTGGCTTTTAACTCGGTGTATGGGTTGTGTGTATGTTTCAAGAGTTATAGAAATTTTTTATTTTCCGAACACAGTCAGTACATTGTGGCCGTGTTCGTAGTTAATATTACTGAGTGCTGGCTTTTTATTTTTTATTACTAACGCTTCTATTATTTGTAATCGTTTTTGTACGTGGTTTATGTTAGTATTTTCTACTAGTATGTTTAGAAATGAGTGTGGTAAGATTGTGTTTTTAAATGGATTCTAATAAAGCTGTGGTCAGATAGGTGTAAGGTAAGGCGTCTGGATAGGCATGTAGTGGTGTGACCGATGTAATTATTTATGAGTTTGCTTTGACCAAGAACACAGTTCCTTAAGGGGCATTTCGGCTCGTAAATAATGTTGCTTCTTCATATATATATATATATATATATATATATATAAAGATCCAATATTATATATATATATATATATATATATATATATATATATATATATATATATATATATTTCAATTAAAAGGGGCAAATATAATTTATAAATTCATGAATCATTCATACAAAAAACGAATATAGAGGTTAATGATTTAAATTCCATATACCTGATGATGTCTGTAGGAACAGACGAAAGCTTGTAAAATTAAAAAGACCTTATGCAACTGGAATTTATAAACGGGGATCATATCATTCATATACAGGTTTGTGGTTGATGTATCTTATTTATATTGTTTGCGACGAAGTATTCCCGCCATTTAAATCATTAACCTCTATAATTGTTTTTTGTATGAATGATTCAGGAATATATATATATATATATATATATATATATAAAACCAACATTATATATATATAGAACCAACATTACTATATATATATATATATATATATGTGTGTGTCTGTGTGTGTGTGTGTGTGACAAGAAAGTGGTCCACTCCAGAATTTTATACCACCCTGAGCTGACGGTGCATCTTATCTAGTAATCGAATTTGTTCGGTTATGTGACATACGTGATACACGCTTAGGCGATCATGTATCTTTCGATACATGACAGACGAGGCAATTTTTTTCCCCACAGTAGCTTGCCATTTCTTTCTGCGGTAGACCAGCTGCCTTCCAAGGTTATAGAACCCGGTCTGTCGTGCTATTTACCCAAAGCTGGAGATAAAAGAAAAGGATTCATACCTTTCCCAAGGGTATTAGCACGTAAGTGACTGTAATGGATTCGACTGGAATTCGAACTCGGCTCTCCGATTCCTCACTCCCAGCCGCTGTCCATTACACTTCCTACGTATTTATTAACTGAATTTTATTCTGGAATATAAATATTGTAGGTACAATACAAGGCTAGTGTAGTGATTTGCCGCCACAAAAATTCTTAAAAGATTTTTTTGTCTTTTGTTTGTTTACATATTGGAATCAACACTTCATTACTGCACAGAGATCGATCATTGAAAAGAGTGAAATTTTCAGAACCAAAGTCAGCTATGAGATACGTGAAAGTCAGTATCGATCTAGCATCATAGACAGATAGATGTTTAATTAAAAGCCACAAACAAGTTTTTTTTTTTTTTTTATGTTTTCCATTACATGTCCGTCCAAATGAATGTGGGTCAGCGGCCTGTCGTTGGCGTCTGTCTGTAAAGTATCCGGCCAACTTTGAATATTTTAACAACTATTCAGCAAGGGATGCGAGAGAAACTTACAATTTATGCGATTGAACTTGCTTTGCCATCTCTTAGTATGTTTGCACTGTGCAAGAATACACACACGCACATAAACACAAACACACACACATATATATATATATTGCCAGTTCTTTGTAATCAAACTTCTTTGGATAAATGCTTTGCTGCCTAAATTGCACACACACGCACATACATACATACGTACAGATAGAGTGTGTGTTCAAAAGGCAATATGCGGGCTTTGTTTGATCGTAAGTCCTTCATGACCGAGCGGTTAGGCACGTCAGATTAAAAATATGACGGTTCCCCGAATTGAATGCAGGTTCGAATCCTGCCGGAGGACGTATATGTTTCTGGTAAGAGTTCGCGAATATTCAAGCGTAGTTGGATAAAAAAAAATGTTTAATTAAAAAATAAAATAAAAACATAGCTTCTACACGAATATGACTATCCATCAAAATATCCTTTAAATAAAATAAATAAAAAATATCAGACATATTATATATATATATATATATATATATATATATATATATATATATATATATATATATATATATTTGGAAGTGCCATCTGATGATCCGGTGTCCGTTGAAAGGGCTCTGGTGAAATAAATTATTATAATGGAACCTTAAAGTGGTCTGTTTTTCTTTAATATATATATATATATATATATATATATATATGGTTGGATAGATGTGAGCTTGTGACCCTGGGTTTCACGCTTTAGCAATTGTCAGTTTGTCTGACGATCGTCAGTTTGTCTGACGATCGCTAAAGCGTGAAACGCACAGTCACAAGCTCACATCTATCCATCATATATGTTAGCTCTATCTCTGATATTAAGCGCTTTCTAATAAGTACCGCGCATATAATATATAAATAATTATACATATATATATATTTATTTATATTTATATACACACACTTTTCACATATATATATATATATATATATATATATATATATATATAGAGAGAGAGAGAGAGAGAGAGAGAGAGAGATACAGAGTCCGCCAAAAAAAATTATACACCCTTCAGGAAAATATGTCTTTCGTAGTTTTATCAAATTGCGCTAATACTGTTTACTATTCGAGACCTAGACAGCTCTTTCAAAAAAATTTGGGGAATTGAACTGAACCTACAGATAAATTGGAAGGTTATAGGTTCCACGCGTACTCTTAATAGTCTTAGCCATAGGTGTAACTTATGTTTAGAGGAAAAAATTAGAAAAATAAAATACAATAATCAAAGTTAACTATTGAATTAGAGGAATGAATTAGTGTTAAAATGCCGACATAAAAACAAATTCAGATTTCCATAATATAGGTTTTACTTTATTAGCTATTATATTTCGCCAACTCCTTAAATGTCAAATCTATAATTAATTCTGCTTTCTATATTTCCATTTTTACACCATATTAATTATATCTTATAATTGTCTCCTGTTCTAAAAACTCGCATTGCTTTTATCACCTACATCTCTTTATCTGTATATTTTAGGGTTGTTTGTAATATATTTTTTTTATTTTTAAGCATAACTTTATATTATTAAATATAACGTGTCTTTAGAATTAACTTACCTTTAAAGTTATTTTTTTATTTTCTTTATTTCATTACATTTTTATTTTTAAATGTATAATTTATTTTATCTTATATTATTATTTCTAAATATATTTTTATTCTTTAATGTAACTGATTGATTTTATATTAAATGTAACATCTTTCTAAATAAAATGTTACTTAATTTTAATATAAATTATTTAAATATGACTTATTTTTAAATGTAACTTATTTAAATTATCTTATTTTTAAATATAACTTGTTCTTGTAGTAATACTTTTAAGTATGATTTTTTTTATTTTTAAATATAACTTTATCGATGTATTTTAAGGTTTTGTAACACCTTTTTATTCCTCTCTTGGTTTCAAATTAACATTTTTTTCTTCATATAACCCCAACTTAATGTCATAAGGTTAATATCCGGGTTTAATTATATAAAAACTCTTCCCTTTAAGACAAATATCTTCCACCCACCTCTGACCACTGTCTCGTGCCTTTGACTGATATGGATAAATTCTGTATTTTGTTTTTCGACTGTTTTTTGTTTTAGTTTTTTAGCTTTCTCAGTCAAATTTCTATTCCTGACACGGACTCAGTCCACATAAGGGTTGTTAAAACAGACAACCGATATCTACGTCAGCTGAAATAGGCAATTTCTCATATGAGTTTATCGACTATTAAATTTCTAAGTCTGACGCCAACTCAGTCTATACCGGGGTTGAATAAGACTGACGAATTTTATTTTTTCGTCGGTTGAAATAAGCTTAGTCCCTATATGAGGTGATCATGGATTTTATTGTGTATTAATATTTAATACACTGAGCTCTTTTTCTGGGTCAGTTTTAATATTTTATATTACTAGGATCTACTTGGATTAGATACCAACGGATTTGTTACCTTTATGATATATATATATATATATATATATATATATATATATATATATATATATATATATATATATACAGGGTGTCTATAAAGTTCGTGTGAACTTCCAAAAATTTATTGCTTTATTTGTATTTGCGATAGAAATAATCTGTAAAAAATGTTATAAAGTTTAATGTATCTAGTTTTAAGTATAGCTAAAATAACTAATGTGATTTCAGGCATTACTGTAAATCAGTTGGCAAATGTTTTCCGTGGATTGCAAAATCGTATCACCCCTTGTATTGCTAATGATGGAGGACATGTGGAAATTTAAATAAAATGTCAATAAAAGCTTTAAAAAAATATAGATTTACTTCTTTCTAATCCTTTTTTACAAATTATTTCTATCGCAAATACAAATAAAGTTAAAAAATTTTTAAAGTGCACACGAAATTTATGGACACCCTGTGTGTGTGTGTATATATATATATATATATATATATATATATATATATATGATGGTCTCTACCATCGTTTTCGACGTATGATTGTCTTTCAGTTTTTATGTTTATGTTTCATATGGGACATCAATCCTGCACGGGATTTGCAAACAAGTCTACATGCGGGACATGCTGAAGGGTTGACCGTCATAAGGACTGATATATTGGCCCAAGATTTAGTACTGGCTCTTAATTCTCTCAGATGATTGAAACGATTTCTTTCAAAGTTACTTATGCGTTGGTAGCAGGTGTTTGCTCGGTTTTCCACAGCAAGTTCAAACTTCTTTATAGGGGTGTTTTCAATAATTAAATTGTATTTAAGTTCATCCTTGAAGCGTAACTAAGGTCGGCCTACATTACACTTACCATGAAAAAGTTGGCTATTATACATGAGGATTTTCGGTATCCGGTCATCACTCATTCGGATGACATGACCAGCCCATCTGAACTGTGATTGCATCAGTAAGGATTCAATACTACTGATGCCACATTTGATGAAAAGATCAGGGTAAGTGTTTTTGTCCTTCCGTGTATAATCGCATATTGATCGATGAGAGCGTTTATGAAAAGAATGAAGTTGATTGATGTGTGCCCTGTATAACATACATATATATATATATATATATATATATATATATATATATATATATATATATATATATATATATATATATTGTCCAAGTGGCCTGACGTTTGCATCTAGCATGAAACAGACTGTCGCCTCGAATTTTTGACTTCTATGTTCATTTTATATTTACATACGCTCCATCTCCGATATTGAGCACTTTATCCCATAAATATAGCACATCTTAAGACTATATTTCTTAATATATATATATATATATATATATATATATATATATATATATGAGATAACGATATATAACTTTTATATATCAAGAACAGCAGTGGGAGTAAATATATGACAAAGTTAATATATGATAAAAGTTTTCGTGTGACGCGTTTTGTCCTTTAGGACTTCATAGGACTAAATTTGTTACGTTGGTGCGAATACACATGCGCACGAACGAGAGATGCTGGGAATTTTTTTTTTTTTTTCAAAAATATTTTACCCAAACAATCAGCATACTTCCGGTATACTGATGATGCTATATTAATATATCTTCGTGATACTGAATTGCCTGGTCTTGTAGTTAAACTAAACAAAGTCGAACATACAATAAAGTTTACATAGGACATGGAAAAATACAATTCCTTGCCATTCCTAGATATCATGCTACACCACATTAACAATAGCTTAAAACTTAGTGTTCAACGGAAATCAAGCAACAATCTAATTAAATTTCTATTCTCATCAGAACAACAAAATAAAATCCGGTTTAATGATAGGATTCTACTTAAGAGCACTCATAATTTGCAGCCCTGAATATTTACATGAAGAGGAGAAATACATTGAAAATACATCGATACTTCTTCTGTACTTCAATTATTTTATATTCAATGCGAAAGAAAAGGCTCATAAAATATGCCAAAATAGACAAATGGTCTCGCCTGATAAACCCAATATTATGAATAATCAAGTGTGGTCTCTCCTTGTTTTGTTACTCTCCACTTTGAGAAGGCTATATCTATTTACTGGGACTATAAAAGGACACTATACACGAATCTTGTATTATTCAGTTGAATAAAGTTTCTTAAAGCGTACATCTGCGTACTCTTGATATTATACTAAATGAATCCAAAAAATATATTGTTCTACCAACTATCACATTTTACAAATAATAAAAATTGTTTTATCTAAACTCAACATAAAATTCGTTACTACTACATCTAAAAGAATAAAGGTCTTAGTCTATACTAAACAAAACAGTAAGCTAAAACTAGCAGAAAAAATGTCTTTTCTTTTTTAATCAATTCACCCCAAGCAAGGTGAAAATGCCACTGAGACGTGAAAAGCTACTGGGAGCGAAGGAGAATAAAAAAAACATACTTTGAAGGAACCAGAAACCCAATCCTAAACAGGAAACAAGGAATAAAATCCTACTCCTGTTCAAAAGCCCGGGGAGGAATTTGAACCGAACGATAGGCGAATCTATCTACTCCTGATGAGGAAAATAAACAAATAGTAAATAAAAACTCAGTGTGCAGACGGGAACGTTAGAAGAATAGAGTTGAGGCAGACTTTAGAAGGATTCGGAAACTCTACGATCCTAAGGGTCTAAGGGTTTCATGTGATCCTGAAGGTGCCAGTGGAGCCACTGACCATTACCTTTGCATACTGGTTTCTCTTGACTTTTGTCATATCGGTGTATATATTCTTTTTGTAACGTGATGGATGGTAGAGATTTATTTCTACGATTGTTGCATTGACTTTGTGCGTACAAATACGCATTATGTGTGTGTTTGTATGTGCGTGATACACGTATTTGCGCATGCGTAGCGGTACGTGTTTTTCTAAAGCCACCCACCTTCCAACCTCCAACCTTGTTGGTTTTGTAGAATCTCAGTCATGTTCTGCAAATCTGAGAGACATAATCGATCGGGATACACAAAAGGATTTTTTTTTTTCTTAAGCAGAAAATAATAAATTTTCTAGTCGGGAAGGTGGAGCGACAGACGTGACTAAGTAATCAAAGGGAAAGAAAGAAAGAAAGAAAATCAATAAATAAAGACATAACATTATTGTTATTCAATCCGCAAAAAAATATTTAAAAATAAATAGGACAAAAGCTACCTCGCCAGCGACTTCGCACCTGAAAAGTTCTGTTTCAAATTATTTTGCTGAGCTCAGCATTTTGCCAATGAAAATAAAAATGGAGTATAAATATTTACTCCGCGTAATCTGATACAAGAGCATTTCAGTTGGACACCTAATGAGGTTTGAAATCACGATAAAAACAGTAAATTTTTGCTAAAAGTGGTGCAGTATATTAAAACCCCAAAAATCTATAGTGGGTCCTCCCCTGTGTAAATCTAACTTAATCTATAGGACGAATAATTTTTGGAGATAAGAAATATATTTTTCTTAGTTTTAGTATGTAACCCGTACCTGAGGAGGGAGATAGATTAATACTGTGGTCATACTGTGGTCAAGAGAAATGTAACGATCTCGGCTGGAATTCGAACTCCTCCCTCCGATTTCACATTCCAAGCTTATTATATACTATTCATTACACCACCGGCACATCTTTGTTAACGCTAAAACACCGACATCACTATGGGTCCAGTACAATTCTGTACAGTGTTTCGTTGACAATTAAAATCTTTGGCCTCGTGAGGCCTACGCCAGATTTTAACCTTCCCGTCTGTCAGTCGCCATATTTATTACAACGTTTCGGCCGTTGTACGATCCGGCCTTCTCCAGGTGGTTGGAATGTCGAACTCAACCCTTTATTTCGCTCACTGAGGTAGACTTTTCCAGTTCCACATGCCATTTTTAATGGATGTCCGTTATCAGTTATCTCCTGTTAATTTCACTCTGAAAGTTCTCCACTGCCTTAACCGGGTATTGAACTCACACTCTTTGGGTCCTGTCACTGGATCTAACCAACGCCTTTATCCACTGTGCCATGTGACCTTGAGAACAGTCTACCCCAGTGAGTGAAATAAAGGGTTAAGTTAGATATTTCAACCATCTGAAGAAGGCCGGAGCGTACAACGGCCGAAACGTTGTAATAAATATGGCGAAAAAGATGAGAACAATAGTCCGAATAATGTAAATAATGTACATAATACATAAATAATCTCAGAAATATAGACACAGACTCTGTCTGTTGGCATCCTTCATTTGGTTCATATCTATCTATCTATCTATCTACATACATATATATATATATATATATATATATATATATATATATATATATCTGAGCCTGTTTGTATCCTCTTTATTTTGTTTCTGTCTATCTATTTACCTCAGTCTGTTCATCTATCTGTATGTTTTTCTGTCTCTTCCATTGCGTTTAAAGGTATCTATTTCAGTCTATGCAAATCTATATCAATCTATTTATATTTAAATCTATATATCAATCCATGTATCTTATTTCATTCTTTTCAAATCTATCTCAGTGTGTTAATATCTATCTATCTATATATGTATATATAAATAAAAAGAAAGAAAAGTAAGATATATAATCCGATGTTCTTATAGATATTTTTATTTTTAACAAAATAGTGCTCAATGTAAATTTACAGAGAATTAATATTATAAATTAATTGATTTAAAATATGATTTTTCCGCTACACAGTTCTAACCATGTTTCAAAAATGGAAGGTGCAAATTTAATTTTGTAATTAAGTTAAAGACATTAGTTCCATTTCATCCTCAAGCGAATTTTGGAGTAACTTATCCATTTCAGTCCGGTTCAAGCTATATATCTATTTATCTATCTCTATTTGTTTATATAAATATATATATATATATATATATATATATATATATATATATGTGTGTGTGTGTGTGTGTGTGTGTGTGCTTGTGTCTGTGTGTGTTTCAGTCTGTTATCGAGCTAGCTAGGTATTTATATAACTATTAAACTTTGTGTTCAGAATATCTGAAATTTGAGTTGCATAGGTAAAAAAAAGTAGACAAATTTTGTATTTGTTCCAACCTTTCGACTAATATGAGTCATGGTCAGGAGCGTGTGGCAGTAAAGAGCATGAAAGAAAGCAAAGGGAACGCAAAAAAATGTGATTTCGACGTTAATTTAATTCCGGTCGATACCGTTTGATTGAAATCATGTTTCATTGAAATCTTGATGGAATCATGAAAAAGAATTAACAATTAACGACAACGTTCAGAAACTTTAGACGACACTAGAAAGAGTTGAATAAAATAACGATGAGGAAGCTTTTTATGATAATTCATAGAATAATGACATCACATGACTTTAGTCAACAATAGTAAGGCTGGAGAGATGAATACAATAAAGATGAGGATACTAGTCTGAATAATTCATGGAATAATGACAATACTTCATCTCAGAATTTTAGACAACACTAGGAAGACTGGAGAGTTGAAGACAACAAAGATGAGTATACTAGTCTGAATAATTCATGGAATAATGACAATACTTCATCTGAGAACTTTAGACAACACTAGGAAGGATGGAGAGTTGAATACAACAAAGATAAGGATACTAGTCAGAATAATTCATTGAATAATGAAAATAGCTCATCAGAGATCTTTAGACAACACAAAGAAGGCTGGGGTGTTGAATACAACAAAGATGAGGATACTAGTCTGAATAATTCATGGAATAATGAAAATACTTCATCTGAGAACTTTAGACAACACTATGAAGGCTGGAGAGTTGAATACAACAAAGATGAGGAAACTAGTCTGAATAATTCATGGAATAATGACAATACTTCATCTGAGAACTTTAGACAACACTAGGAAGGCTGGAGAATTGAATACAACAAAGATGAGGATACTAGTCTGAATAATTCATGGAATAATGACAATACTTCATCTGAGAACTTTAGACAACACTAGGAAGGCTGGAAAGTTGAATACAACAAAGATGAGGATACTAGTCTGAATAATTCATGGAATAATGACAATACTTCATCTGAGAACTTTAGACAACACTAGGAAGGCTGGAGAGTTGAAAACAACGAAGATGAGGATACTAGAGTCTGTCTATATTTCTGAGATGAGGTATTATGTACAGTATTTACATTATGCGGATTATTGTCCTCATCTTTGTCGCCATATTTACCACAACGTTTCGGCCGTTGTACGCTCCGGCCTTCTTCAGGTGGTTGGAATTTCGAACTGAACCCTTTATTTCGATCAGCCTTCCTTGTTATAGTTCCACGTGCCATGTTTGATGGATGTCAGTTATCTGCAGCTAATTTTCCCTCTGAATGTTCTCCGCTGCCTTAACCGGGTATTGAACTCACACTCTTTGGGACCTGTCACTGGATCTACCAGAACTTATGTTGCAACTTTGTTGTTATCATTGCTTTTCTCTGGCACTCCTTATTATTGGTTCCCATATTGTATTTATTTCTATGTTTGGTCGGCTCAGGAGATTTTGTGGCCTAGCATATGTGCTGATTCCTTAAGTTTACCAATTTTCCAATGGTGTTCTCTGTCTATGATCTCAACATGATCCCACAGGGGACGGTGATCTCCCTTCTCTCTCCATATGTGGTCAGCCACGCCTGATTTTTCTACTTCCCCTCGCGTTACAGCTTTCTGGTGTTCTTGAAGCCTTACCTTGACGGGGCGGTCTGTCTCTCCTTTATATTCCTTTCCGCAGCTGCACGGGATAGCGTACACACAGTCTTTAGTCATGTTCTCCTGTATGGCGGGTCTCACTCGAGAGAGATATCTGCGAAGTGTTGTCAAGCTCTTGAAGGTTGTCCTGATGTTATATGGACCGAAGATCCTTTGTATTTTGGATAAAGGCGTCGGTTAGATCCAAAGAGTGTGAGTTCAATACCCGGTTAAGGCAGTGGAGAACTTTCAGAGGGAAAATTAGCAGGAGATAGCAGATGACAGACATCCATCAAACATGGCACGTGGAACTAGAACAAGGAAGGCTGATCGAAATAAAGGGTTCAGTTCGAAATTCCAACCACCTGAAGAAGGCCGGAGCGTACAACGGCCGAAACGTTGTGATAAATATGGCGACAAAGATGAGGACAATAGTCCGCATAATGAGGATACTAGTCTGAATAATTCATGGAATAATGACAATACTTCATCTGAGAACTTTAGACAACACTAGGAAGACTGGAGAGTTGAATACAACAAAGATGAGGATACTAGTCTGAATAATTCATGGAATAATGACAATACTTTATCTGAGAACTTTAGACAACACTAGGAAGGCTGGAGAATTGAATACAACAAAGATGAGGATACTAGTCTGAATAATTCATGGAATGATGACAATACTTTATCTGAGAACTTTAGACAACACTAGGAAGGCTGGAGAGTTGAATACAACAAAGATGAGGATACTAGTCTGAATAATTCATGGAATAATGACAATGCTTCATCTGAGAACTTTAGACAACACTAGGCAGGCTGGAAAGTTGAATACAACAAAGATGAGGATACTAGTCTGAATAATTCATGGAATAATGACAATACTTTATCTGAGAACTTTAGACAACACTAGGAAGGCTGGAGAATTGAATACAACAAAGATGAGGATACTAGTCTGAATAATTCATGGAATAATCATAATACTTCATCTGAGAACTTTAGACAGCACTTGGAAGAATGGAGATTTGAATACAACAAAGATGAGGATACTAGTCTGAATAATTCATGGAATAATGACAATACTTCATATCAGAACTCTAGGAAACACTAGAGAGTTGAACACAACAATAATGAGGAGACTGCTCTGAATAATTCATGGGATAATGACAGTATTTCATCTCATATATTTAGACAATACGTGGAAGTCGGGACTCTCGGATATTATAAAAATGAATATTCTCATTTAAATAAATTATTGAATAATGATAGTTGTTTGTCAGAGAACGTCGAATATCGCCAGTGTTTTCGTGGAAATATGGTGCAATTTCAATTTGTTGGTATGATGATCATGCGCTTGATACAAATTGGCTTCTTAAGGACTGATAATCTTTGCGACAATGTTTGGGTTTTATTTAATGTTTCTTTTCTTCTTTATTTTTAGAGAATGATTGTCACTTGTTTTTAAAAATTCTCCAGCCAAACGTCTCGCGCTTGCAGCCATTTTGGGAAATCAAAAAGGTTCTTCCTATCTTCATGATTCCACAAAAGAAGCCATAACCTTTACCAAAAGTTAAAAGGATAAAAATATTTCTTTACTTCTCTTTCATTCAAGTGTATTACCATTTCCCCATCATTTCAACACAGAAACATTTGACTAAATTTAAAGTATTATTTATAATTAAAACATTCATTACGATTAAAAGGTTTCAATAATCACCATTAATGACGATTGCCAAAGTCTGACACAAGGTCATGTACTCTTGTATATGTTGTCATGAAAATTATCCCTAGCTAACATGCGCAGAAATGAACTATTCGAACAAAGTATAGCCCTCCAGTGTATTTTCTGCCATTGGTGAATGTTCTAACTCAGGTAAATGTTCTAACTCAGGCAAATCAGAGATATCCAATGCTGAATTTCAAGAGACGCCCCCACCCGCTACACATTTGGAATATTCGGTAAAACTTTGTTACCTTCACTCCTTTATTTTGATTTCACACTAACCATATGAGTGCCACCATCGTATACAGACTCCCAAGAGGATGCTTCCCCGATCATTACAATCTCAACCTGTTCAAATCTAGGATTAACCGTTATCTTCCCCACATATCCTCATAAACTGTGCTTCTTACCTCTTACTTTGTGGAACCGACTCCCAGGAGGATGCTTCCCCGATCATTACAATCTCAACCTGTTCAAATCTAGGATTAACCGTTATCTTCCCCACATATCCTCATAAACTGTGCTTCTTACCTCTTACTTTGTGGAACCGACTCCCAGGAGGATGCTTCCCCGATCATTACAATCTTAACCTGTTCAAGTCTAGGGTTAACCGTTATCTTCTCCATATATCCTCATAAACTGTGTTTCTTACCTCTTACTTTGTGGAACCGACTCCCAAGAGTATGCTTCCCCGATCACTACAATCTTAACCTGTTCAAGTCTAGGGTTAACCGTTATCTTCCTCACATATCCTCATAAATTGTGCTTCTTACCTCTTACTTTGTGGAACCGACTCCCAGGAGGATGCTTCCCCGATCACTACAATCTTAACCTGTTCAAGTCTAGGGTTAACCGTTATCTTCCCCACATATCCTCATAAATTGTGCTTCTTACCTCTTACTTTGTGGAACCGACTCCCAAGAGGATGCTTCCCCGAACACTACAATCTTAACTTGTTCAAGTCAAGGGTTAACCTTTATCTTACCCACATATCCCCATAAGTTGTGCCTCTTACCCTATAATACTCTACCCAGAATAGCTCTTGGGCTTTGTACTGGGTGTACCTCGATGTATTATCAATACCATCTTGACAGTGGTCGAGGAGACTGGTTAATTTTTTTTCCTTGTCCCGAATGCATATTCATGTGTATGGGTACCTCACGAAAGTAAGCGATTTTCCTCCAGTATATATCAATCTGGGTAAACTACATTGGGAAATTCGTCTCTTGTATTCGTCAATTTTTTGGCCTTACCAATTTTAAGCAAATATTACAGTCACAAATAGTAACAATATGAATGCGAGTTATTATTTAAAGAAGTAACAGTGTACTAATGAAAATATTAACAATGTTTACTGTTTCACTGCAGCAGACATTAAACACACGAAAGTATTATCGCCTACTCTTTCTTATTTAACAGTTAAAATTTTTCATTTTTGAAAATGTCTAAATGTATAGCCGAAAACGCTCGGATTAAAAGAAGATTCGGACAGTTTTTATATAATCTATCATCTGAAAAGAAATAAAAATTATTAGATCACATAAGAAATTGTATAAAAAATTAAATCAAAGTACCTTGCCTGTCGTATTCAATGAAATGTGCATGAAAGAAGGATTGCTGCCTAAATACACAAATATATATATATATATATATATATATATATATATATATATATATATATATAAATTCTCGCTGAATCGGTGTCTGATCTCGACTAAAATTTTCCTGCGATCTCGCGCAATCATCAAGCTGCCGGCAACGGTTATTTGAGGAAATGGGCACTTTATGCCCACTCGGCAAATTCAAAATATTAAATGTGTAGTTGATGCATACATACCAGGAACACATCAACAAAACTTTCCGAAGGGTGGGGAAAATATCAATCTGGTCAAGATGGAAACTTTGTAAAAAAACAATACAAAAAAAAAAAAGTAAAAAATAAACAAAAAAAAGCAAAAAAAAAAAAAAAGAAACACCAGAAAAACTTCCCCTATAAAATAGCCAATATAATGAAAAGCAGTAGGACCTCGGCAATGGAAGACACTGATGCAAGCAAACTAGTGCTCTACAAGACACGGCCCTCAAAGTCTTCCATACCAGAGTATATAACATAAAGAGACAATAAGCAACTACTAATGGCGCCTGCTACAGAGGTATACCGGAGAAAGCGAGCCAACTAATTGTCCACATTTTTCGAACAAAAGTTTAGGAAGAAAGTCCCCCCATCAAAACTAGAAAAGACGACAACAATTACTAAAGATAAGAAGCCCATTTTTCTGAAAAAAATGTTTTATAAATTTCAACCGACAGTAAAACTAGCTTCTTTACTGAATTCTTTCTTTTCTTTTTAAGTACCATGTCTTTAGTAACAGTGTACAAATGAAAACATTGACAATATTTACCATTTCACTGAAGCAGACGTTAAACACACAAGAGTGTTATCGCCTCCTCTATCTCCCATGCTTTTTTTTTTTCTTACTTTTTTATTTTCTTTTTATGTGCTGCGTCCTTTCAGGGCGTAGGAGATCTGGCTCTCCACCTCTCTCTATCCCTTGCAGCTCTCAACATGTTCCTTCCCTCTGCTTCCTCCCCCAGACTACGTTCTGTTATCCACTTGCTTAAGCCCGCTAGTTATCTCATGCGTTGTTTTCCCTTGTCTCTCTTTCCCTCTATTCGACCCGTCAGCATCAGATTCTCCAGGCCCTCCTTCTTCATTATGCGTCCCAGAAACTTCAGCTGCCTCTTCCTGATATTAAGTATCAGCCTCCTCTTTGTTTGCAACCTCTCTAAGACTTCATCGTTGCTCACACTCTAGCTCCGTGATATCCTCAGCATTCTACTGTAGAACCACATCTCCGTCGCCTCGAGTTTCTTTTTCATCATTGAGGAAATCGTCCAGCATTCGCTGCCGTAAAGAAGGACAGATGTCACGGAACAGCTCCAGTATTCTTTTCTTTGTTACCAAAGACATCCTCCCGTCTCGCAATACTCTGCACAGCTTTTGGAATGCCTCCTAGGCCATCCTAATACGGCTACGGATCTTAGTGTCAAAACGCTTCCCAGATATTTAAACTTCCTAACACGAGTCTGCTTGATTTTAGGGTTCCCGACCTTCAAATAGCATTTCAGGCTCATCCTTACTTTTTCTCCAAACAATGTCTCTAATATCGAGGAATAGTCCATTATCTATGTGGTATTCGCAGGATTTAACAGACGTGCCAGTAAATGTGACTTAGTTTATTTTGCGAGATCATGTTAATTCCCTGTCTGGTCAAAATTCACTCTTTCTGGAGTGAGACTAGAGGGACCTCTTCAGGACGCTTGCCAGGACGATGATACATGGCGGCTGTGCGATTCCGAGTCTGTTAGCCACCCTTTCGGTTGTAACGAAAAAATCCAAACGAATATAGGTAGTGATAATATTAACCGTTTATCTACAAGTATTTCCTGTTTAGTATTGGGTTTCCGGTTCCTTCTAAAGTCTATTTCAACTCTATACTTCTAACATCTCCGCTTGAACTGTGGCATTTTAATCACTAATTAAATTTGGGCCCTCCCTCTCATGTTTAATCGGCTATTATCCTTCCTGTATTGCCCCAAGAACTTCACTTCTTGCCCTTTCATAGGCTAATACAATTCCACGCAATAACACTCTATCTGGAATTGACCTTGGGCCTCGTATTGGGTGAAAATTAGTAAAAAACATAAAAATAACAAGAAAACATTTAGAATTTATAGACCGAGAAGCCATTGCTGCTTTCGGTTGAAATTTATAAAATCTTTCTCTTAAAACATTTTTTCAAGAAAATATTTTTCTCAAGTCCAGTTGCTGTTATTGCTCTTTTCAGTACTGATCGGTGTTTCCTTCCTAACCTTTCATTTGAAGTAGTGTGGAATGTGAACATCTTGATTATGTCATTATTTTCTCTTTGAGTTACATATGCTATCCATTTTAGTTGTTTCCGTTGGTGGTCGTCCTCAAGTGATGTGGTTTCTGTTATTTGGTAAAGTTGTTTGTGATTCTGTAGCGCCAGTCCACAATGTTCAAGTGCTAACTAACTAACCATAAAATAATCATAATTATAATCCGATATTAGTGAATTTGAATTAGTGTAGAGTAAATGAAAGCATCAGTAGATTTTGTTCATGTGTTATTCGTTTAAATAATTTCTTGTAAGACAAGGGGTTCATTTTTCATTCTCTAAATCTGTTCTTCGTAAGACATTTTAGGCCAAAATCCTAAATTTGTTTCTTTATTTTTTTCTTTTTTCGTTTTTTTTTCTTTTTAGCTTTTTTTCTTTTTCTTTTTCTTTTTTTTTTTTTTTTTTTGTTGTTTTATTCCATGGTGACGTTCAGGAAAGAAACATTACTTTTCAATCGTTTCTAAAAAGATTTTACTAAGTTTAACTTGAATTTAGATACCAAAAAATCTTAAATGTTTCTTCTACTGACCAAGGAAAATGAAAGAAACAATTGCACGTTGAAAATATCATGTGCATTATCACAGTGCATAAATCATCCAAAATGCCTATGCCAGGAGTGAGCCAGAAAAGAAAAAACAATTGCGTCAGGCTTCTATGACCATTGTATACAAGTATTCGACGTGAACAGACCGGAATTTACCAGAAATGCTTAAACATTAATCAATGCTTAGTTATTCAAGACTATTTTACATTTACAGAAACTCAATCTTGCTTCGTATTTCCAAAATTGTGAAGATAAATATTTTTTACCCCATTTTATTTTTTACTATTAATATGTTTATTTTTCTTTTATTTACTTCCTAAATCACCCCTTAACTCTCAAGGGCATCTTGTTTTTTATCATCATTGGGATTCAAACTTTGGAAGACATTGCCAAAGAAAAAAAATAACGCAAAACAACCAACGAACTTCAATGTTTAGACCTCTACCTACACGCTTGGGTATACCAGTTGCTGTTTGGATGTGCGGGTGGTGTAATGGATAAAGGCTCGGAATTGTTGTATCTGTTCTCTAATGTCAATGATAATATTAGCCGTTTCCTTATAAGTAAACATTCAGCATTCATCAGTCATGTTACCCGAGTTACGCTTTTATTCACTTCCTGGCTATAGGGCTGAGATCAAAGTGTAGTATCTGTCCTCATCTCTAAACGTAATGGTAATATTAACTGTCTCCTTATAAGGAAACATTCATTATTCATTGAGTGTACAGCCAATATTATACGATTTACGCTTTTTCTCCCTCTTTAGCCATCGGAATAAGATCAAAGTGTAGTATCTGCTATCGGGCGGGCAAATTACAATTTATTTCTCAATTGTGTTTCTGTCTAAAGACAGAACACAAAAACATCATTCACTGATACCTGGTCCGATGGATTCTAACCCTTGCTCAGCACCTTCATCTTTGCACCAAGGAGGGAAGGCTGCAGTAATGTCGACGCCAGCGCGTCGTTGGTTGCTGGGAGCGGACAATTCGAGGCATTAGCACATATCCACGCCCTTAGGACAGCCACTTTAAACCGGCCTTGCGGCATATCCCGTTACCGTGGGGAGAGGCGAGTAAATACCAGATTTAATAATTTTTCCTACTCTCTAATGGTAATAATAAGATTAACCGTTTCCTTCTGAGGTAATATTTGTAATTCACTGACCGAGCAGCCACTGCTACTGTTGATCGGATTTTATAAAATCTTTCACTCAACATTATTTTTTCAGGAAAAATAGGTTTCTCAAGCCCAGTAGCTCTTATCGTTCTTTCCAGTATTGATGGCGGTTTTCCTTAATAACCTTTTGTTTAAATTAGTGTAGAATGTCAACATCTTGATTTTTCGGTATTCAATGAGCGAGTAACCCAGTACTACACAAGTCACGATTCGATCAATCAACCTCTACCTACAATGCACGATAAGCGTCGATTTTATCATAGTAATAAAAAATAATACCTAACTTTCTACCAAAAGTCTATTATTGAACGTCGACAAACATTGGCTGGTACAAAATCGAAGTCAAAAGTCAAACATCTCGATCATAAGACCGTATCGACTTCATACAAACCAATGCTTTTTCATATACATTAATAATTTTTACAAACAAAATATCGGCTGAGCTATAGTACCATTAATATTATTCCTTATATTATTTTTTATGTAAACATTAATTGGGCAAGTCTGTCCTTCTTTACGGCAGCGAATATTGAACGATTTCCTCAATGATGAAGGAGAAACTCCAGACGACGGAAATAGGATGCTGAGGATATCATGGTCCGAGCATGTAAGCAAAGATGAGGTCTTAGAGAGGTTGTAAACAAAGAGGAGGCTGATACTTAATATCAGGAAGAGGCAACTGAAGTTTCTGGGACACATAAAGAAGAAGGAGGGCCTGGAGAATTTGATGCTGACGGGTCGAATAGAGGGAAAGAGAGACAAGGGAAAACAACGCATGAGATAACTAGCGGGCTTAAGCAAGTGGATAACAGAACGTAGTCTGGGGGAGGAAGCAGAGGGAAGGAACATGTTGAGAGCTGCAAGGGATAGAGAGAGGTGGAGAGCCATGATCGCCTACGCCCTGAAAGGACGCAACAATTAAAAGAAAATAAAAAAAGTAAGAAAAAAAAAACAAAAAAGCATGGGAGATAGAGGAGGCGATAACACTCTTGTGTGTTTAACGTCTGCTTCAGTGAAATAGTAAATATTGTCAATGTTTTCATTTGTACACTGTTACTAAAGACATGGTACTTAAAAAGAAAAGAAAGAATTCAGTAAAGAAGCTAGTTTTACTGTCGGTTGAAATTTTTAAAACATTTTTTCAGAAAAATGGACTTCTTATCTTTATAATTGTTGTCGTCTTTTCTAGTTTTGATGGGGGGACTTTCTTCCTAAACTTTTGTTCGAAAAATGTGGACAATTAGTTGGCTCGCTTTCTCCGGTATACCTCTGTAGCAGGCGCCATTAGTGGTTGCTTATTGTCTCTTTATGTTATATACTCTGGCATGGAGGACTTTGAGGGCCGTGTCTTGTAGAGCACTAGTTTGCTTGCATCAGTGTCCTCCATTGCCGAGGTCCTACTGCTTTTCATTATATTGGCTATTTTATAGGGGAAGTTTTTCTGGTGTTTCTTTTTTTTTTTTTTGCTTTTTTTTGTTTATTTTTTTACTTTTTTTTTTTTTGTATTGTTTTTTTACAAAGTTTCCATCTTGACCAGATTGATATTTTCCCCACCCTTCGGGGAGTTTTGTTGATGTGTTCCTGGTATGTATGCATCAACTACACATTTAATATTTTGAATTTGCCGAGTGGGCATAAAGTGCCCATTTACTCAAATAACCGCTGCCGGCAGCTTGATGATTGCGCGAGATCGCTTGAAAATTTTAGTCGAGATCAGACACCGATTCAGCGAGAATTTATATATATATATATATATATAGATAGATAGATAGATAGATAGATAGATAGATAAACCTAGTGAGCCAGACAAACCTACCCAGGTTTCACCTAAACGGATCGTCAGGGAAAGCCAGCTTTCCCTGACGATCCGTTTAGGTGAAACCTGGGTAGGTTTGTCCCTGACGAAACCTGGGTAGGTTTGTCTGGCTCACTAGGTTTATCTAGGTCTGCTTTACGATTGTATTGAGGTATTTTATTAGTTAGTTGTTTACACGTGTCGGGTTTTTCTTCTATGGGCTTCAAACCTGTATCTGTGCGATTTTTTCGACATACTTTCAAACCTTTTTTTCCCTCGAGATTGATTTGATTATTGGTAAATCAAAAACGAGTATAGTTACCTATATATATATATATATATATATATATATATATATATATATATATATATATTTGTATATATATATATATATATATATATATTTGTGTATTTAGGCAGCAATCCTTCTTTCATGCACATTTCATTGAATACGACAGGCAAAGTGCTTTGATTTAATTTTTATACAATTTCTTATGCGATCTAATAATTTTTCTTTCTTTTCAGATGATAAATTATATAAAAACTGTCCGAATCTTCTTTTTATCCAAGCGCTTTCGGCTATACGTTTAGCCATTTTCAAGAATGAAAAATTTTAACTGTTAAATAAGAAAGAGTAGGCGATAATACTTTCGTGTGTTTAATGTCTGCTGCAGTGAAACAGTAAACATTGTTAATATTTTCATTAGTACACTGTTAATTCTTTAAATAATAACTCGCATTCATATTGTTACTATTTGTGACTGTAATATTTGCTCGATGTTTCCGCGAGACCGCATGAAAATTTTAGTCCAGTTCAGACACCGATTCAGCGGGAATTTATATATATATATATATATATATATATATATATATATATATATATATATATATATATATATATGTATTTAGGCAGCAATCCTTCTTTCATGCACATTTCATTGAATACGACAGACAAGGTGCTTTTATTTAGTGTTTTATACAATTTCTCATGCGATCTAATATTATTTTTCTTTTCAAATGATAAATTATATAAAAACTCTCCGAATGTTCTTTTAATTCGAACGCTTTCGACTATACATTTAACCATTTTCAGGATGAAATTGTTAAATAAGAAATAGTTTGTTCTATGCATGTATTCATATAATGTTTTAGTTTTTCAAAACACGGTCAAGATGAGGTGTCCATGTTCATAGTTGATATTATTAAGTGATGGTTTTTTTTTGCTTTTATTAATAAGGCTTCATATGAAAAAGAAAAAGCCAACACTCAATAACATCAAATATGAACACTCCATAGTGAGCTGACCGTGTTTCAAAAATAATAAAATATACCCATCACTCTAGAAACATATCTACACCTTCATTTAAAAAATTTTTTAAAAATCATCCTTGATAAAAGCAGAATAAATAGATTAGTCGAATGCGCTCATATATAGAGAGAAATTCTGGTCAATTTACACAATATAAGTCTAGTAAACATCCATACGAACTAAAGAAAAATTAAATAAAATCTTAATTAGAGTACCTTTTCAGTGATGTTTAATGAAACTTATATAAAAGAGGAATTACTTCCCAAATATATATATATATATATATATATATATATATAATTAATATAATCTAAAATTACCACATATGGGGAATAGCGTCGTCTACCTTATCAACCCTGTATTATATTGTTCTGTATTAATAAATACATTGGGCTTTTTTTGTGGATCAGTTTTAATATTTTATATTGGTAGGATCAACTGGGATTATATATCAACAAATTTTTGACCCTTACTATATATATAT
>OZ010599.1:60109873-60169873 GCA_963932145.1 Acanthosepion lycidas | reverse complement strand
GTTAATTTAAACCCTGTCAAACCCTTTCGAGATATCTAAGGTCACAGCTCGAGATTCGCCGTTATTATCAAGCGCTTGATATGCATATTCAGTGATGGTCGTTATCTCATCAACGGTAGACCTAGCAAAACGGAATCCTTGTTATTTGAGAGAGTAGGTCGTGAGAGGTAATATACTTAACCATTCACCATTGATTAAAGTCTCGAATTCTTTACCGAAAAACGGTAGGAGACTAATAGGGCGATAGTTAGATTGGTCAGAAGGTTCTCCAGAGTTCTTAAAAACAGGACCTATAGAGGAGGACTTCCAAGAAGATGGAAAGCAGGAAGCAGCGAGAGAATAGGGTTATAGGGTTTGGAGAGGACTGGAGCCTGCTCGGGAGCACATTTCTTTAGGGCTATCTCGTCACCTCCATTAAAGGAGACTAATTTAGAAATGATGTTTCAGACCAGTTACGGGTTAATGCGCCTACCACACAATAGAACCTCTGTTCTATTAGGGAAATCATATCTGGGTACTCCAAATGACTCGAGTTTTTACGTTGAAAGAGAATTTCCGAACAAAGCATTCAAACTTATCTTGTGCAGATATCAGAACTTAGAATTGATTGACTAGAGGAGGGATTGAGGATTTACTGTTGTTCAGCACAGTTTTACAGAGCCGCCAATGATCCCTAGAACCGAACTTGCGTGACGCTTTGCATTGTTTAATTCTATCAGCAAACAGTAACTTCGCTGCTTTGAGGACAAGCTTGCACTTATTACGAGCAGAGACACAGAGACGTCTGCTGCAATCAGACGTGCCTGTATGGTACAGCCGGAAAAAAGTGATTCCTGTGCGGCCGAGCATGCAGTTGAGAACCAAGGAGATCAGCGAAGTTTAACTTGGTATTTCCTTGCTAGATACCCCGCATCGATATCGGCTTTCACCTTAGAGGAAACCTCAGACGCGCATTTTTGAACAGGATGATTACAAACTTCATTCCAAGTGACTCCACGAAGGAAATCACGGAATGAGTCCCAATCCGCTTGTTAATAACAGAAAGATATTCTGTTGGTAGGAGGTTCTTGGCTGGTGTCGGGGGAGCGGGACGAGATGTTTACAGATACAACTGCATGATCAGGTTGCCAAGAGGACAGAGTTGCTTAGTACGACAAGATTCATGGATAGAGATAAAATCATGTCCGTCAGGGTTACTGAGGATATGCGTGGACAAGTCAACCACTTGTGTGAAAGATTGGGTGATTGAAAAGTTAAGAGTTTAGATGCCAGCAAGGTCAGTGACAGAGTGTTTAAGCTGGTATGGTGACCATTAAAGTCACCGAACATAAATATATTTGCAAACGGGAAGGAAGATGGTCTTGTCTATATTATCGGAAGTACTATCTAGCATGCAACAGTCTTGAGAGGAAGTGGAACGGTAGAGAAAAAAGAGATAGCTGATTGAGTTACGTAGAAAGAGACGGAGACACACGTACGAATGAGCTGGAGATTCAAGAGAGAGTTCGCTAGACAGCAGGAGAAGATCGTGGATATAAACTCGTAGGCCATTCACGTGGACTTTCTAAAGAGAGGAAGGTAACCAAGAAGAGAGAAATCAGAGGAAGGGTTTGAAGAGTTAAGATTAAATTCGTAGAGGGCTAAGATGTCCGGAGACTTTTCGAAAAGGAACGATTCAACACTGCAGACGTTAGTACGAATGCCATGAATGTTGGAGAAGGAATGGTTAAGAGGTTTAGGTGATTTTTGCTAAACTATTATGTTGGTGCAAAAATAATGACGTAATAATGTCGTTTTCTGACGTTAAAAAATACGTCAAAAAACGACATTATTACGTCATTATTTCTGCACCAACCTAATAGTTTAGGTTTATATCTTCGGTTGTTTATAGTCATGATGTGTTATATTGGTAAAGGAAAGGCCTAGCGGTCGGTCATCTAATGTAACATGTGCAGGAAGGGAACTGGCGCAGACTGCAACGTAGTGTGGCCACGGATGTACTTACAGGCCCAACCTTCCATGCTCGATATGACACTGCAAGAACCCCGATATTATGCAACTGTTGATCAGAGCAGCCTCTCAAGACGCTACGCAAAAGCTCGGGCTCCTACCAGTCCGGAACAACAACCAGAAAACTGTCAACCCGATACCCTCAGTATGAAGAGACGTTGCCACCATCTTTGCATATCATACAAAATTCCTGACATCACCGCTATTAAGGGATGAGAAAAGAATGGACTTGAGACTCATAAGAGAATTCTATAGCCAGCGGGAGATGTTCGCGGACATAAACTCCCAGACCATGCATATGGACTTTACAGTTCTTTCTAAGGAGAGGAAAGTAACTAGGAATCGAAAAATCAGATGAAGAGTTTGAAGAGTTAAGATTAAATTAAAGATGTCCGGAGACTTTTCGAAGAAGAAGAACGATTCAAGACTGCAGACGTTAGTACGAATGCCACGAATGTTGGAGAAGGAAATGTTAAGGGGTTAAAGTGATTTTTGTTTGTTTGTTTGTTTTTGGAGGAGGGGGTCTTTTTTTATCTTTTTTTTTTTTTTTTGATGACTTGATTTGGTTGTTTATATTCATGATGTGTTATTTTGTTAAAGAAAAGGCCCAGGCTAGGAGTAAGCAGTCGGTCGTCAAATGTAACATGTGCAGGAAGGGAACTGACGCAGCCTGCAACATAGTGTGGCCACGGGATTGCCCACCAGACGTTCTCACAGCGACACCCTTCCATACGCGACATGGCATTGTGAGAACACTGATATTATTCGACTATGAATTCAGGACAGTCCTTTCACAGATGAAGAAGAGACTTAAGGCAAGAGAAATATGGTTATACAGAAGGATGCTGAGAATACCATGGACTAGTCAATTGAGCAACAACGAAGTTTTGGAGAAAATGGAAACAAAAAGAACACTTATGCATATCATCAAAAAGTGACAGTTGAAATTTCTAGGAAAGAGGGCTTGGAAAATATGATACTCACAGGATAGATTGAAGGAAGAGGAAAACAAACACATCGAGTGAGGTTGAGTATTAGGTTGGTGCAAAAATAATGACGTAATAATGTCGTTTTTTGACGTTAAAAGATACGTCAAAAACGACATTATTACGTCATTATTTTTGCACCAACCTAATATATGGATGGCGGAGTAAGGTTTAGGAGAGAGAGTAAAAAGATAAAATTTATTAAGAGCTACAAAGGACAGGAAATTGTGAGGAGCCATGATCGTCTACGTCCTGAAGGGACTCAACACAAAGAAGAAGAAGAAGAAGAAGAAGAAGATATCAAATAAAGATACTGAAGACATATCCGCCATGTTTGATAGTCGGCTGAAAGCTGTTCAAACAAAATGCTTACTCAGCAGTCTAAAAAGGTAATATGTTATTGTAAAATGAAAAATTGACATTGGGCAATTAAAATCCAAACAACTTTTTTACGACAGTTTCAATTTCTAGGGAACATAATAAGGAAAGAAGGATTAGTAAATTTAACACACGCAGGGCATATTGAAGACAAGAAAGATACAGGAAACTAGCACACAACGAAGCTAACGGGCTTGTGTAAACGATTGGTAGAACAGGGATTAGGATAGACAACAAAAAAGATGAAATTTATTAAGAACTACAAAAGTATAGGATATTGTGGAGAGCCATGATCGCCAATGCCCTGAAGGGACACTACATATAAAAGAAAACGTATGATAATTGTTAGCGAAACCATACTCATGGACCATTACTTGTCCACGATCTTCACCACGGGGCTCCATACGCAAATTCGATATTAAACAATTCAACACGGGTCGATATGCCGTAAAATTAACACACCAACAATGGTGCGTCCTGGGTACGACGATAAACTGCATCCAACAGCAAGGTCTCAGATAATGTTTTCAGAAAAATAATGTTGCCAGCTCTACGTTTTTTTTTTGTTTTTTTTTTAAACAATAATGTTGCCCGCTATACATTTTTTTTTTGAAACAATAATGTTGCCAGCTATACATTTTTTTTTGAAACAATAATGTTGCCAGCTATACATTTTTTTTGAAACAATAATTTTGCCAGCTATACATTTTTTTTTGAAACAATAATGTTGCCAGCTATACATTTTTTTTTGAAACAATAATGTTGCCAGCTATACATTTTTTTTGAAACAATAATGTTGCCAGCTATACATTTTTTTTTGAAACAATAATGTTGCCAGCTATACATTTTTTTTTGAAACAATAATGTTGCCAGCTATACATTTTTTTTTTGAAACAATAATGTTGCCAGCTATACATTTTTTTTTGAAACAATAATGTTGCCAGCTATACATTTTTTTTAAACAATAATGTTGCCAGCTATACATTTTTTTTAAACAATAATGTTGCCAGCTATACATTTTTTTTAAACAATAATGTTGCCAGCTATACATTTTTTTTGAAACAATAATGTTGCCAGCTATACATTTTTTTTGAAACAATAATGTTGTCAGCTATACATTTTTTTTTGAAACAATAATGTTGCCAGCTATACATTTTTTTTTGAAACAATAATGTTGCCAGCTATACATTTGTTTTTTGTTTTTTTGAAACAATAATGTTGCCAGCTATAGATTTTTTATTCCATACAAAATAGGCATTTAAAATTCATATAAACTGGATTTGGCATTAAATAACCCACAGTGGTTGATATGCCATAAAACCCAAACAAACCAACAAACAAACCAACAATGGTCTGCCTATATTTATATAGGTATTGTAAGTATTTACACTATTTATATATTTCGGACTGTGTTCCTCATATTTATTGTCATATTCACGACGTTTCGGCCATTGTACGCTCCGACCTTCTTCAGGTGATATATGTTGGAATTTCGAACCAGTAATACAGAGGGCTAGATAAAAACAACAACAATAACCAAAAATTGTAATATGAGCTCTGGTAAAGAATGATTACTGAGCTTTATGAGTCCCAAACATTCATACACTGATGGCCCCATTGGCCCAGTGGATAAAAGCGTTGGTTGAAGCAGTTCAGTGACTCGACTCAAGGAGATGTGAGTCTGGCCACGGCAGAGGTGTACAAAACTTGGAGAGTTGATTTACTTAAGGGAAATAACTGAAAACTGAGATATCCGCAAACAGGCATGGCACGTGGAACTAGAACAAACTATCTCGGCGGACGAAATAAAGGGTTCGTTTCGAAATTATAATGTATATCACCTGAAGAAGGCCAGAGAATACAACGGCCGAAACGTCATGAAAATAAAGATGAAGACAAATAGTAGAAATATCAACAATCTTGTTAAAGTCGCTTGACCACTGGTTCTTGACCAGGGCCCTGGTAAATTTTATGGGGGCCACAGAAAGACTTGGGGATTTGGAGGACCACAGGTTCAATGAAAGGGGCCTCAGTGCCACAACGCAATTTCTCTCTAGATTTTAATGCTAATAATAAAATGATGTAATTAAAATATATTTTTGAACTTTATTTATAAAACTGTTGAAGAAAAAAAAAACATCACTTTAATTTTGAAAGGAAACACGGGCTGTGTCAAGCATATCTCGAGAGCCTAGAAAAATGTCTGACGAAAAAACGTGTGAGGCTTAACATTTTCAATGTTAAGACTATCGTAGTAGACTGTCGGAGTTAACTCTTTAATTCCGTAATTGTCACTAGGGGTCACTCTCCCTACATTATAAATACTGGGCAACTTCTCGCTTCGTCCTCTTTTTCAGCTTACATTTCAGCGGACACATTTAAAAATGTAATCTCTCACGGAGATAGCGTTTTCCCATTTGTGGAAGACGCCGTGAACATTATACACACATACACGTACGTACGAACTTTCAACAACATACAAACTCTTTACGTTCACACACAAACACAAATGTTAATGTCTTTGTCACTTGTAAGTTTGTTGTGTAATACATATATTTGTTGACATATATATATAGGTCTTGTTTGTCTTCCTTACATCTTCGACTGGACTCAATTTGAGTCTGCCATTTTCTTGTAGCATTAAAATCTAGAGAGAAATTGGGTTGTGGCACTGAGGCCCCTTTCATTGAACCTGTGGTCCTCCAAATCCCCACAAGAAGCAGGAAATAAATAGCACGTGTTTCTAATTCAACAACACTCAAAACCACACGGTCCTCTATAAACATGACTTTAATTTTGAAAGGAAATATAGGTGGTGTGGAAAGGATATCTGGAGACCCAACAAAAAATGTTTGACGAAAAAACGCGCGAGGGTTTAACATTTTCAATGTTAAGACTATCGTACTAAACAATAGACTTTGACCTTTGTCATGGAAGAAGCCAGATGAGATTATAGAAGTGTCTTGGAACACTTAAAAATATTTCCCATAACAAATAATGCTGGTTATTTCTTTGCTTTACGGCATTTCGAATAACGAGGGTGGGGAAACATTTTCGTGTAGAGATGATGAATAAAGACATCCTCCTTATTCCATATGGGATACAGAGCTACGACCTCACCATTTGAGTGTTGCTACTACGTTAATATACAGATATAATTGGGAAAGGTATGAGCCCATTTCTCTCCCTACAGCTATGGGTTAAATTTTAGAATAGGCTATATTAACATCCTGTCTGTAAGAAGGATTAACTTTGACTGCGGACGCCTTCTGTCCAACTCTTTGCGTTTGCAGAGAGGAAGCCGGACGAGGCAAGGTTTCGTCCGGGGAGGTAGACAGGGCCTGAACCCGTCTAGGCGGGTTCAAAGGCCATATTTTTGGCCGAGCCTACGGACTCAGAGATACCCACATTAAACCGGCCTTGTGCCACATTTGATCCTCGTCGGTGGATTAATTAATACTAAGAAGGATTAACCTGAATTCAAAAACCGGTGGGCGTCGGTTTTGGCAAATACACCTCGTTTATCCTTCTCTCGGACAAGATGCCAACCTAGAGAAGCCATTCTGCTGTTTAATCTATAGCTGTGGGAAGAGAAATAAACTCATACTTTTGCTAATTATATGTGAGCGCAACAGTCTTGACTAGAATTTGAACTTTTTCCGCACCGATAACTACTATGTCACGCGTACGTACTTATATAGGTTTTATCGTAAAGCGAATGACGAAAAGCCAACTTTCGTAAACACGGGAAATATCTGATTTTTTTTTTTTTTTAGCATTTTTTATCTCCTTCTCTGTGTGTATATGAACAACATTTTGTGTTTTACAATCGTATTCCGCCCACTATTCTTTTCCTGGGCTGTGTGTGTTGCAGACGTCGGAATTAACACTGTCTGTGGACTCCATGTTAACCTCCTTCAATATTGTAACTCGAATTGAAAGGCGTTGCAACTAATATTCGTGCCTAAAAAAAATAAAAATAAAAAAAATGGCGGAGGAAGAAGAAAGGGAATAGAGAAATACTGAAAGGAAGGCTTAATTGGGGGGGAAAAAATTATTTAAAAAAATGCCACCGATTTTACAAACGTACGTCACGCCAAGAGAGCAAAGGCGGGAAGAAATTGGGAATAAGAAAAAAAATCGCAAAATGTCTAAATGCTGAGTCAGCACAAAAAAAAGGTCAGTCTTTTATAAATATAAAAAATAGAAAAGAATCTATGAATTGTTAAACTACTGTATTTCCTTTCTTTTTTTAGATGTCTACAATAAGGCATTGTTCTGGTTCTTTATATATATATATATATATATATATATATATATATATATATATATATATATATTAACTCGAAGAATGTAATGTATCAGACGAAAATTTCTTCTGATATCGACGGCATTGTTAGTGGGTAGAGTTACCAGATCAAAAGTCAGTAGGTCATTGCTCCTATGTATTTACGTGAAGGTAGACATTTTCTTCTTATTTGTTTTTGTCGAGAGTGTATGCGTGAGAGACGCTAAAAGGTTTATTTTTGTTTTTGTTTGTTTTTTGTTTTCTTGTTTTTTCAATATTTCTTTACAATGATGTTGATGCTTAACATAATGCAGATGACACTCCATTCGTTAGTACCACCAATTCTGTCCTTTCCAGCTAGTATAGGTGTTGAATCACCATCGTTTCCCCCCGGTTTTAAACCTAAAAAGAACGATCAACTCAGACAGCCTTTTCCCAAAAGTTACCACTTTATGGAATGGAACTGAAGACTCTAAAACTGCAATCATGACCTCTTCAAGTCAAGGGTCAACCGTTATTTATTCTTTTTAACTTTATAATTTTTCAAACTTTTTGTCACATTTGTTTTCGTTCATATTACATACATTATTGATCATAACCAAGTAGCCCCCAAGCTACAAACTTAATCTCTTCAAGTCAAAGATTAAATGTTGTATATCCTCCTTATCCTGATTATTTTACTTTCCTTACACACCCTCTTTCATTCATAACACACACCTCATTTATCATAAAACAGTAGCTACCTCAGCTACAAGCTTATCATCAAGTCAAGGGTCAATTGTAATCTATTCATCTTATCCTCATAATCTTTTTCTGTCACCCCCTCTTTCATTCATATCACACACCTCATTGATCATAACCATTTTAATAGAAGCCCCCTACACTGCAAGATTACTCCCTTCAAGTCAATGGTCATTCATTATCTATCTTCCTCATCATAATAATTTTTACCGTTTTTACCGTACCCCTATTGTGACTTTTGTGGCTTTCATTGGGTGAGTTTTGCTATAAAAATGCATGGATGTATAAAAAAAGAATTTAATCTAGCTTTTATTGGGTGAATTCGAGGGAAAAAGACAATAACATATTTTTACGGCATATCAACCTTTTTGCGATTATTTAAAGCCGAAACAGATTTGGGGATTGTGAGACTTTTGTGGGGATAATAATGATTGCCTGATAAAATTCTTACCACGTGGAAGGAGAATAGGTGGATTCAGACCTTTCCCGAGGGCATTTGCACGTCATATATATAACGAACTCAACTGGAATTCGAACTCGGCCCTTCGATTTCTCAATCCAAGCCTTTATTCATTACACCACGCGCATATCCAAGCTTGCAGCAAAAATACCTGGGAGATGTATTAGAATTAATAGACAGGTTTTTATATTATATATATGTATATATATATGTATGTATATATATATATATATGTATATATATATATATATGTATATATATATATGTATATATGTATATATATATATGTATATATATATATATGTATATATATATATATATATATATATATATATATATATATATATATATATATATGTATATATATATATATATATATATGTATATATATATATATATATGTATATATATATATATATATATATATATGTATATATATATATGTATATATATATATATATATATGTATATATATATATATGTATATATATATATATGTATATATATATATATATGTATATATATATATATATGTATATATATATATATATGTATATATATATATATATGTATATATATATATGTATATATATATATATATGTATATATATATATATATATATATATGTATATATATATATGTATATATATATATATATATATATATATATATATATATATATATATAATATATATTATGAGCCTTTTGTTTTGCATTAAATATAAAATAATTAGGGTATTGAAGAAGTTGGAAAGTATTTTCAGTTTATTTCTCCTGTTTATGTAAATAAAACCGGTCGAAATTTTTTCGACCGAAATGTTGTTGGGCAATGGACAACATATTTCTAAACTATTTTTTCACGCTGAACATGAAAATCCATCCAGTGCAAATCATTTCTATTTTGCTTAAAATTGGTCAAAATGGCCACTTAACAGAGACATGCCATGGCCAAGTAGAACTAACCTTAAACGTTTCCAAGTTAGAAGAACTTATCATCAAAGAAAAAGAATCACAATAAATGAAAGAATTTATTTTCAGCATTTCCTGTTCAGAAGAAATTTTCAGAAAAATCCGACACAAAATTAAATTAAGGCAAACATGCGTCATCAATTTTTGTATCAAAACAAAGATAGAAAAGAATAAAAAATACATTCATTTTTGTCCATCTTCTCTTCTTGGAAATTCTACGGCGTTTTTGAAAAGGTTGATCTCTTTTGATGTTTCTGCAGAAATCAGCCATCATGTTAACATCCTATCTTCAAAGTGCCTAGATGGCTATGTCTATCTGGTGTTTGGCGGCTATTTTAAGCGCTGATAAAGAATATTTTAATCTTGTTTGTCTCCAACACACTCGCGTAACACCCTAACAACCCTCATTTATCGATGTGCCTATGCACGTTATACAGAGACTGGATGACAATACCAGACCTCCATAAATTCAAGTGATATAATAAAATATTATGCTGGTTTCAGGCTTAAAGTGAAAACTATTAATAAAAACTAAAATCGCTGTTCTTGCCTGACTTCTAAAGAGCTTCTATGAAAAGTAAAGAAACCAATCACAAAGTTTTAACAAGCTACGAACATTGAGAGTACAAAGGATATTTATCAGTGAAATATCTCTCATAAAATATAACATTTTCAGCTCAACTTATCTAAACTGAAATAACTTGAATGATAAATTATTTTAACATGAAACGAAATTTTTTAACTATGTCACTTGCATATTTAAGCCATGGAGTATCCCTGTGAATTAGGCATTTTGGTCTATTTTAAGAAAAATAGAAATTATGAGAAAACGTGATGTGATGAGACAAAATAGACTTGATTTTTAGATTCAGCCCCAAAACATGTGTCCATTGCCCAACAAGATTGGGGTCGAAAAAAATGTCAACCGGTGTAATCCGAGCTACATATTCTTAGTACTCTTAGGAGTAATCCGACGATAATGCCGAATTTTAATTTGTTATGATCAGAATACAAATTTATGGGGTTGTTTTTGTTGGTTGATTTCCGCTGGACACAGCGTTTTAAACTTTTCTTAACACGGTGTAGGTTGATATCTAGGGAGGAATTGTGTTCTTTCATTTCGTATGTAAATTCCATTTGCAGGTTGATCTACTAGGTCAGGTAAATACAGTATCACGAGGAGATATAAGCAGAACATCATCAATATAACATAAGTGCGTTGATTGTTTGGGTAAAATATTTTCAAAAGGACCGAATTCACGAAATTCTAAGAATATACACGCCATCATGCCACTGAGAGGTGATCCCATTGGTAATCCAAATTTTTTGTTTGTAACAAACATTATTAAATGTCAAGTAGCAATAATTGGGACTGAGACGTCAGATTTTTTATTATTTTAGCTGTTGGTAGACGGAGCTTTATCTTTGATTGTATGACATGCTTTTTAGGAGATTTAGACGTTTTTTGACTGGGACGTTGGTGTAAAGGGATTTTATATTTAGACTGGTCATGTGTTTGGCGATCATGTTCATTTCCCTTAGTTTTTAGATAGGCTCCCCGAGTTCAAAAGAGACTGGTAAGAATTTGTATTATGCCTTTCGCCAGCTAATACGGGGTGGGGCGCTGTGTATTCCTGAGATAATGGGGTGCATCGAGATACCAGTTTTGTAGATTTCAGAATGAAAGAAAGTCAACTTTTTTCCATTTTGTCATGCAATTTCCCTAAAACTGTTCTTGATATATAAAAATATATATGGTTATCTCGTATATATATATATATATATATATATATATATATATATATATATATATGTGTGTGTGTGTGTGTACATATATATATTCTTATCTCATATATATATATATATATATTTATCATATATATATATTATCAAATAGTTAAGTGTTCACTCACTTACACACACAAAGACACAAACACACTCGGTATATATATATATATATATATATATATATATATATATATATATATATATATATATATATCCTTTAGTGTAAATAAAACAGTGCTCAATGCAAAATAATAGACCTAACAAGTATGTATCAATAAATATATATAATACCCCACGCCGATAGTGCATGATGTACTGTCGGTCTGTCGGATTAATCACGCACACACACACACACACACACACACACACACATATATATATATATATATATATATATATATATATATATATATATATATATATATATAAATATATATATATATTTATATATATACATATATACGCACACACATATATAAATAGGCATATATATATAAATATATATGTGCATATATATATATATATATATATATATATATATATATAATGGACTCTCACGTCGGTTTCGACGTATGAGAATCTGACAACTTAACCGATTGATTCAGTTATGAATTTTGTGCGATAATCTTAAGTGGCACTTTGTAAATCAGTAGCGCATATGGAGCAAGAGTGAGGATTATGCGATGAGGTCATATATAGATTGGCTGATCTTTTAGATCGTGCTCTCGCTTTTTGAAGACGATTCAGACTAGCAGTTTGATCTCTATTCTACCCACTACAAGACTAAGCGCCCGAGGATGTGTTGAGGTATATTGATACTTGACAAGTTGCTCTTTCGCTTGTCTTTCTATTATAGCCATGGGCGTCCTACATTACTGTACCCCTGATCTAACTAGCTGTACATTAGGATCTTGGGTATCCTGTCATCAGACATTCCCAAGACATGACCAGTGCACCGTAACTGAGACTGTATGATGAAAGTCTCGATTTCTTCAAGAATACACCTGTTACACAGGTCTACGTTAGATGCCCTATCTTGAAGGTTAACTCCACAGATGGCACGATAATATATGAGATAAAAGTATATATTTTTATATATCATTATTATAAGTTAATTGATTTAAAATATGGTTTTTCTACACAGTTCTAACCATGTTTCAAAAATGGAAGGTCCGAATTTAATTTTGTAATTAAATTAAAGTCTTTAGTTCCATTTCATCCTCAAGCGAATTTTGGAGTAACTTTTAAAATTACTGGGTTTTAAAGACACAGCTAAAATCATAATTCACGTTTCCAAGGTTACAGATTAATTCCCTTCCACTAGACAGGGGTGTTTGCGTCTTCTTTATGTCTATATTTTGATCTTTTTATTTATATATACATATATTTTTATATATCAGGAACAATAATGGAGAAAATGGTTTCTTGTGACGCTATTCCTCCTTCAGAACATCATCGGGCTAAATTTGTAATATTGGTGCGACTACACATGCCCACGAACAAGGGATGCTGGGAATTTTAAATGTAATTTATACACACACACATATATATATATATATATATATATATATATATATATATATATATATATAATCTTGCCGATTTTATTTACATTCTTTTTCTTTCCTTCAATTTCGTTAGTAGATATGCCACACTGTGATAATAGAAATTTGCACTTGAGCTATTACACTTCACAATTTCTGGCAGAACTTTATATATAAGTGTACTTATTCTTTCCACTTTGATTTAAAACTTGCTCATTGCTCACATGCTCAGTCCATGTTATTCTCAGCCTCCTTCGACAGGACAAGAAGACAGAATGTATGGTTTTCTACAAGAAAATGGTCTCTTTAGTAGATCAGGTATTATTAATTACATTTAATAAAAAAATCGATGTCAATACAAACGACTGTACCCGATTAAATAACGACCGATTAATGATAATCAATTTAAAAATGACTATTTACATTATTGGTATTATTAGGACTATTTTCCTCATCTTTATTGTCATATTCACGGCATTTCGGCCGTTGTACGCTCTGGCCTTCTTCAGAATCTGCCTATATTTTTGAGATGTGGCATTGTAACTATTTACACTATTGATATTATTCGGACTGTTGTCCTCAAATTTATTGTCATATTCACGACGTTTCGGCTGTTGTGTGCTCCGACCTTTTATATAGCCTTTTAGATATACTCTTACAGATATATCTTTCAAAATAACTCTCTCTCTCTCTCTCTCTATATATATATATATATATATATATAGATAGATAGATAGATAGATAGAAAGTTTGATAGATAGATAGATAGATAGATAGATAGATAGGAAGAAAAACACTGAGATAGATAGATAGATAGATAGATAGATAGATAGATAGATAGGAAGAAAAACACTGAGATAGATAGATAGATAGATAGATAGATAGGAAGAAAAACACTGAGATAGATAGATAGATAGATAGATAGATAGATAGACAGATAGATAGGAAGAAAAACACTGAGATAGATAGATAGATAGATAGATAGATAGATAGATAGATAGATAGATAGATAGGAAGAAAAACACTGAGATAGATAGATAGATAGATAGATAGATAGGAAGAAAAACACTGAGATAGATAGATAGATAGATAGATAGATAGATAGATAGATAGATAGATAGATAGATAGGAAGAAAAACTGAGATAGATAGATAGATAGATAGATAGATAGATAGATAGATAGATAGATAGATAGATAGATATAAGTGGACATTGAAATCAACACTCAGAGGCGAAAGTATGTTTCAGATAGGCGCACTTGTCAAGTTGCGAATGTTGTATTTTTTTCTCGACTATTTACATAGTGCAATGGTGCATCGTGGGTAATCCATTCTGGCGGTTATTTTTGCAGGAGTGTTTTGTTTATTTATTTATTTGGGTTAATTTATTTTACTTTTATTTTATGTATTTATTCTTTTCGGTTCTAGATGTTTTATTAACGTAGTAAAAATTTGTGGGGATTTGTTTAGGTCGCTTATTCAATAGTTTGTTTTGGTCTGGAAAGATAAAGCTATTTATTCGTCCAATTTTTGGATTGATTGCCTTAGTCTATTTTGCTATTTTAAGGGGGCAGTTTTTAATTTGTTTATTATTTTATTTATTTATTTATTTGGATTGATTATTTTTACTTGTTTTGATTATTTATATTTATCTTTATTAGTTCTAACGGTTATTTTAGCGGGAGCGATTTGTTAATTTGTTCATTTATTTATTCATTTGAATTAATTTTTACTTGTTTTTTGTTATTTATCTATCTATCTATCTATCTATCTATCAGTTCAACATGACAAAGACGATTTAAAATTTTCAGTTATCTGTTTTGGATAAGTCTTGTTTTTATGTCCATCGTCTTTGTCATGTTGAACTGATTATGTTAATTGTATTTTAATGAATATTGTCCTGAAGAAGGTTTATTAAACCGAAACGTCAGACGTTGACATTTCATTCATATTAAAACAACATAATTGCATTTAAGGATTTTTGTTTGTTTTTTTTTTTTGTTTTTTTTTTCCAAATATTTTTCATATATATATATATATATATATATATATATATATATGTATATCTATGTATGTATGTATGTATGTATGTGTGTATGTATTTATGTATTTATATACATATAAGTGGTTATCTATAAAGGTATGTCTAAATATATATGTATCTGTAAGAATATAACACAATATTGTAAGAATTATTTTGGGAAATAATAATATTTTATCTGTCTATATCTCTGAGATGAAATATTATGATTACTTGTATTATTTACAATATTCGGATTGTTATCCTCATCTTCATTGCCATATTCACAACATCTCAGCCGTTGTACGCTCCGGCCTTCTTCACGATCTGTCTATATCTCTGAGATGAGGTATTATGATTACTTATATTATTTACATTATTCCGATTGCTATCTTCATCTTCATTGCCATATTCACAATGTTTCGGTCGTTGTACACTCCGGCCTTCTTCATGTGGATGGACTTTTGAACCGAACCCTTTATCTCCTTTACCGGAGTAGACTGTTCTAATTCCACATGTCATGCCTCTTCCGGATGTCTCAGTTATTTCCCTTTAACTCAACTCTGCAAGTATTTTTAGTTTGCCACTGCTGTAGCCTGGTATTGAACTCACAACTCTTTGGGTCTAGTCAATGGATCTAACCAACGCCTTTATCCATCGGGCCATGTGGATAAGGGTGGACCAAATAAAGGATTCGTTTCGAAATTACAATCAACTGAAGAAGGCCGGAGGAGCGTGCAATACGTGAATATGGCAATGAAGATGCCGATAACAATCCGAATAATGTAAATAATGTAAGTGATGATTTAGTGATACAGGTCTTACTAACTAACCTCCAGCCTGGGAGAGGTCGATTCATGCCTTCCCCAAATGTATTTGCCTGTAAATGAATATAACGATGCCAACTGGAATTAGAACTCGGAACTTCAATCAACAATTCCGAGCCGTTATTATCTATTACACCACCCGCACATCCAAGCTTCAGTAACTTGTATTCCCAAGCGGTACTCTAAGTAGTGTTCAGGCTGTCGACGTTGCTTAATTTTGATGATCGTACGGGAACCGCTATTTCAGCTTGATCTGACTGAAAGTCCGTCGAAATGATTAACTCACAGAAGGCAAATCGTAAATTCCTATTTATAAACTGTAAAAAAAAAAATCCGCAACTATTTCCCAAGGTGACTACGGAGGGTCAAGTGACACAACTTAAACACATGTCACGTGATATTGCTTAAACACATGTCACGTGTCATTCATTAAACGCCACATCCCTTTATCGCTGATTCGTCAGTTTGCAGTCACAAAAAACTTGTTTTTTGTTTCGTTTTTTTTGTTTTTTTCGTTTTTGTTTTCGTTTTTTTTTGTTTTTTTGGGGGGCATATTTTGATTCATGATTGCTTTCATTTCCTTTTGTTAGTAATGAAGCTCCGCTATTCACTTAACTTTTCCATAAGACAAGGCTACAATACTTAAAAGAAATGAAGGGAAAGAAAAAAAAAAAACGCTTTTGTTACACAGTCAGCTTTAAAAGAGAAAGAAATCATTTAGCGACTTCCGATTTGAGAAGACATCGTGACATTCACCGCGAGGAATCTGACAAAAACTAAAACGACCCTCCTTAAAGTATTCATCAATATGGGAACGATGGCCAATATCTTTCTTCTTTCACGGAGGAAAAGAATTGCAGAAAAGAAAACACTGATTTCCAAAGTTCGTAAATAGATTAGGCTGTCAGGTAAACGTGTTAAATATTCGTATTTTTTTTAATGTTTGATTGTTGCGGGTTCGAACCTTGCTGGATACGTCTGCTTCGCATTCAGTCATCCATCCTGTCGACTTATCACCAGGAACTCTTTAAATTATGACGTTCTGAATTCGAGCTACGAACACAATGCGTCAGCGATTTTGGAGGGTTTTATTTATTTATTTATTTACTTATTTATTTATTTTGGAGTGGAGGTCGGATTAAAATAATTTGAAATATTTTACGAAGTAGAGATGAAAAATTCTCGATTTAAAGAAGTATTTTCGAAAGAAAGAAAAATATGGCGTCGAGTCATATTTTCGTATGTGGACCCGACTAAGAATCCCAGCGTCCCCTCGTGTTATTCGAAATATAATCTCGTGTTATTCGAAAAACGAAATGATTCAAATGGTGCACAACTGAGATCTATTTGCCAAGGATGAGAAAATTCCGATGGCAATCCGAGGAAACGATAATATTCCATCGGATATACCAAATATTCCGATGCATATGTAAGACAATTTGGAAAAATTTTGACATGTCTCTCGCTCACTCAGTTATGCGTGATACACGCTTAGGTGTTCATGTATCTTTTGATACATGACTGACGAGGCAGATTTTTTTTTTCCTGCAGTAGGCTACCATTTATTTCTGCGGTAGACCAGTTGCCATCCAAGTCTATAGAACCCGGTCTGTCCTGCTATTTACCTATAGGTGGGGGGAGAAGATGATTGATAAATCAAAAGATAATACCAAGGGTATTAGCACGTAAGTGAATTTCAGTCAGTTGTGTGCCATGAGTGATACACGCTTAGGCGATCATGTATCTTTCGATACATGACTGACGAGGCAGATTTTTTTCTTGCAGTATGTTGCCATTTCTTTCTGCAGTAATTGCCTGGATGGCTATAGAACCCGGTCTGTCCTGCTATTTACCTATAGGTGGGGGGAGAAGATGATTGATAAATCAAAAGATAATACCAAGGGTATTAGCACGTAAGTGAATTTCAGTCAGTTGTGTGCCATGAGTGATACACGCTTAGGCGATCATGTATCTTTCGATACATGACTGACGAGGCAGATTTTTTTCTTGCAGTATGTTGCCATTTCTTTCTGCAGTAATTGCCTGGATGGCTATAGAACCCGGTCTGTCCTGCTATTTACCTATAGGTGGGGGGAGAAGATGATTGATAAATCAAAAGATAATACCAAGGGTATTAGCACGTAAGTGAATTTCAGTCAGTTGTGTGCCATGAGTGATACACGCTTAGGCGATCATGTATCTTTCGATACATGACTGACGAGGCAGATTTTTTTCTTGCAGTATGTTGCCATTTCTTTCTGCAGTAATTGCCTGGATGGCTATAGAACCCGGTCTGTCCTGCTATTTACCTATAGCTGGGGGAGAAAAAGAGGATTCATACATTTACCCAAGGGTATTAGCGCGTAAGTCAATTTCAGTCAGTTATACATGTCATGAGTGATACACGCTTTGGCGATCATGTATCTTTCAATACATGACTGACGAAGTAGATGTTTTCCCGCAGTAGGTTACCATTTCTTTCTGCAGTAGACCAGTTGTCATCCAAGTCTATAGAACCCGGTCTGTCCTGCTACTTATCCATAGCTGGGGGAGAAGAAAAGGATTGATACGTTTCCCAAGGGTATTAGCACGTAAGTGAATGTTATGGGTTCGAACTCGGCGCTTCCACAATCCGATTCCTCAAACGGAGCCGTTACCCATTACTGCACCGTACCCCCAGTCTCTCGCTACTATGTCTATTTCAATGGCAAGTGTTTTGATGAGCTACATTCTTACGTACCCAATCCGATCTACTATTTAATCCATAGCTGGGGGAGAAGAATTAAATTCGTAACTTTCCCAAAATTATGACCATGCAAACGATGAAAATTTTTGTTTGCATTTCTGGGATGAGGAATTATAATTATTTACACTATATATATTTAGATAATTGTCCACATATTCGTTGTTGTCATCACAACGGTTCGGGCGCGGTGCTCTCCAGCTTTCCTCAGATGTATATCAATCTGGGTAACCTTTAGTGAATTCTGGATATAATGGTTGTGAGTTCAATCCTTGGGTCGGGCAGTGTATACTTGCACTCAGTGGAAACGGGCGAGAAGTAAATGAAAGGTCAGCAAGAAAGAAAGACATGGGCGATAGAGGAGGCGATATCACTCATCTGTGTTTATTGTCAGTGTTTTCATTTGTACACTGTTACTTCTTTAAATAATAACTCGCATTCATACAGTTACTATTTGTGACTAATATTTGCTTAAAATTGGTAAGGCCAAAAAATTGACGAACACAATAAACGAATTTCCCAATGTAGTTTAACCAGATCGATATAAACAGGAGGAAAATCGCTTACTTTCGTGAGATACCCATACACATGAATATGCATTCGGGTCAAGGAAAAAAAAATTAACCAGTCTCACGGGAGTCGGTTCCACAAAGTAAGAGGTAAGAAGCACAGTTTATGAGAAAATGTGCAGAAGATGACGGTTAACCCTAGATTTGAACAGGTTAAGATTGTAGTGATAGGGAAAGCATCATCCTGGGAGTCGGTTCCACAAAGTAAGAGGTAAGAAGCACAGTTTATGAGGATATGTGGGGAAGATAACGATTAACCGTAGACTTGAACAGGTTAAGATTGTAGTGATCGGGGAAGCATCCTCCTGGGAGTCGGTTCCACAAAGTAAGAGGTAAGAAGCACAGTTTATGAGGATATGTGGGGAAGATAACGGTTAACCCTAGACTTGAACAGGTTAAGATTGTAGTGATCTGGGAAGCATCCTCTTGGGAGTCGGTTCCACAAAGTAAGAGGTAAGAAGCACAGTTTATGAGGATATGTGGGGAAGATAAAGGTTAACCCTAGACTTGAACAGGTTAAGATTGTAGTGATCTGGGAAGCATCCTCTTGGGAGTCGCTTCCACAAAGTAAGAGGTAAGAAGCACAGTTTATGAGGATATGTGGGGAAGATAAAGGTTAACCCTAGACTTGAACAGGTTAAGATTGTAGTGATCTGGGAAGCATCCTCTTGGGAGTCGGTTCCACAAAGTAAGATGTAAGAAGCACAGTTTATGAGGATATGTGGGGAAGATAAAGGTTAACCCTAGACTTGAACAGGTTAAGATTGTAGGGATCTGGGAAGCATCCTCTTGGGAGTCGGTTCCACAAAGTAAGAGGTAAGAAGCACAGTTTATGAGGATATGTGGGGAAGATAAAGGTTAACCCTAGACTTGAACAGGTTAAGATTGTAGTGATCTGGGAGGCATCCTCTTGGGAGTCGGTTCCACAAAGTAAGAGGTAAGAAGCACAGTTTATGAGGATATGTGGGGAAGATAAAGGTTAACCCTAGACTTGAACAGGTTAAGATTGTAGTGATCTGGGAAGCATCCTCTTGGGAGTCGGTTCCACAAAGTAAGAGGTAAGAAGCACAGTTTATGAGGATATGTGGGGAAGATAACGGTTAACCCTAGACTTGAACAGGTTAAGATTGTAGTGATCTGGGAAGCATCCTCTTGGGAGTCGGTTCCACAAAGTAAGAGGTAAGAAGCACAGTTTATGAGGATATGTGGGGAAGATAAAGGTTAACCCTAGACTTGAACAGGTTAAGATTGTAGTGATCTGGGAAGCATCCTCTTGGGAGTCGCTTCCACAAAGTAAGAGGTAAGAAGCACAGTTTATGAGGATATGTGGGGAAGATAAAGGTTAACCCTAGACTTGAACAGGTTAAGATTGTAGGGATCTGGGAAGCATCCTCTTGGGAGTCGGTTCCACAAAGTAAGATGTAAGAAGCACAGTTTATGAGGATATGTGGGGAAGATAAAGGTTAACCCTAGACTTGAACAGGTTAAGATTGTAGGGATCTGGGAAGCATCCTCTTGGGAGTCGGTTCCACAAAGTAAGAGGTAAGAAGCACAGTTTATGAGGATATGTGGGGAAGATAAAGGTTAACCCTAGACTTGAACAGGTTAAGATTGTAGTGATCTGGGAGGCATCCTCTTGGGAGTCGGTTCCACAAAGTAAGAGGTAAGAAGCACAGTTTATGAGGATATGTGGGGAAGATAAAGGTTAACCCTAGACTTGAACAGGTTAAGATTGTAGTGATCTGGGAAGCATCCTCTTGGGAGTCGGTTCCACAAAGTAAGAGGTAAGAAGCACAGTTTATGAGGATATGTGGGGAAGATAAAGGTTAACCCTAGACTTGAACAGGTTAAGATTGTAGTGATCTGGGAAGCATCCTCTTGGGAGTCGGTTCCACAAAGTAAGAGGTAAGAAGCACAGTTTATGAGGATATGTGGGGAAGATAAAGGTTAACCCTAGACTTGAACAGGTTAAGATTGTAGGGATCTGGGAAGCATCCTCTTGGGAGTCGGTTCCACAAAGTAAGAGGTAAGAAGCACAGTTTATGAGGATATGTGGGGAAGATAAAGGTTAACCCTAGACTTGAACAGGTTAAGATTGTAGGGATCTGGGAAGCATCCTCTTGGGAGTCGGTTCCACAAAGTAAGAGGTAAGAAGCACAGTTTATGAGGATATGTGGGGAAGATAAAGGTTAACCCTAGACTTGAACAGGTTAAGATTGTAGGGATCTGGGAAGCATCCTCTTGGGAGTCGGTTCCACAAAGTAAGAGGTAAGAAGCACAGTTTATGAGGGTATATGGGGAAGATAACGGTTAACCCTAGACTTGAACAGATAGCTACAATGAGTGTGACATGGCGGGTCTTAGTCGCAAAGGAATTTAGTTCTTCTACAATCTTTTCATGGAAATAGCAATAAAGTAACAAGAGACTGTTTTGCAGAGACTGTTTTACAAGGATCCAGAGACGCTTCTGAACCTCTCTTCGCGCACTGAGGAAGATGCTGTCTCAGGGTTGGTATCTTTAGGACCGGGCGCCATCTCCCATTTAAAATAAGGAGAGGATAGATACTATACTCTCATCATGGCCCAAAAGGTCGACAAGCGATATAAATATAGTTTTGAATTTCTTTTGCAGGTTTTCGGCACCCGCTCGCATCCGAGCATCGGGAACGTCATCCTCTCTCCCTATTCCCTTTCTCCTCCTCCTCCTCCTCCTGGTGATAGTGGTGGAGATGGCTGTGTATCAAAGAGACCTTGACAATGGTGATTTGATTTTGGTGGACTACTCTGTGCGTTGGAGAAGCCCGCACACCTGGCCAGAGGCACCTCCGTCGCGGCTCAAAGACGAATGAGACAGGCAAGACCTGGGATACCTGGTTGTATCATGCTGTCGGATGCTTAATCTGTCAAAGTCCCCCTTGCATACGCTAGCCTCAGTGGCGCTGCCCTCTTTTGCCGGTTTTACCGTTAAAGTTTTCAGGGAGTGGTACCGTACAGTATGAATCTTCTTCTTCGACCTGACCGCGATGGATGGCCGTACAGGAGTTGGAACTCCATACGGCTTCACTCTTGGGATCACTGCAACAAGTAAGCCTACTACCATGACAAGGAACGTCCATATACATTTTACACTGGATGAACAGTTCGTTATCAAATATTCCCGCTTTGACTTATTATTTTAATGATAAGAATAGAAACGAATCTATAGATAAAAGAATAAATCTAATAAAAGTATAATCATTAACTATATGAAAATCTTATGCTACAAAAATAAATATTTGAAAGATTATTTATCTTTCAAATATTCTTTCAAAGGAAGAAATTACTGCTGAACAAAAAATAACGTTACAACTCGAAACTCTTTTCCTACAAATTTGAAAATACCTCCTCGTCCATAAAAATTACTATACAATCAAGAAATAAGGAAAAGGATTACAGAATAAAATTATTGACAAATGTTGTTAAAAATATTTGAATTATAAATGATAAGTAAAGATATCGATGGTACTGAATCAATAGCCAATGATGAAGAAAAAGAACACTACGACACAAAACCCTTTTTCTTCAACATCGAAAATTACGTCCTCTTTCATAAGCAAAGGGAAAAGGTACGCTTAAATATAAATCTAGAATTATCTAAGCTGTATAGTGAGAGTGACAGACTGTAATTATATTAGGCGAAACTGGAGTTTATTTAGTTATGTCTGTAGTGGTTGATCTATTAGAGAATCATAATGTATTTATCTATACGTTGATGATGGGAGGGATATATAGACACTGATGTCTTTTTTTTTCATTGCTCAAAGGTGATGTCTTAAATTTGGCTTTGTTTAATATATTATAATTTTGTTTTCTTATTATGCATTTACAATATTTAATGATTCAATTATATTTTTAAGGCGATGTGTAAATCGATTCTATTTTCTTTCTTTTTTCAAGATTTGACTCGGTTTGGTTTGTTTTCTTTTACGGCATATCAACGTCAATGAGTTATTTAATGTAGACAAGGTTTGATTTGTTTTACGGCATATCAACGTCAATGAGTTATTTAATGTAGACAAGGTTTGATTTGTTTTACGGCATATCAACGTCAATGAGTTATTTAATGTAGACAAGGTTTGATTTGTTTTACGACATATCAACGTCAATGAGTTATTTAATGTAGACAAGGTTTGATTTGTTTTACGGCATATCAACGTCAATGAGTTATTTAATGTAGACAAGGTTTGATTTGTTTTACGGCATATCAACGTCAATGAGTTATTTAATGTAGACAAGGTTTGATTTGTTTTACGGCATATCAACGTCAATGAGTTATTTAATGTAGACAAGGTTTGATTTGTTTTACGGCATATCAACGTCAATGAGTTATTTAATGTAGACAAGGTTTGATTTGTTTTACGACATATCAACGTCAATGAGTTATTTAATGTAGACAAGGTTTGATTTGTTTTACGGCATATCAACGTCAATGAGTTATTTAATGTAGACAAGGTTTGATTTGTTTTACGGCATATCAACGTCAATGAGTTATTTAATGTAGACAAGGTTTGATTTGTTTTACGGCATATCAACGTCAATGAGTTATTTAATGTAGACAAGGTTTGATTTGTTTTACGGCATATCAACGTCAATGAGTTATTTAATGTAGACAAGGTTTGATTTGTTTTACGGCATATCAACGTCAATGAGTTATTTAATGTAGACAAGGTTTGATTTGTTTTACGGCATATCAACGTCAATGAGTTATTTAATGTAGACAAGGTTTGATTTGTTTTACGACATATCAACGTCAATGAGTTATTTAATGTAGACAAGGTTTGATTTGTTTTACGGCATATCAACGTCAATGAGTTATTTAATGTAGACAAGGTTTGATTTGTTTTACGGCATATCAACGTCAATGAGTTATTTAATGTAGACAAGGTTTGATTTGTTTTACGGCATATCAACGTCAATGAGTTATTTAATGTAGACAAGTTTGATTTGTTTTACGACATATCAACGTCAATGAGTTATTTAATGTAGACATGGTTTGATTTGTTTTACGACATATCAACGTCAATGAGTTATTTAATGTAGACAAGGTTTGATTTGTTTTACGGCATATCAACGTCTATGAGTTATTTAATGTAGACAAGGTTTGATTTGTTTTACGGCATATCAACGTCAATGAGTTATTTAATGTAGACAAGGTTTGGTTTGTTTTCTTTTACGGCATATCAACGTCAGTGAGTTATTTAATGTAGACAAGGTTTGATTTGTTTTACGACATATCAACGTCAATGAGTTATTTAATGTAGACAAGGTTTGATTTGTTTTACGACATATCAACGTCAATGAGTTATTTAATGTAGACAAGGTTTGATTTGTTTTACGGCATATCAACGTCAATGATTTATTTAATGTAGACAAGGTTTGATTTGTTTTACGGCATATCAACGTCAATGAATTATTTAATGTAGACAAGGTTTGGTTTGTTTTCTTTTACGGCATATCAACGTCAGTGAGTTATTTAATGTAGACAAGGTTTGATTTGTTTTACGACATATCAACGTCAATGAGTTATTTAATGTAGACAAGGTTTGATTTGTTTTACGACATATCAACGTCAATGAGTTATTTAATGTAGACAAGGTTTGATTTGTTTTACGGCATATCAACGTCAATGAGTTATTTAATGTAGACAAGGTTTGATTTGTTTTACGGCATATCAACGTCAATGAATTATTTAATGTAGACAAGGTTTGGTTTGTTTTCTTTTACGGCATATCAACGTCAGTGAGTTATTTAATGTAGACAAGGTTTGATTTGTTTTACGACATATCAACGTTAATGGGTTACTTAATGTAGACAAGGTTTGATTTGTTGTTTTACGACATGTCAACCTGAATGGCTTATTTAATGTTGACAATTTTTATTGCTGGTATTATTTTTTTTTTTTTCCAAAAACGCATTGCTGGTAATATTTTTTTTCCAAAAAGTATTGCTGGTAATATTTTTCCCTTCAAAAATCCATTCCTAGTAATATTTTTTTCAAAAAATGTATAGCTGGTAATATTTTTTTTTTTTCAAAAATATGTAGTTGGTAATATTTTTTTAAAGTATTACCGGTAATAATTTTTCCTTCAAATATTATTACTGGTAATAATTTTTTTACAAATAATTTTGGTATTAAAATCTATTTCAAAGTATTTTGACATAAATTTGGGTGTTAACTGTTTGCCCATAGCTGGGACCCTAACAGCGTCTACCACCCCGGTTCAGGGTGGACCTGAGAACACCAGCAATTAAGAGGTGGTTCTACGCTCCTCAAAACCTGATCGGAGGCTTTGCTATTGTACGTAGTTTATCGTCTTACCCGGGACGCGGATTAATGCCGACAAGATTTTTAGGATAGATTCTTAGGAGATCAAGTTTCATTGTTGTATTCTTTTCAGATATACATATATAAAAATCCAATGTTGATTTTCTAAGTGTAGCTTAAATGTGACACAAGGCCGAATGTATATGGCACCCAGTGAGGATCAAACTCACAATCCAATCGCAGCGAGACACGCTTACTAGCGATTACGCCACGTTGAAGTGCCCCTTAGTATGGTTTGGTTTATTTTGTTTTACGGCATATCAACACCCCAATGGGTTATTTAATACCGACAAGATTTTTTAGGATACGTTCGTAGGAATAGAATATATAATCAGTTTGTAGATCAGGTTACATTGAGGTATTTTTTTAAAGAGGGTTTTTGTCGCGAGTCAAATCTGTTGCTGGTAATTTTTTTTTTTTTTTTTCAGAAAGTGTATATCTGGTATATTTATGTATATTTATACTATCATAGTGTTTTGACCCCAGTTTGGTTTTTGACTATTTGACGATAACTGGGACTCTAACGGGTGCTACCACTCCTGGTCAGGATGGACCTGGAAACAACAACTATTAAGAGGTGGTTACACGCTCCTCAAAATTTCCCGATCAGAGGCATTGCTGCCGGGTGTAGTTTATTGTCATACCGAGGACGTCTTATTTTTGCTTAAGTGTTTTATTAGGTTGGTGCAAAAATAATGACGTAATAATGTCGTTTTTTGCCGTATTTTTTAACGTCAAAAACGACATTATTACGTCATTATTTTTGCACCAACCTAATAGCAAGTTGACTTACTTTATTAAGAATGTCTATTATCACGAGGATTTTTTTTATTTTGAAATATTACATTTCATGTGGTACAAGGCCATAAGTGGAGGAAGGTTGGTCGTCACTAAATATACCACACCTAATTAATCTGGTTTATGACCCATTCATTCATTAAAATTTACTCATACACCCCAAGAACTCATTCATCACCATTCAATCCAACTATTACCATAATACCGCATATTCACAGGGATCCTACTAAATCCAATATTTTTTTAACAAAGTATCTATAAGCAAAATGTTCTTTTTAGGGGAGGGGGATATCCTCTGCCAGCCACAATGATGGAGAAGGCATTACCTCGCACCATCTCTAATGAGACATGCTGCAAGAGCCACTCCGTTTCACAAGGCTCGTCCCTTAATCGAGACGCAACGGCGCCAATCCTCCGAAGGAACGCCATCGAACGAGGGCCAATAACACCAGAAGTCTCCATTGCCACAAGAGTGAAAAAAAATCTGTCCGCAAAAGAAGAATATTTAAATATTTTTTTATCTCCGCGTCGCGTGCGACAGACCCCGTCTCAACCGCGGACCTGATCAAATTACCAGTCGAAAATGTATCCGCACAGGTCGCATCGTAAATCAACGACTTCCCCATTTAAAAAAGGAAAATGGTAATGCCATCCGACCGCTTTCCATCACCGCGGTCGAGGCCAACGGGTTCTATTTGGGAAGGGAACCCAGCTGCATCTAAACCTCTTTTGATGATGTCGTTAATAGCTACATGCCGTGGAAAGCGGCCGGCACTACGATGACAGGAGAGAGGATGCAAACCAAACTCATCAAATATATTCACTTGCAAGTAATTCTTTTAAATTCCCAGGCCCTGTTGTTTTTATTACTATTTGTTACAACTGGTGAGATTTATTTTGCAAAAATACAAAATTGTGGCACAAGGCTGAAAAAGGGGAGGTCTTGAGTTGAGGCTGGTCATCAATTGTCTCCTATACCTAGCTAATCCAATTCGAGACCCATTTATTCGTTACAATTTACCACATTCACTAAAAGAATCTGTCCGTCATCAATCAATCCTCCATTCATCATAATACAACATACACTCAGGGGACCTACAAAAACGCACTCCATGACATTGAAACTTTGAAAATTCCATGATTTTTTTTTTTTTTTTTTTTTTCAGAAAAAAAATTACGAATGATGAGAGCGGAGGAGATGATCTCATAAAACTTACTGACTGATGTTCTAGTTACAGTCTTTTCGGTGTTATTTTTTTTGTTGTTTTTCGTTGATGGTTTCTTAAAGGGGTGCTTAGATAAGTGTATTTACTTGCCCCCCTCCCACTGACTCAGGTTGTGACACAAGGTCGGTTTTTAATGTTGGGACTCGAGTGTTTTCACTCGGGCCGCTGGTCCACTCTGGTCTTAGCTGGTCATAGCTTGTCCAAGCTAGTCATAGCTGGTCTTGGCTTGTCATAGCTAGTCCAGGTCGGAGCCGGTCCAAGCTAGTCCTAGCCGTGATACGACCAGTCCAGGGACAAGCCCTGTGCCAGGGTGCTTAGAAAATATTGGGTTGTATTTTGAACAAAGTATCTATAAACAAAATAATGTTAAGTTATTTCTTTATGACGGAAATACATATCAGGAATTATTAATACTCTTTATGACGTCATTTGAAAAATGAATTAATGTTATTCCAAATTAGAGCTTTGAAAGAATTAGCACGTTTGGATTTTACTCCATAGACAAAATATCGTAGGTTTGATTGCATTTCCTTGCTGGATAACAAGAAAGAAATCCTTTACAGTAAGCCCAACATTTTTTCAAACAATCATTTACTATTTTATGCTAATAGAAATCTAATGCTAATGTTCCTTTCTTTAAATAAGTTAATCTTTACTGTCAAAGAAATACGATAATGCAAGGTTTCAAATTATTTTTTAAAAATGAAAAATCTTTCTTGAAACTTTTATTTAAGTTTTAAGCTAATAGATTAAATTTAATATTTCCAATGAGCAAAATACTTTACTGTATTTCAAAATGAATTTAAATTGACCGGAAGGAGTTTTCGCTTTGAAATTGCTTAATTCTATCACCATAATTTTCCCTATTAAAAATCATCCACAAATAAAATGCAGTTTCTAAATTAACATGGTTTGAAATAAATATTACTTATTTTAAGTTTAAAATATCGCAAAATGCACTTTTTAACATGGCGGTTGCTTGTGTTTATTTAACGTTTTGACATGTTGGTAGCTTGAAAAAAAGATGGAAATTTATCTTATGTTTTTTTCTTCGATGGATATTTCTGTAAAAAATAATTGAGGAATATAGCGTGACTGGCTTTTTATATAATATTTTAAGTACTCAGTAATCTTAAAACTTTCGGAAAATATTCTCGGTCATCTAATTTTTATTGAATTTTAGATACTTTGGCTTCAATTTTAATATACTTTATGGTCGTCTGTATTTACAAAAATCGATACCTACATTCAAAAACAAATTCAAAATTCTTTTTAAAAACATTGGTGTTTGATGAATTGTACTAAACTTTTCTATTCATGAATAGTAAATATAGTTTTTACTTAATAACAATATCACCTAAAATACAAATATTTAAAAGATTTAAAACTTTAGAATAATTTATAATGTTTTATATTAGTTCAATATAGATCTACTTGGTAAGACTGTTCTGACTCATAAAATAAAAAAGGTAATAAAATTAAGATATTATTTAATTAGAGAAGCTTTTAATTTTTTTTTTTTTTTTTTTTTTTTGAATTACATATATTATGGAGACTATTGTTATAAGAAAAATAAATTCGATGAATAATTAATTCTTATAAGAATTGTTTTCATTTTTTTTTAAATCAAGTGGCCCAAAAGTTAATTTTTCAAAGTTTCATTAAATTAAATAAGTGTGGGGGGGCAGATATAGAAAAAATATTCTTATCAAGATCTTCTAAAAAAAAAAAAGTTTTCTAAAATAATTTAATCCATTTCTGAATAAATACTGAACGTTTAATTAAAATCCGAAAATTATTTGATTTTTGCAAGAATTACAAAATCAATTTGTTTTTCACCGGAAAAAGACACTAAAATTTCCTATAATTAAGTTTGGTCCCTCCGCTAACGAAAAAAAAATGGATTTTTAATCAAAATTTCGAGCGTTTTAAAAGAATATAAAGTATAATTTAATAATCAAAAAATCGTTTGGGCTTTCCTCTTCTTGTTAATAACGAAAAGATTTTGACAATTCATCCGTACTTAATAAAATAAAGTTTTTGTTTTTATTAAGTTGGAGACATTTTTTCATCATGGCATGCTAATTTGTGGTGGTCCCTATTTAATTTAATAGGCGTTTTTTTTTTCTTAAGAATCTTAAAACTATTTTTATTTTGGCAAATAATATAACTTTTATATGTATATTGATCAGCAACAAAAATAAATGATTTATGCATTTATTTCTATGTTTTATTTCATACCTGGGGTCGCGAAAAATCTCGTAATAAAAAATGGGGTCATGAATGAAAAAGTTTAAGAAGCGTTACTCAAGAATATTCTATAGAAAATAGGAATACTCAAGAAAATTCTAGAATTCTATATTTTTTAGTTTAATTTACTATTATTAAAATGGGCTAAAATGGCATAATTAAAATATTTTCGGGTGTTACATACAAAAGTGTACATAATACAACAATATTATAACAATATGTACAAATGATTCCCAAGTAGGAATCTAAGCGGACGACACTACAATTTATTCCTGCCTCAAAAACAAATCTAGCGTCGCTGACAAAACTAACCTGGCCGCTCGTCTCGAAAAGGACCTCCAATCGGTTGTGAATTTGGGCAGGAATTGGCTGGTCAACTTTAACGCCTCAAAAACAAAACTGCTCTCTATTAATCACCACAGAGATCCTTCCCTGCCCCCCCCCCCCTATTAGAATGTCTGACGATCAGCTTCTCGAGAGCAACTCTCTGCGTCTGCCCGGTCTCACCTTGTCTACTGACCTGAGATGGAACAAATACATTGAGTACAATTGCTTCGTCCACCGCAAGGAAAGTTGACTCCCTGTGCCGCGCCTGGAAATTTTTCTCCCCGGAATCGATCCTTCAGATCTACAAATCAACCGTTCGCCCTTGCATGGAGTATTTCTGCCATATATGGTCTGGAGTCCCTTCTGTTTGCCTCGGGGTTCTTGATAGGCTCCAGAGGCGGATATGCAATATAATTGGCCCTGTTCTGGCATCTCGTCTGCAGTCAATCTCTCACAGACGCGCCGTCGCCTCTCTGTGTCTTTTTTACAAATACTTTCATGGTAATTGTTCCGAGGAGCTGCTTTCGCTGGTTCCCAGACTTCGCGAATTCAAGCGTCCTACGAGGCTGGCATTCCGGTCTCACCCTTTCACTGTCGAAGCTATTAAATGTAGCCATCTCTTCTACTCCAATAGCTTCATGTCTCGCACCTCTCGCCTGTGGAACTCCCTTCCCTAATCCTGTTTCCCTGATAGCTATAATCTCCAACTATTCAAATGTAATGTCAATCGACATCTCCAGTTGCCTTGATCTCTTCACTATCCTTCTCCTCATCCTTTCCTCTATCATTCCTATCTGCTCTCGCTACAAATCTTCTGTAACCCCTTGCGTGCTTGTGGCTTCCTGCCTTGCTAGGGGTGAAATGCTTAATTTTTTTTTTTTTAATGTCTAGATAAAAATCTAGTTGTATAATGTGTAACAGCAAAAAGAATTAGCGAGTATTGAGAAAAAACTGTTTCATGAATACGACGCAGTGGGGGATGTTGAGCAAAACCAGGAACGGATGAAGCAAAACCGAGTAAGGATTCGTGCTCAGCGCACCCAAATTACATAGTCCAATCCTAATTCAATTGACAAAAAATGTTAAGTTTGTTCTCCAATGTTGGGGGAATTAGAAACGTAAACATTAGTAATGAGTAGAAAGAGAAAATAGCAACCAGAAGGACAGTAGAGAGCGATTGACATTGCATTTAAATTTTTGCAGATTAAAGTTGGCTGGAAAGCATGAAGCCGAAAGGCTGTTCCACAAGCGAGAAGTGCGAGTGAAGAAACTGTTAACGTAGAATTTGCGGCTCCATGTAGCTAGCTCAACTGTAAAGTGATGAGAACTCGCAAGCCTGGTATTGCGTTTAAATTCATAGTCTAGGTACCATAGCGAAGAGCGATATTTATTCTGTTATCTACAGAAATGTGACAGAAGGCCGAAAAGGGGATTGGGGAAAGGACTGTCTTCTTCTGTCTTAATTATAACTTAGCTAGACGCAAACACTGACCCAATCGTAGTAACAATATTCCTTACACCAAAACAACACAAGAGCTGATCCAAATAATTACCATGAAAGTATTTATAGAAAAAGAACAGAGAGACAACCTTACAGTGGTGGGAAAATGACATTTTTTTAACATAGATAAAACTATTTAAATGATTGTTTGTTTATTTTGTGCTTTTAAATAAGTTATTTTAAGTGAGGATTATTGCTCTCATTTTATATATTCAGTAGATGTTTTTTACAGGTTCTAAATGTACAAATTTAAGATTAAAAAGGTAAATTCTTCATCCAATAGAATTCTAGGTCAAAAATACTCACTGCTTGTTGACATATGAAAGCACTTTTTTCTAATGAAATTCTTTAGTAAAGAAAAGAAACAATGTCAACATATTTCTGCAAGCAGTACAGGGAATTACCGATGAAGATATCAACCACAAAGGAGTAGAAAAATCTGAACTAGGACAGATGCGAGTGATGATAAAGCATAAATAAATTCTTGAAGATCAAAGTTGACTGCAAAGCAAGAAGCCGGAACAGAGTTCTTCAAGTGAGAAGTGCGATTGAAAAAATAATTGTTAGAATAAAACTTTCGGTTACATCTAACAATTTTAACTGTAAAATGATGAAACCTAGCCGCCAATCTAGTACTGCGCTTAAATTAACACTCTAGTTACCATAACGGAAAGTGATATTTATTCTGTTTAATACAGAAATGTGGCACAAGGCCGAAAAGGGGATTGGGAAAGGACGGTCTTCTTCTGTCTTAACTATAACTTAGCTAGCCGCAAACACTGACCCAATCGTACGAACAATATTCCTTACACCAAAACAACACATTCATACGTACCTTACTTACTACAATCACCATAATACCTCTTTGTCTCTACGAAAATACTAACTAGTCCCCATATTTACAATTCAGTGTCTGTTAATAAAACAACAATTTTAAAAACTAGCTCCAATTAGTATTTACAAATATGAATACAAAACTATTTACAAGAAACTAAAGAAAATAATATTAGTAATAAAACCCCCACAATGTGGCAGAAAAATCAGTTCATTGGCCGAAATTAATGCGGGTCTATAATAGTATAAAACATTCGTTCATCCCAAGCACTCACACTGACATGCATTCATTCAGACACAGCATCAAATACGAAAAAACATTCACGCGAAACGAAAGGCGCCCAGCATCCACCAGCGAACTGATGTCACTGACCGCCTAACGAGGGTGGGGATGGGGAAAGTTCCTCAGAACAATTACCATGAAAATATTTATAGAAAAAGTCACAGAGAATCTGCGTTACGGCGGTGGGAAAGAGATTGATGTCGAGATGCCAGGTCAAGACTAATAATATTGCAAAACAACACATTCATACGGTACCCTTTCTGACTACAGTCACCATTATATCATAGCGAATAGCTCAACCGAACAATTAACAGGAAATTATTTATAAAAAAATTTTTTTAAAAAAGGCACAGAGATACAACCTTACAGCAGTGGGTAATTGAATAAAGCCAAGCTGCCAGATCAGGACCAGTAATATTGCTGATTCTTCTTTGGATTTTATCAAGGAGCTCCAGGTAAATAGCAGGGGCATCGGACCATATTTGGCAGCAATATTCTAAGCTTAGGCGAATGGTAGACTTATAGATATTTAAGATATATGCCGGAGAGAAAAATTGTCTTATATAGTGAACCGATTTTCTTATCAGACGATATAGCAATGGATTCAATGTAGTCTTTCCACCTCATGTTAGCTGAGAACGTTAGCCAGAGAAGGCGCATTGAGTCACCTGGGGGTTAGCATCAGCCATGTTGATAGTAGGCAGAGAGGAGTCTATGTGATGCTTAATGGAGAGAAGTTTAGTTTTGGATACGTTAAAATTGTCAACCAACATTTTACCCCAATTAACGACGGTCTTAATGTCATTTTGTATACAAGCTGTCATTTTAACGTTGTCTGCCTGATCAGCCTTACTATCGATGCAGGAATAAATGGTGGCGTCATCACCGTAGATGCTAAATTGAGTCATCGGGAAGGTCGTTAATGAAGAATAAAAACAGCGTAGGATCAAGCATGGAACACTGGAGGCACACCCACGTTAGTACGAAAGGATGTAGATGAGTGGCAGTTCAGGAAAACTTTCATTTCTCCATTAGATTGGAACGACTGGATCAGCACAAAAACCTGCCCGGAGATACCGTAACTTTTCAGGTTGTGGAGGAGACCTGAATGACAGGCTCTTTCATAGGCTTTCCAGATGTCCAATGCTACAGCCCGGGCTTCACCGTTTTTATCTAGAGAATGGTAGACTCTTTTCGCAATTATCGTTAGCATTTGATCTGGAGAAATGAAAGCCATATTGTTTGTCTGAAAAAAGGCCCCGTGATGGGAGATGATGAACCAAATCAGAATTGATTATGGCCTCTAGAAGTTTCCCAAAAAGAGGCTGATAAGTTGTATAGGACAGACGGTTCACTAGAGTTCTTAAAAACTGATAAAACAGATGATGACTTCGAGCAAGCAGCAGGCAGTGAGGCATTTATTATATACTTTACAGAGAAAAGGGGCTAGCTATGGAGAACGCTTCTTAATGACTATTACAGGGACGCCATCGAGTTCACATGCTTTGTGAGGATCTAGGTTAGAGATGATAGCAAAAACCATGAAATGGTTATATCCATATCGCTCAACAGAGAATAGGTTCTAACTTAGAAGTTAGACAGGGATACTCTAGATGAGTCAAGAGTAGAGTTTGAGGAAAATTTACGAGAAAAACATCAGCAGGGGATGATAATACCTCAAATCAATTGAAGAGTGGGTAATAGAGACCTTACAGTTATTTAGTATCCTATTATAGGGACGCCAGTAGTCACGAGAACCAAAGTTTCTAGAGGCTATGCGGTGCCTCATTCACTCGTCAAAAAGGGACTTAGCTTCTTTGATGACGTGTTTACATTTGTTACGAGCAGTAGCAAATAGTTATTATGACGAGAGCTGTCACGCTGGTATAGCCGGAAATAGTGGTCCATCTGTGTTATGGCGGCCGACATGCTGGTGTGAACCATGGAGAGAATTGCGGTTTCATTTGGTATTTCCCAGAAGAGATGAAAGCGTCAATACCGACTTTGACGCAAGAAGAAACCCCAATGGCGTAATTTTCAGTTGAAGATGTCAGTCTAAAGGGTTTCACGAAGAAAATCCCGGTTTGAGCTGCAATCAGCATGCTGGTACCGGAAAGAGGTCTTATGGATTGGTGGTTTCTGTTTAATAGATGCTTGGAAAGAGATACCAATAGTTACACAGAGTGGTCTGAGTTACCAAGAAGGCAGTATCGTGATTTTCGGCAAGAGAAAGGAGAGGAGGTAAATGGGATTTGGGCGTAACAATATTTGACCCCCGCCTCCGCGAGCCAAGAGGGGAATTATGATGACGACTGAGATAAAAGTGGCATTTTTAGATTTACAGTATCAAACGATGGAAACTTGAGTAAAAAAAAAAAAATCCAGTCACCATAAATAAATTAAAAAATATCGTCTGCTGAATTATTATCTAAATTATTATCAAGGAAAATGTTGGTAAGACGAAAATTTACCTGGAAAGAAAGGCAGACGGGAAGACAGATTTGTTAAGCTTCTGCCAATCCCTCATAAATAATGAACTATTCCATTTTTAAGGAAGGAAGGAAGGAAGGAAGGAAGGAAGGAAGGAAGGAAGGAAGGAAGGAAAAGAGAAGAGAAGAAAAAGAGTAGGAAAGGGAAAGAGAAGACAAGGATAAGAGAAGGGAAGAAGAGGAGAAGGAAATAGAAGAGAAGATAAAGAAAGGAAAAGAGAAGGAAAGAAGAGAAGAAAATGAAAGGAAGGGAGAAGAGAAGAAAAGGAAAGGAGAAGAGAATAAAGGAGAAGAGAAAAGAAGGAAAAGAGGGAGGAGAGAAGTGAAGGAAAGGAAAGGAGAGAGAAGAAAGGGAAAGGAGGGAGAAGAAAAGGAAAGAGAAGAAAAGGACAGGAGGGAGAAGAGAAGAGAATGAAAGAGAAGAGAAGAAAAGGAAAGGAGGGAGGAGAGAAAAGAAGGAAAGAGAAGAGAAGGAAAGGAGAGAAGAGAAGGAAAGAGAAGAAAAGTGAAGGGAAGGAAAGGAGGGAGGAGAAAAGAGAAAGAAAGAGAAGTGAAGGGAAGGAAAAAGAAGTGAAGGGAAGGAAAGGAGGGAGGAGAAAAGAGAAGGAAAGAGAAGAGAAGTGAAGGAAAGGAGGGAGGAGAGAAGAGAAGGAAAGAGAAGAGAAGTGAAGGGAAGGAAAGGAGGGGGGAGAAAAGAGAAGGAAAAAGATGTGAAGTGAAGGGAAGGAGAGGAGGGAGGAGAGAAGAGAAGGAAAAAGAAGGGAAGGGAAGGGAAGAGAAAAGAGAAGGAAAGAGAAGAAAAGGAAAGGAGGGAGGAGAGAAGAGTAAGAAAGAGAAGTGAAGGGAAGGGAAGGAAAGGAGGAAGGAGAGAAAGAAAGAGAAGAGAAGTGAAGGGAAGGAAAGGAGGAAGGAGAGAAGGAAAGAGAAGAAAAGGAAAGGAGAGAGGAGCGGAGAGAAAGAAAGAGAAGAGTAATGAAGGGAGGGAAAAGAGGGAGGAGAAAAGAGAAGGAAAGAGATGTGAAGGGAAGGAAAGGAGGGAGAAGAGAAAGAAAGAGAAATGAAGGGAAGGAAAAGAGGGAGGAGAAAAGAGAAGGAAAGAGATGAGAAGTGAAGGGAAGGAAAGCAGGGAGGAGAGAAGAGAAAGAAAGAGAAGAGAAGGGAAGGAAAAGGAAAGGAAAGGAAGGAAAAGGAAGGAAGGTGTTTAAAATGTAAAAACTTGTCAATTCCGGATCTTTTCATTTGTACCCATTTTTTCATTCATCTTTATGTTTCTTATTGCAATATTTTGTTAAAATTGTTAATCTCAAATATTTTAACAATGTGAGCGGTGAATTTCTGCGACTCTTTTATTAGAGAACTCGCCATGAGCTTTACTGAAGAAAGAAGATTAGGTACCTTAAAAAAAACGAAACCTAAGGTTTAAAATGATTTTTTTTAAATGAAAATCTTTCTTGAAGCTTCTATTTTAGTTTTAATTTCAAGTTAATAGATTAATTTTAGTATTTCCAATAAACAAAATATGTTGCTGTATTCCAAAATTCTCTAAGGAATTTTGCTTTTAACAATAAGAACAACCTGAAATTTTAATTTCTTCAAAATTCATAAAATTAAATCGGGGTAACAGATATAAAAATAATATATAATATATATGTAATATAATATATATATATATATATATATATATATATATATATATATATATATATATATATATATATATTACTACGTTTTTTTTAAGAAATTTAAAATATAATTTCATTTATTTGTCAATAATTCCTGAATAATAAACTCATTAAAATCCGACAATTATTTGATTTTTGCACGAATTTCCAACACAATGTGTTTTTAATGCCAAAAAAGACGCTAAATGTCAGTATACTAATCTTTGACTCACGTGTTGAGGCAAGAAAAACAAGATTTTTAACCCATAAGAAAGTTCTAGAAAGGATTAAAAATCTGATAAAATAATATCATAAACATTTCGACTTGAGTCATTTACTCACCGACGTAATGTGGGTTCCCTCTGTCTTTTCTACAAATATTTTCATGGCTACTGCTCTCACGAGCTTTTTTCCCTGACTACTAGATTAACACTTAGGTCCCACCCATTTACTGTTGAACTAATTAGATGCTATTGATACTTCTACTCCAACATTTTCTTTTCGTGTACTTCCCAACTGTGTAACTCCCTTCCGTTTATTTGTTTCGCTAATATTAGGTTGGTGCAAAAATAATGACGTAATAATGTCGTTTTTTGACGTTAAAAAATACGTCTCAAAAACGACATTATTACGTCATTATTTTTGCACCAACCTAATAACTACAATCTTCAAAAATTTAAATGCACCGTCAATTGCCATCTTCTATCTTCTTGAATCCCGTTCAGCTTTTATCTTTTCCTCCGTCCCCTGTAACACTCTGCGTCTTAGTGGCATTTCCGCCTTGCTTGAGGTGAAATGATTTAAAAAAAAAGAAACATTTTGACAATAAAACTTTATTTTTTATCAAGTTTGATGTTTTACACCAGGTATTCTCTTTTTTTAAGAAAATCTTTAGTGATAGCAAATAAAGATTCATCAGAAAATTCAAATAGGAAAACGGAAATTTTTACGGGTCTTTCCAGTTAAATGTAAATATTAGAGGGTGTATACATTCAACAATATATTTCTGAGATGAGGTATTATGTACATTATTTACATTACTCGTACTATTGTCCTCATCGTTGTTGCCATATTTATCCGATCCTTCAGTATCTGTCTATATTTCTGAGATGAGGTATTATGTACACTATTTACATTATTCGGACTATTGTCCTCATCTTTGTTGCCATATTTATCCGATCCTTGAGTATCTGTCTATATTTCTGAGATGAGGTATTATGTACACTATTTACATTATTCGGACTATTGTCCTCATCGTTGTTGCCATATTTATCCGATCCTTCAGTATCTGTCTATATTTCTGAGATGAGGTATTATGTACATTATTTACATTATTCGGACTATTATCCTCATCTTTGTCGCCATACTTATCACAACGTTTCGGATGTTGTACGCTCCGGTCTTCTTCAGGTGGTTGGAATGTCGAACAGAACCCTTTATTTCGCTCACTGGAGTAGACTGTTCTAGTTCTACGTGCCATGTTTTTTTTTTTTTTGATGGATGTCAGTTATCAGTTATCAGTTATCTCCTATTAATTTCCCTCTGGAAGTTCTCCACTGCCTTAACCGGGTATTGAACTCACACTCTTTGGGTCCTGTCACTGGATCTAACCAACGCCTTTATCCACTGTGCCATTTGTCCTTTTTTTTTTTTTTTACTGTAAACGTGTTTTCATTTCCAGATGTCTGCAGGATATGATACGGATTTCTGCGCAAGTGAGTTTCCTACGCATAAAAGATTCTTCTCGTTGCCAAACATTCACCTCTCGCTAGAAAAAATTGATCTGTATTCACCAATTCCGAACCTTCTCGAAGACAAGTCAGAGATGGCCATCTTCCGATTCGATCAGAAGGAAAAGTTTCTTCCGGACGATATCCCTTCGGAAAAAAACTCGGAAAAGGCCGAGTTCAATATGTATCGGCGTTTTCCACTACAAAAATCTTTTTTCCCTTATCCACCTCTGACTTTGACGAAAAAGAGCTGCGCGAAGAGCCAGGGACAAATTCCTCAGACTTTGGCATCAAAGAATGTTACGAATCTTTACGTGAATCCGTCATATCCAAAGTTAAAAAGTTACCTTTCCAAAAAGCTAATTTTCCGCGATGTTGTCCCGTGCATTAACACTTGTTTTTAACGGACCCAATGGGTAACCTTAGGTAAGTAACAATATTTTTCCCTTATATATTCGTGTAAAAATCGACAGACTCTTCTGCCTTTTTTTTTTTTTTTTTTTACGACGTGTAAATCTTATTATTCCATTAATTGTTTGACGGCATTTTCATCACTATTACTTTTTAGCTAATAGGCTCCCCAACCTTCTTCAAGTCAACCTCTCTCTCTCTCTCTCTCTCTCTCTCTCTCTATCTATCTATCTATCTATCTATCTCTCTCTCTCTCTCTCTCTCTCTCTCTCTCTCTCTCTCTCTCTCTCCAGACGGTAATTTTTCGCCGCATGCAGTTTTGGTTTTTCAGGGAATGTCGATGACTGAAAGAACTATACACTCAAGGAAAACTTATTTCTTCTTTTATGTGCCATGGCCCTCCACATCTTCTTGTTCTTCGTAAATCTTTTTTTTGTTTTACGACGTGTATATTTTATTCCATTAATTGTTTGACGGCATTTTCATCACTATTACTTTTTAGCTAATAGGCTCCCCAACCTTCTTCAAGTCAACCTCTCTCTCTCTCTCTCTCTATCTATCTATCTATCTATCTATCTTTCTCTCTCTCTCTCTCTCTCTCTCTCTCTCTCTCTCTCTCTCTCTCTCTCTCTCTCTCCAGACGGTAATTTTTCGCCGCATGCAGTTTTGGTTTTTCAGGGAATGTCGATGACTGAAAGAACTATACACTCAAGGAAAACTTATTTCTTCTTTTATGTGCCATGGCCCTCCACATCTTCTTGTTCTTCGTAAATCTTAATAAACTTTGTTATTTCTCCCTGTTGTACCATCCATGTTTCCATTTTCGCTGCTCACGTGTTCGGTCCATGGTATCCTCAGCATCTTTCTGCAGAACCATATTTCTCTTGCTTCAAGTCTCGTCTTCATCTTTGAGGAGCTTAGTTTTTGGAATGCAACTTTGGCTATCAGTGCCACAATTTCCTTCCTAGATATATATATTTTTTTTTTATTTTTACTTGTTTGATTTTAGCATCCCCGATTTGTAATTTGCATTTTGGGCTCACCCCTTTTGCTGATAAACAACCAAGGAAAGCTAGGGAAAACGAAAACCTGAAATTTCTAGTGAATTTCTTTTCTTTCTTTCTTTAATTATTCCACGTTTTCTCTTACTTGCAGATATGGAAAAAGTCTGAGTCATACAGAATTTGAGAAATATTGAACGTGTTGAGAAAAAAATGTACTGTTATAAGTTAATTCCAAATTATGTTTTCTTTTCCGGAATAAAAAAAATAGCAAAAAAAAAAACATTTTTTTTTTAAATCTTTTAACGAGAGAACTAATTTAATTCTTTCCATATTTCCATACTCTACAGTCATCAGTCTAAACAAACGGTTTCTTTTTTTTTTTTTTTTGCTATGTAACTTTCTATATTTTAATCAATTCACCCCAAGCAAGGCAATAACTGCACTAAGACGCAAGTGTCTACTGGCAGTGAAAGAATGAACCCAAAGAAGGAACCAGAAAATCAATCATAAACAGGAAACAAGGAATACTCCTTTCCAAAAGACAGGGGAGGAGTATAAACCGGGCAATAGGCGAACCTATCTACTTATATTGGCGAAATAAGTAACTAAATAATAGATAGTAAATAAAATTACAAGACTTAAGTAGAGACGCTAGGAGTATAGAGTTGGAGTAGACTTTAAAAAGTATCAGAAATCCAGTCCTAAAGAGAAGACGAGGGATAAACTTAAACCCCTGTTCAAAAGACCGATGAGGTGTTTGAACCGGACGAGAGTAATTTTGGAGGATTAAAATTTCACTGTAATATGATGGCATATATCCAATTTTTCATATTGAATTTAAAAAAAATCTTCATGCGAATTAAAATGGCCACAATATATATTAAAAAAAAGCATTAGTTTGAACTAGCGACAGATGGAAATACGGTTTAATCATTCATATATATATATATATATATATATATATATATATTGAATTCATAAATAATTACATCTGACAAACTACTACATGGCTATACCAGACACCGCCCCTTACGTGACACCTATTCGAACCCAGCTCGATTTGAAGCCATTTAAACAGACGATCAAACTTTTAAAAAATATTCATGTTAATTAAAATGGTCACAATATATAGAAAAAATGCATTAGTTTAAACTAACGACAGATGGAAATAGGGCATAATTATATATATATATATATATATATATATATATATATATATATATATATATATATATATAGAATTCATAATTACATTGGACACAATACTACATGCCTATCCAGACACCTTACATTACACCTATCCGACCACAGCTTCATTTGAACCCATTTAAACACACACACAAACTTACCAGACTCCATCCGAAACATACTAGTCGAAAATACAAGCATAATAACCTCCTCCAAATGTAAAAAAAAAAGATTGAAAATAATGGAAGCCTTAATAATAAAAAGAAAGAACCAACACTTAATAATATTGACTACGAACACGGCCAAAATGTGCTAACAGTGTTCGGAAAATAAAACATACCTATGACTCTAGAAACGTACACAAAACGCATACACCAAGTTAAAAAACCAAAAATAAAATCATCCTTCATAATAACTAAAAGTATAGTACATTTGGACACTTTCTACACATTCTGTGTCCAAAAAAGAAAACACTTGTTCGAACACAAGAAAAAATAATTAAAAGCTTAATCGCAGTACCTTTACTGTCGTCTTTAATGAAACATGTATAAATGAAGAATTGATGCCTAAATACACAACATATATTTATATATACACACACATATATATATATAAAGATAAATACATACGCATATATATATATATATATATATATATATACACGCACATATATATATAAAGATAGACACATACGCATATATATATATATATATATATATATGATAAAATATAGTTGAAAGTTTTGCTATATTTATAGTTAAAAGTTCCCAGTATCAGAGAGAGAATAAAACTGAACATTATGATAGCAAGAAATAACCGCGTTCTGATCTACAATTATTTTTACTTAATAAGCTCCAGAATAATTTGAAACATAACCGTCCGCGCTCACTGAATAACCGTCAAGATAATACAATCGACCTTGCTACCCATAATGCACCACTGACAAGCATATATAAATAGTCGAGCCACAGCACAAGCCTATGAAGACTGCGTTGAAGCATGAAACAGAAAGAGGCCGCTAGTTGTTGATCTCAGTGTCCGCTTTTGTATTCCCTACACACCCGCACACACATATTTCAACAAAAGGTGGGTGAAAGTTGCAAGCTTGCTTCGCGTGAATCAGGACAATTTTAATGGTCCCCTAAAAGTATGTTTTGTTTGCCCAGTTAATGTGAGTGACTCTCTTTCTCGACCTCTGTCTTTCGTTATAGTCCGTGTCAAGATCCCCATTCTCGCCATTTCATTTTGACGCAACCAGGCTTATATATATATATATATAACAGTTAAAACCTACCTAAACAAAATAAATTATGAAAACTCCACAAATATCCTTAAATGTCTATAATTGGTAACAGAAGCCATTGGTTTATACCAACGGCTTCCCATACTTAATACTTCTCGAACTCACTCTCGCGTGGTTACGTATGACGTCATGAGCTGCCGTGCGATTTTCGCTTCTAGCGTCTTATATGCACGTGTTTATCATTGCTTGGAAATCATCCATGTAAACAATCACAGACTATCATCACTGTCTTGTCCGTATATTGCATAATATGTTGTACAGTAATTGACATCTTTGATAATGGCTTATGTAAGCCAAAAGCTTAGATTGGATTAAAAAATAAGGATCAATATTGTGATTTTTTTCTTCATTTAATGATAATGTTATTAATCTAATCAGACGTTATGAAAAGAATTTACATCAAATAAATAGAGAACACTTGTCTATATTATTTAATGAAACATGTATATATATATATATATATATATATATATATATAACCATATATATATATATATATATATAACCATATATATATATATATATATATATATGTATGTATGTATATATAGAGAGAGAAATAGAGAGAGTGAGATAATATTAGTGGTAAATATACACATACATATGCAGAGTATATAAATATATATACATACATGCATACACATAGATATATATTTTGTATAAAAAAATTCCAAGGGGATAGAATCCAGGTAGAACTCAATGTCCAGGACAGAGTAAGGATATAATAAAAAGGCTTAAACACTAATATTCCAAGGTCATAATTTATTCCATTGGAATCGTAAATACGATCCAATTCATCAGACCTACAAATTCAAAAAGAAATCGGTTAAAATAACTCCGGGAATAAAAAATAAATTCTATTTTTTATTTCCGGAGTTGTTTTTTCCATGTTGAGAAAATAGGTTCATGATAAGAAAATAGGTTCATGATGAGAAAATAGGTCCATGATGTGAAAATAGGTTCATGTTGAGAAAATAGGTTCATGATGAGAAAATAGGTTCCTGATGTGAAAATAGGTTCATGTTGAGAAAATAGGTTCATGATGAGAAAATAGGTCCATGATGAGAAAATAGGTTCATGATGTGAAAATAGTTCCATGATGTGAAAATAGTTCCATGTTGAGAAAATAGGTCCATGATATGAAAATAGGTTCATGCTGAGAAAATAGGTTCCTGATGAGAAAATAGGTCTATGATGTGAAAATAGTTCCATGTTGAGAATAATAGGTTCATGATAAGAAAATAGGTCCATGATGTGGAAATAGGTTCATGATGAGAAAATAGGTTCATGATGAGAAAATAGGTCCATAATGTGAAAATAGTTCCATGATGAGAAAATAGATTTATGATGAGAAATTAGGCCCATGATGTGAAAATAGGTCCACGATGAAAAGCTCTAGTGCAACGTTTTGGATTTTGGGATTTTTTTGTTTTTGACTAACATTTTGTTTTTTTTGATTGATTCTGTTTTTCGTCTGTATTTTTTTTTTTTTTTTGTTAATTAATGTCCTTTGACGCTGAACGTAATCCGTTCAACGTCACAGGAGATTAAGTATTGTAATAGAGACGGTTAGCAGGTGAAGACTTTCAAAATAAATGATATCAACACGCGAAAGAACTTTTCTGCATATAATTGCAATGTAAAAATAATTACACTGGCGAGACATCTCGGAATCTAAAAGCCCGTATCTCCGAACCTAAAAGGGATCTACGTTGGAACATACTTTAAACTCGCTCGTAATGCGCAAGAACAAAACAGGCCATAACTTTTTCAAATGTGGTCCTAATTATATATATATATATATATATATATATATATATATATATATATATATATATATATATATCGTTAGATCAGGGATGTCTCATATCTTTGTTCGATATACAATATGTTTAACATAACCCGATAGAATGTAGTTGTATAGTTTCGCTGAGTCTGCGCATCTGATTTTTCTTTCAATAAACCATGACACATTGTGCCTTTTTGTAGCCATTTTAGGGGTTCATTTGACAGTATCTCTTTCATCAACAGGATACACAGAACAGACCAACCGGTTTCGTTCACAAGCTCATCAGCGTCGACTAGGAATAATTTAAGAATTATTGCAATATATATATTGCAATAATTCAAAAAAAAATTCAAACCTTGCGAATTTGCACATCACAAAGGAAAAAAAACCCTCACACTCCCCAATTTTTTTTCCTTTGTGCTGTGCAAATTCGCGCTGTTTGAATTTTTTTTTTCCCTCATACCATTAATCATTTCATTTTTTAATGTTTTAATTGTATCTAAGGTGTTTGTGCGAGTCAATAACACATTTCTCATAGCATTTTTCGGATTACAACCCTGTTTTCGTTGCCCACTTATTACTGAGAGTAAAAACAAGAACACAATCTATTTCATACCTGAGGATGTCTGTAGGAACAGACGAAAGCTTGTAAAAATAAAAAGACTTATTGCAACTGAAATTTATAAAACAGGATCTTTTCATTCATAAACAGGTTCGGGGGTTTTGTATATTATTTGAATTGTTCGCGAAGATGGATTTCTCGCCATTTAAATCATTAACCTTTGTATTTGTTTTATGTATGAATAATTCATGAATTTGTAAATTAATTGCACCTTTATTGAAATTGAAATATATATATATATATATATATATATATATATATATATATTAGGTTGGTGCAAAAATAATGTCGTTTTCACACATATGTTACTATGTGAGAAAACGACATTATTTTTGCACCAGCCTAATATCTATATATATATATATATATATATATATATATATATATATATATCTTTACGTAGGAAATACTTCGATGGAATCCTAATAGATATTTTTTTCCATCATAGTCATTCTGATATCTGCAATTCGGGCCAATTTATAAATGGCTTTCATATTTATCCCATCTTCTATCTAGTAGTCAATATACTGATATTTATTCCCAAAACCGCCCTAATAGATTCTGACATTTTTCATTGTGGCATCTTATTATCTTATTTATGGTTCTAGATTCAGAGTTTTCCTTATAAATAACGTATATATATATATATATATATATATATATATATATGTGTGTGTGTGTGTGTGTTGTGACCAAATAAATGGTTAAGTAACCACAAAAACCAGGTATAATAAACAGTAAATACACCAGAAGAGTATTACACGACTAGTGAGTGCGTATCGAATGAACTAGCGCTCAATCCATTTACTCTTCCCTGATCCCCGAACCTTCTCTCCTACTAAACTTATAGTAGGCGGACGAGTCTAGCATAGACTCTTAGAGGGAGGACAGCACAACAAATAAAACCCATTAACTACTTTGTTTGCGTTTCTGATACAAAAATCAAGTCAGCAGATATGAGGCTTCGAAAAGTGCTTTTCTTAAAAAAGTGTAATTGACCCGCACTAGACATGATGATTGCGACAGTTGATAGCCGCCTCCTCACTCTTCGCATCACGTGTAGTGCCTTCCGCCTCGTCTCGGCATCCATAGTCCTTAACATGACTCTTAAGACCAAGATTTTATTTCATAGGTATTTTTATAACAACATCAATAATGTTGATCCTTGCAACCACTTTCAGTCCCACTTGGGGATGCTGGGAGGAAGACGGACCCAGCGGCAGTTTGAATAAAATTATTGAGTTTACCACGTCTCATATTGTTTTTGTATTGCTTCGACTTTTAAGCGGACAGTCTCATATAACTCTTGGCTGGTTGAACCTACTATTATTAACCACTAATCTCTTAGCTCACTCTTTACCCATCCTAAGTCCAATGGCAAAGGTTTCATGCATATATGACAGATAAACTCTATATATTTAATTGGATTAAATTGATTGATTGATTCGTTTTTTACGGCTTATCAACCCTTTGCTGGCTATTCAAAACCAGAAAACATCTTTAGAGTGTAATCATTTTTTGAGATAGTAATGATTTAGTGATACAAGACTTACTAATTAACCCATAAGTGGGAGATAAAGAGGAGGATTCATACCCTTCCCAAAGACACTTGCGTGTAAATGGATATTATTTTTCGTCATTATTGGTTATGATTGCCTTTTTTGGCTATGAGCTAGCCACTCAGTATTTTTAAAAAAAGAAAAAGAAAAAAGTCTTATGATATAAAGGATTCATACCATTCCCAAAGACACATTCGTGTAAGTAAATATAACGAATCCAACTTGAAATGGAATTCGGTTCTCCGATTAAAAATTCCGAACCATTTATCCACCAAACCACCTGCATATCCAAACTTACAGCAAATGGTATTCCCAAGCGGTCACCCATCAAAGTACTGACCAGGCTCAATGTTGTTTAACTTAGGTGAACGTACGTGAACCGGTGTTTCAACGTGATGTGGCCGTAAGCCTGATTGGGTTGAATGGATCGACATGGTCTACAACTCTCTTGTGCCCTTTCAGTCTATATAGATGCTAATCTGCAAATCTTGTTGAAAACAACACAGGTATTGTTGGCAGGATGACGAGACAGGTTGGCGTATTTAGCCTGCATCTGTTTTCTGATATGAACTTTCATATAGTCTATATAACTTGGCCTCGGCAGTAACATGCGCTCACACAAACGCCATATGTCAAAGACTGCATACTAGTTGGAAAATCAGAGTAAGCTCTTCTCCGAAGATCAGGCTTCATCTGAGCAGTCCTAAGATATTCTCCCTCAAAATACAAAAGAGATTGCTAACCACACATACATACATACATACATACATACAAACAAATATACGGTGGATGCGTCCCGGATAATTGCGTACCAGACAATTGCGTCACTTGACATTTGTGTCTCTAGACGAATGCGTACCTGGATAATTGCGTACCTCTGATAATTTTTTGAAGTTACCATTTTCATTTTAAGAGTTGTTTAATATAGAAATTTGCACACCAATACCTTTAATTACTCTAAACAAGCAGAAAGCTAGTTACTATAAATTAAAAAAAAAGTTCTTTCTTTAAAGCAAGAGAAAATTAAGATAGGAGTTTCAGTTCACTCCGGCAGTGCTTACCACAGACCAATTAAAAAAGAAAACAAAAAAAAAATGTATAAATCTTTACGTAGAAAATACTTCGCTGGAATCCTGATAGATATTTTACTAACTATAAGCATACGTGATAAACACTATATTGCATCATCAACCTTTATTAAGAGGCCAGTAATATTTTTTTCCAACACAGTCATTCTGATATCTGCCACTCGAACCAATTTATACATGGCTTTTATATACGGGGTTTTATAGATTATATTTTTATTTGGAACCCATGGCTAAGTTGCGAAAATCAAAGACTAGTGGAAAAAGACTTATGGACGAGGAAAATTACAGCTATCCACTATCATAAGAAAAAACACTGTTGAAACAAAAACATTCTGGCGGTGTGTAATGCAATGGATTTGAACTCTTCTCTACCAATCCCAGCCGCTACTATAACACTGCCGTGTCGCCTTCTATAATATCTACAAAATTAAAATCACAGCTTTACAAAAAAACTATAAGGTTTAAACATTCTGAACAAAAACCAAACTTGTTATCTACTTGGAACCCAATGGCACATATTAAAACATTCTTTTCCTTGCTTTGCTTCTTACAAAGTCAAATAAAAATGAATTCGGCATATTGATATCATTTCAGTATATGAAACCATTTAGACGTTATAACATCGAGAAAATTCGATTAATTACTTTATAAATGTTTGAGGCGGCCAATACTGCGGCGTATCCGGCCCGGGTGAACAGAGATCAAATCAACATTTCTGCTTGGTTTAAAAAATAATATAACTTGTTTTAGGGAAAGGTAGGGAGATCGAGTTTTTTCTTTAAACGCAAATGGCTCTTTAAACCGGACAAAACCTTTGACACAAAACATGAGACACGTACATTTTCTTGATATTAGTCCTGTCGTTCCGGACCCCTCATTGGCATTTGTGTTAATATTATTTTTCGTCTTAATTGTTTATTATTGCCTTGTTTTTTTTTGCTTGTTTTTTTTTGTGGGGGGGGGCTACGGGACAGCCATTCAGCATTTTAAAAAAAGAAAAGGAAAAAAAAACGCCTTATGATATCAAGGATTCTTACCCTTCCTAAAAAAAAAAAAACACTTGCCTGTAAATGAATATAACGAATCCAACTTGAATTGGAACTCAGCTCTCCAATTAACAATTCCGGACAGGACTAATATCAAGAAAATGTACGTGTCCCATGTTTTGTGTCAGAGCCGTTATGCATCAAACTACCGGCACATCCAAGCAGACAGCACCTGGTATTTTCAAGCGGTCACCCATCAAGGTATTGACCAGGCTCAATGTTGTTTAACTTCGATGATCGTACGTGAACCGGTGTTTCAACGTGATGTGGCCGTAAGCCTGACTGGGTTGATTGGATCGACAAGGCCTACAACTCTCCGGTGAACCGCTTATGTGCCTTTTCAGTCTATGGAGATGATGATCTGCAAATCTTGTTGCAACGAGCACAGGTGTTTTTGACAGGATAATGAAGCAGGTTGACATATTTAGCCTGCTTCTGGTTGTTGTGATCAACTTTCATATAGTTTATATAACTTGCCCTCGAAAGCAGAGTGAAATTATTAAAATTTAGAATGATAACCAGTAGTAAAAAAAAATTGTCGGTATTAAATAACCCATTGATGTTGATATACCGTAAAACAAACCAAAACAAACCATACCAGACCAAAGATTTAAAAAAAAAAAATTGTTGGTTATTTGCTTGCATCAGCATCTAACTGACGTAAACGAAGAACAAGTTTTTTTTGTTTATTTTTTTTTTTTTTTTTTCTCAGGACGCAATTTTTTTTTTTTTTTCATCGGACGGTTTGAACAGCGCGGTGGATTTGGTAACGTAGAGACGTGTGCTGGGATTTCTTGATATTGAATGTACGATTCTTGATTGCAAGCGTGGATTTTACAGTGTTTTTGATTATCAAACAGTTTGTCTTCCTTTAAACTTGAAATCAACTACAGAAAGTAAGAAAATTCCAGAGAAAGAAAGAATAGGAAAGATATTGATAGAAAGGTGAATTATGAGAGAAGAAATGAACAGAGAAGTACAGAGTGAATGAGAGAGAAAGAGAGAAAATTAGATAGAGAGGGCGCATGAGAAGTTACTTGATGCTTTCCAGCGATATAAGGAGGAAGTAGATGAAGATTACGAGGATATAGTGAATAGATAGATAGATAGATAGATAGATAGATAGATAGATACGAATAGAATGAGATAGATAGATAGATAGATAGATACGAATAGAATGAGATAGATAGATAGATAGATAGATAATGAACAGAACGAGATAGATACATAGATATGAACAGAATGAGATAGATAAATCGATAGATATGAATAGGATTAGATAGATAGATAGAAAGATAGATAGATAGATAGATAATGAACAGAACGAGATAGATAAATAGATACATAGATATGAACAGAATGAGATAGATAAGTCGATAGATATAAACAGAATGAGATAGATAAGTCGATAGATATGAATAGAATTATATAGATAAATAGATATGAATAGAATGAGATAGATAAATAGATAGATATGAATAAAATGAGATAGATAGATAGATAGATAGATAGATAGATAGATAGATAGATAGATAGATAGATAGATAGATAAAAAGTTATTTTAAGTAAATAAACAGATTATTTTAACCTATCTCTTCGAATCAAAATCCTAATATGTATACTTTAAAAATCACTTTAGGTGATAGCGTGTCAAAATATTCAAGCGCTGATCGTAATTCTGGACAAGATCATGTCGACTGAGTTTTTTGGTTATAGAAAAAGTATAGGGATTTCTCCACGCATCGCTAATGCAGGGAGGATATTCAATCGACTTTGGCGGATAGAGTCAAGGTCTGTAGGTGTTCCTGACTTTAGCATAGGGTAATTGATTTAAGACAAACCATCTGGTTTAAGTGCCAGACACGGCTCAATTATTGATCGACTCGAAAGCGCTAATTATCCATGAGTCATTTTGGCAGAGAAACAAGTACCTTAAAAGAAAAAAAAAGAATATTGGACTTTTTTAATCTCCTTCTTCTTCTTCTTCTTCTTCTTCTTCTTCTTCTTCTTCTTCTTCTTCTTCATTAACATTGTCTCTTTCTTTCCCATCTTCTTTTCAGCGTTGTTTCCTTTTCCTTTCGTCTTCATCATCAACATTGTCTCTTCATCTTCTAACTCATAATTATCAACATCTTTCTCTCCCTCTTCAGCTTCTTCTTCTAAATCATTTTCTTCTTCTTCTTCTTCTTCTTCTTCTTCTTCTTCTTCTTCTTCTTCTCATCACACATATCGCAATAGTTACTTTTTCGTTTCCGCTTTTCTTTCTAGTTTTGTTTTGTTTTTATATTCTCTTTTTCTCTTCTGCGTTTATTTCCCTCTACTCTTCTCTTTCTCTAGTTCTTTTCCACTTTCCTATTCCCCCCCTCTTTCTCTCTCTCTTTCTGGTTATATCATCTCACTCTTTTTCATTACCCTCCTTTCTTTCTTTCTTTCTTTCTTCTTCTTCTTCGCCGTCGTATTATTATTATTATTATTATTATTATTACTTAGATAGCATACTGTCAATAAAGAGACGCTGAGGTACATATATAGGAATCCCAGTAATACACATCATGAGACCCACATCTGATATCGGTATAACGGGGGCATGCACCACAGCCAAATGTGCACACGTTGCTAATTGACATATGGCAATGCAAATTCTATTCTTAAGGCAATGGTGTCAATAAAACTCCTCAGAAATCAAGAACGTTTTGAAGACTCGTCGCAGAGTAAATGAGGTCAGATTTCTGGAGCTCTACAATCTTATTTTTAATTGTCCTTAATTTATCAGTTTTCTAGGTACTGTTGAAATCCCACCTATCATCATCAACATCATTATTATTATTATTATTGACATCCCACCTACCATTATCATTATCATCATCATTATTATTATTATTATTATTATTATTATTATTATTATTATTATTATTATTATTATTTCCTTTGATTTCTGGTGTACATTTATTCCTTTGCGAGTCCTGATCAGAGACCTAACGTCAGAAATGGCAGCATGACATTTTCCACTGAGCAATTTAAAAAAAGTATTGCATATATTTTACACAGATAAAGCCCTTCGTAGGGTGTGGACTGTACTCGTGAGAACAATTATTATTATTATTATTATTATTATTATTATTATTATTATTATTATTATTAATTTATCCTCTTTGGCACTTACATGATATAATAATTATTTTCAATTAAAAAAAAAACGAAAACGCTAAAATATTATTATTATTATTATTATTATTATTATTATTATTATTATTATTATTATTATTATTATTATTTCTTTTGATTTATTTTGTATACTCATTTCTTTCCGGGTCTCAACCAGTGACCTAAGGTCAGAAATGGCTTCATGAGATTTTCTCCTGTTCATTTTTGTAAAAATAAAAGAACAAAGATCGCATACATTTTACATCGATAAAACCCGTTGTAAAGTGTGAACTGTACTTGTGAGTATAATGTTTTGTATTTCTTTAAGATATGTACTACCAGGAATCTCTTCAATGAGTCTAGTGGAACATTTTTTTCTGATCAATCCGAGGTCTCCAGTTACAGATGAAATTATAGACCTCCATGTTTGCCACATTTTTTTTTATATTTCCACTTCAAGATTTTTGTAATTCTTCTTCAAAAGAACCACTACAATCTTCCGGGATCGCCATGTCAATAAGAAAGCGCATTCTGTTTTTGTGGTATTTGCATGGAGTATTGCTGCAATATATAGTCTGGTGCCCCTTCTGTTTGCCTCGGGGTTCTTGATAGGCTCCAGAGGCGGATATGCAATGTAGTTGGCCCTGCCCTGGCGTCTCATCTACAGTCACTTTCTCACAGACGCGCCGTCGCCTCCCTCTGTCTGTTCTACAAATACTTCCATGGAAATTGCTCCGAGGAGCTGTATTCGCTGGTTCCCAGACGTCATGAGTTCAAGCGCCATACGAGGCTGGCATCCCGCTCTCACCCCTTCACTGTCGAAATTCCTAAATTTAGCCGTCTCTTCTACTCTAATAGCTTCCTGTCTCGCACCTCTCGCCTGTGGAACTCCCTTTCCTATTCCAGTTTCCCTGTGAGCTATAATCTCCAGCTATTCAGGTGTAATGTCAATCGACATCTCCAGTTGCCTTGATCTATCCACTACCCTTATCCTTTCTTCTATCACTCCTATCTGATCTTGCTCTAAATTTTCTGTAACCCCTTGCGTCCTAGTGGCTTCCTGCCTTGCTTGGGGTGAAATGCTTAAAAAAAAAAAAAAAAATTTGATTATGGTGTCTGTGCAATTAGCTTTGATTGTTCTGTCTGTATGAATTGTTACCTATTATTATTTTTTCTTTGATTTCTGTTGTATACATACATCCTTCTGGGTGCAAACCAGAGACCTAAGGTCAGAAATGGCTTCATGACATTTTCCACTGATCATTTTTGAGAAAAAAAAACTAGGGTAACACGCATTATACAAAGATAAAGTTCTTTGTAATGTGTGAGCTGTACTTGAGAATAATTTTTTTTTTTTTGTATTTCTTTAAGGGGTATCTTGGTAGGCCATACGGCTACCAAGATTCCCTTCAATGAGCTTATCGGAATCTTTTCCAATCAATCCGAGTGCTCCAACTACAACTGGAATTATTGATGCCCTCATGTGCCAAGTTTTTGAAATCTCCACTTCAAGATCCTTCTATTTTGATAGTTTTTTTTTTGTTTTGTTTTGTTTTTTTGAAGATCTTCAAAGATACATTATTTACATTACTCGGACTATTGTCCTCATCTTTGCCGCCATATTTATCACAACGTTTCGGCCGTTGTACGCTCCGGCCTTCTCCAGCTGGTTGGAAGGTCGAACTGAACCCTATATTTCGCTCAGTGGGGTAGACTGTTCTAGTTCCACGTGCCATGTTTGATGGATATCAGCTATCAGTTATCTCCTGTTAATTTTTCCTCTGAAAACGTCCGAGTAATGTAAATAATGTACATAATACCTCATCTCAGAAATATAGACAATCTTCAAAGATATACTACAATCTACAAGTACTGCCATGTTAATAAGAAGGCACGTTTTGTTCTTGTGGTCTTTGATCACAGAATCTAGGCGATTAGATTTGATTGTTATATCGGTGTGTTTTGTAAGGTCCCATAAAATTGTCACAGGTCCTTTGTCTGTAACGGGGTCTGGGTGATGTTCGTATTGGTTTCTTGGAGTTTCCTTCGCGTAAAAATTACATATTTTACAGTGCAGATATTGGCCCACTCTATCACGAGTTTTATATTCAGTGAAACCTGAATTGTTTCTCGATATTTATCACAGAATCTGCACTTTGGTTCAACAAAATCTTTTCAGTATGAGTGGTTGATAATTTCTAGTTAGCAAGCATTGGTCACATTCAGCAAGAATAAAACCTTAGGTTTCCCCTTTTAACATTGCACTCCGTAACACCAGATGAGTGCCTTGTTTGGTATGGGTAGATTATTGACCATGAAGAGGCTTACCTTGCCATTGTTTCTGCATTTGGTACATTGCATGAGCTTTTGCTTTTTTTAAGCTCTTTACCGCTTCAGTAGGTGTATTATGGTTTATTTGCACTTCTTCACCCACTTGAAATTAGCTTTTCAATTTGTCGGCTGTCTTTATTACTGAATAAAGTTTCTTATTTCTTTCATGTCCTTTGACGCAGATCATCATCCTGCCCTTGGTAGTTTCCAGGTGTCTTTGAAGAGTGTTGTGGTTTTTTAAAACAGTTCTAGTTGAACTAATCCTCTGCCTCTTTCAGATCTGTGCATATAAAAACGATCAACATCAGCCTTAAGATGATGCATGCGGTGGCACTTGAGAAGCTTTCTCGTTTTGACATCCATTCGCTTAATGTAAGCTATGGTCCAGTTAAGGATGTTGAAACTGTATTGCACCACAGGGAAAGCCAAAATGTTTAGGGCTGATATTCTGTTTTGTGAATTCAATTCGGTATTTAATACCAGACGCACATACCTGTAGTATTCTTTTCTTACATTTAGGTTTGCTGTATTCAATCTCCTTCGCAGACTCATAGGTATTTATAGGCTTCTTCTTGTTCCAATTCCGTAATCTTTGAAAAGACCTAGATCTATTAAGTATGTTTTTTCCCTTTCTTGAATGTTACTTTTGCACATTTATCTAATCCAAAATCCATACCGATGTCATCACTGAAGTATTTTACAGTATTGAGGATATCCTTCAGCTTTTGCTATTTAGTTCATGGCAAAGTAAATTAAGGACAGACAGAACAAAAGGGAAGACCCAATGTCTCCTTAAAAGATTCTTCGTCGGATATTCAAACAATTTGAAGCGGCAGTACCTTTGGTGCTATATTTAAGGAAATTTACTATCACCGTTGCAGACTTTGTACATTTCCAATATTATTATTTCTTGTGTATATTATACAGGGTGTCCATAAATTTCGTGTGCACTTTAAAAAAATTATAACTTTATTTGTATTTGCGATAGAAATAATCTGTAAAGAAATGTTATAAAGTTTAATGTATCTAGTTTTAAGTATAGCTAAAATAACTAATGTGATTTCAGGCATTACTGCAAATCAGTTGGCAAATGTTTTCCGTGAACTGCAAAATCGTATCACCCTTTGTATTGCTAATGATGGGGGATATGTGGAAGCTTAAATAAAATTTCAATAAAACCTTAAAAAATATAGATTTACTTCTTTCTAATACTTTTTACAAATTATTTCTATCGCAAATACAAATAAAGTTATACATTTTTTAATGTGCACACAAACTTTATGGACACCCTGTATTTCCTGCTTTGGATCCTGTAGAGCCGGTTTTAATCTATGGTCCTTATGTTTTATAGGAGAATTGCCATTTTACTGATAGCACTTTTCTTAGTATATGGGATGTTCTTGGTAGGGCTATCTTCTGGGAAACTTGTATGTTAATGTTACCTGGAACCCCGTTAATAAAATTCATTTCTTTTCTCAAGAGGATCACAGCTCCGATTAGTAAAACCTCAGTCTTCATTCCCCACATCCTGTTAATCTCGGTCTCAAAGTCCTTGTATTTGAAGAATTTCTCAATAATTTTTATGGGGGTGTTTCTCTCAGATGATACTGCTATGTCAATAACTATACACTTCCTGAATTTCATATCTTTTGTGTTAATATCAAGTCTGTTGGCTTTTTTCTTTGTCAATTTGAATTGAGGATAGTTACATCATTATTTTGGGTAACTGTTTCTTGCTGGTGTTCATATGTCATATGTCTCAGTGGTTTCGATTTTGTGCTTCTTGCATATCTTCCAGTGCACATATGTCACTGCCTTTTTATGTCTCTGAGTATATTCATTTTTTTGCTAGCTCTGGACATCCTGAGATAATATGGTCGAGAGTTTCATCATATTTTCCACAGATTCCGAATTTCAGCTTAGTACCATCCTGGATTTTGTGACAGTGATAGAATCTGGTTGCGAGGCTTTGATCCTGAGCTGCAATAATTAGGCCTTCTGTCTCAGCTTCCAACCCGGTGCTCCTCAGCCAATGATGTGTTCTCTGTTGGTCCACACCTGCCGTTTTCATTCATTTTAGATATTTGCCATGCAACGTTTTGTCCTCCCAGTTTTTTTTATTTTTTATTTTTTTTATTTTATTTATTTTTTGTAATTTCATTTGGCCAAATTGTTTTGCTTTCTGTTTTACTCGCTTGGCGAAGATTTTATTCACTTCGTTTTTGTTGGTAGGATTTCAGGTATATTAAGCTGTTTCTTGAATACTGCAGCTTCTTTGTTGATGGAGTAGATGCAGTGTTTAACTATTTGCAGGAGAGGATCATTGGTTTTTGCGAGGTAGGCTTTCAATCTGATTGTTGTAGTTTTAGTGTTAATTCAAGTTGGATTAGACCTAAACCTCCTAAAGCTCGTGGTACATACAGCCTATCAATATCTCGGGCGGTGCATCTTCATTTGGGTATTTGCCGATTCCAAACTCCACCCTAATGTCTTCGATGAACGTTTTCACAATGGTGAGTAGGTTTTCATTCTATTTAGGTATTCGCCATGCAACGTCTTGTCCTTCCAGTTTTTTGCCATTTCATTTGGCCAAGTTGTTTTGCTTTCTGTTTTACTCGTTTGGCGTAGATGGTATTCGCTTCGTTTTTTGTTGGCACAGTTTAAGGTATATTAAACTGTTTCTTGAAGATAGCAGCTTCTTTGTTGATGGAGTGGATTCGGTGTTTTACTATTTGTAGGAGAGGGTCATTGGTTTTTGTGAGGTATGCTTTCAATTCGATTTTTGTAGTTTTTAGAGTCAGTCCAAATTGGATTAGACCTCGGCCTCCTAAAGGTCTTCGTAAGTACAGCCTAACAACATCTGATTTCGGTTAGTTTATTTTCATTTGTGTAAGCATTTGTCTGGTGATGTCCAATCTTTTAATATCATTCAACTTCCATTTAATAATCTTGAAGCTGTATGTTAGCTAGGGTGTTGATAGCCTTCATTTTATTGTCCCCATAAAGTTCGATTTCTAGTATCGAATTCACTCTCCTATTTTATTCTTTTCGGATCTTTTTCTTCATAATTGAATGTTGTATTCCGTCTCTTTCATTAATTCCTAAGTATTTGTATGTGCCATTTTTGTCTTCTTAATCTTGTTCATATCCAGGTCTAGTTTTCGTTAGTTTACCACGTTTGAAAGTCGTTTTGGCACATTTGTCGATTCCGAACTCCATCCTAATGTCTTCGCGGAAGGTTTTCAAAAGTGAGTAGGTTTTTTTCTGCTGGTTGTCATCCTTGGCAAACGATTTAAGATCATGAGTATATATTAGGTGATTCAGTTTGCCATTCTGTGACTTGTATCTGTAGCTACTGTTGTTCAGTGGCGCTAATACAAGGCAGAAGACTAGTGGTGATAATGAATCTCCTTGGAAGATCCCGCTTTTATTTTGATTGGTCTTGATGTTAATGACCCGTTTGTATGGTTTAAATGTGTCGTGCACCAGTTTTTCATGTCCTCCGAATTTGACCGTTGTGGGGCATACTCTGTATATTTTAGGCTCTTCTCTATCCATATAAGCTATCGAACGCCTTTTTGTAGTCGATCTATGATATCGATAAGTTTCTTTTCCATGTTTTCACTTCTTCCAATATTGTTTTATTGATAATTAGTTGACAATTTCTTCCATAACTTCTTCTTTTACATCCCTTCTGTTTTGCCGGTAGTAAATTGTTTTTCTCAAAACACAGTGAACCAACTTTCTGATCTAGCAATGGATTCAATATAGTCTTTCCATCTCTTTTCAGATACCCTCCACATAGCCATGCCTATGATCTTTCATTTACTATTGTTGTAGCCTTGTTAGGGCCAGAAATAAAGACATAAAGAGAGGAACTGAGTTAAACAAATATATTAACAGAAACAAAACCTATACAAACTAGAGTGTTACAGCAAGAATGTTCAATTCGACTGCTAGAAAATTCTTTCTCCAAAAGGCAGTACCTGCTCCTATTTATTCCAGTGAGAGTCAAGGCGTGCGTGGATAACTTACCATAATACTCCTAAGTATTAACTCCGCAGGAGTCTCAATACCTTTTTTTTCCTTTCGGTTAACGACGATTAAGTCCATCATTTTGCGTTTCCTGTTTAAACGGCATTTCTACGGGGCCGCTTGATGTATTGGAATGTCAAAACATCTTTCGGTCTACAAACAATTATTTCGTTTTCAAGTTTTAACTTTAAAGGAAAAAAATTACAGCCTGATGATGAAGACATGGATCTTCGAAAGTACTTGCTTAACTTTAAAAAAATATACACTAGAAACATCTAACAACAGTTTTATAAATGATGATCACATCATTCAATGGATTAACAGTATTTTAATGCATACATTATGTTCTACTAGTGAAGTGATTACTCCATTAATCGCATTAATATGGCTGATTGATTCTATGTATGATTATTTCTTTATATATATATATATGTGTGTGTGTGTGAAAAGTGTGTGTATATAAATATAAATTAATATATATATATATAATTATTTATATATTATATGCGCGGTACTTATTAATCAGTTTGTTTGACGATCGCAAAAGCGTGAAACCCAGGGTCACAAACTCACATCAATCCAACCAAATATATATATATATATATATATATATATATATATATATATATATATATATATATATTAGTAATAATCCTATAAGTATAAGAAATTATACTCGCCCGGAAAACCTTCGGTGTCTTGATTTGCAAATAATCAAACCAATATCAAAGTGAAAAAAAAGGTATAAAAAAAAGAAAGAACAAAGAACATGTACGTTAGCCTAAAATAATCGTCCAGCATGCGAGTCCAAAGCCCAAAGAAAAAAAAAACCGATACGAGTAAGCAAAATCACTAAATAAAGTACTCAATACGTTAAGTAGAGCAGACCTAGTTAAACCTAAAGAGCTAGACAAACCTACCAAGGTTTCACCTACGAAGGTTTCACCTAAGGGATCATCAGGGAATATCCTTGATGATCCGCTTGTCTGGCTCTCTAGGTTTAACTCTCTCTCTCTCTCTCTCTCTCTTTCTATATATATATATATATATATATATATATATATATATATATATATATATATTGTGTTGTGTATATAGGCAGCAATACTTCATTTATACATGTTTCATTAAATACGACACATAAGGTACTACGATTAAGCATTTTATTTCATTTTTCTTGTGTTCGAACAAGTGTTTTCTTTTCTTGACACAGTGTGTGTAGAAGCTGTCCAAATGTTCTATAATTCCGAGCGCTTTCGGCTATACTTTTAGCCATTATCAAGGATGATTTTACTTTTGCTTTTTAATTGGGTGCATTGATTGTGTGTATGTTTCTAGAGTTATAGGGATGTTTTATGAATCTTCACCTAGATATATCATAAAGAAATACACCACTCCAAATGACCCGAACAAAAAAATCAAATTAATTATCTATTATAAAAAAATTAAGACAGCTAACCTTATCCTCAAAAATAACAACACACCAGCAAAATCAAAATTACAGCGGACAAACATTATCTATGAGTTCAAATGCCTCTTAAGGAACTGTGTTCCTGATCAAACCGAATTTATAAATAATTACATCGGTCATACAACTACATCCCTATCTGACGCCTTACATTACACCTATCTGTCCACAGCTCTATTGGAACCCATTTAAACACACACACAAACTTACCAGACTCTATCCGAAA
>OZ010599.1:60062373-60104873 GCA_963932145.1 Acanthosepion lycidas | reverse complement strand
CCATAAGACATCTTGTTACTCTGGGACAGATAGTGAGAAGGTTAGAGAGAACGAGTTGGAAAAATAATCCTGGAACAATATATATATATATATATATATATATATATATATATATATATAAGTGAAAATAATTTTACATACTGTAAGTAATTCTAATACATTTACTTGTCTTAAAAAGAAATATAGTATATTAAAAATTAGAAGTGAAAACATTTTTAAAATCGTAGTTAAATAAAACGTATTCTAACGTATTTCATCACGATTCGCCTGTTAAGCTTGGAGAGTAATTATACATTCTTATTGGTCAAAGGAAACTTCAAAAGTGTTATAAAAACCTCAGAAATTTCCAGTAAGACAACTTTAATAACTTCTAAGATACAACAGTTCAAAGCATAATCTATCGATTAGACAATTTTGCTGTTACACGATTTGGACAATTTTGCTGTTACAGCCGGTGTATGAATAAAGACAAAAAGAAAAACTTTCGTCTTCTGACGGATTTTATCAAAGACAAATTTGAGGATTGGGTGCGAATAATTTCGGCCTTGTGGAAAATCACTATATATATATATATATATATATATATATATATATATATATATATATATATATAATGAACAAAAATCAAACGAATAGATGTCAACTTAACAATCAATAGGAAAAAAATGTAGGAATATAAAAAAGATTACTAAATATAAAATGGATATTTTTTCAATGTACTTTCTATGAGTTTTTCCAATCGACTATTTCATAGAAAATACCCAAAACTCCAACAAACTTCAAATTAAATTAAATTCTTCGTAGATTGTTTAGACATTTAGATTTATATCAAACTGTAACCCCCAAATAGGCCCTTTAAATTAGTGCGAAATAACAGCGTCTAAGAATTTGAGTGAAACCTGCCCTCAAGGAATTGATTTATTATTACTGTTCTATTATTGTTGTTTATTGTAGCTTCTTCCTTTAATGTCGGTCTTCTCCCTCACCTCTTACCCATCTATATCTAGAGATAACACGAGTTAAGTTTAAGCGACGTCTAGCCTAAACAGAGTGGGGGTTAAGTATAAAGAATTGAAATGGTACATCTAACTCACTCATGTCTTCTCTCCCACCTCACTTCGTCACTTCGTTGATTTTAAATATGCTTGGCACGGTCCGTCAAAAATGTGTAAATTTCTTTTCATTTTTCATTTCAACCTTTGGAAGTAAAGTCTGATGATCCAGAGCCCTTTTAAGGGGGTTGTGGTGAAATAACTTATTAGATGGAACCTTAAAGTGGTCTGTTTTTATTCAAACATATATATATATATATATATATATATATATATATATATATAGATAGATAGATAGATAGATGTGTATGTGTGTGTGTGTGTGTGTGTGTGTGTGTGTGTGTGTGTGTGTGTGTGTGTGTGTGTTATAGTAATGAAATATATGCAAATGAATTCTAGACCGCGTCGAAATATTGGATTGGTGCATAATTATCAGGCATTTTAAAACAATATGACAAAAGAAGCATAACAATTCAGTAATAGCATTTTTAAATGTGTCATTATCAACATCCCTTTTCCTAACCTGAAAATATTTTTTTTATTATGAAAAGTAAACAAAACTGCAATTTTTATTAACAAATAACTCGCCTACGAAAACGCCTGATAATTATACACCAACACAATATATGCGAGGTAATATTAACATTAAAGATGAAGGGAATAGATACTACACTTTGATCCCAGCCCGATGTCCAGGAAGTGAAAATAAGCGTGAAAAGTAGTACTGGCTGCTCGATCAATGAATGCTGGATGTTTCCTTATAAAGAAACGTCTAATATTAGCATTATCATACTGAATAAGCTACGCCAGCATTTTAGAATGTTTTTTTTTTTTTTCTTGCTCGCCAAATGGAGATCTTGCGCGCCAAATTATGTTATAATTAAAATTATATCATAATACATTGAAACCATTTACGGCAAAGATGTCTTTTTTTCGTAATTTTTCCAGAATCACATCATCTTCTCGTCCGTTAATACAATTATTCGTTCTTCTTAGCACTGTCTGTCTTGAAAATTCTTAAAACGTTTGTCAATATCTTCCGTCGTTTCGTTAAAGGTTGTGGCGTACTTCCAACGCCTCCCTCCTTTCAAATGTCATTTACACATGCTGGTACCTCCTGGCGCGTTCCAGGCCGACTACACGCTCTCATTGTGCAACGGTCACCCGTAGTTCGACCGAATTACAAAAGGTCAGACAAACCAATGATTTGTCTTCTATTAATGTTTCGCCAACTGTCCAGTCAAGTTTTAATTCTAAAGGCGCCCTCACGCAGTTCTAAAGAGCGACATTCAGTTGAAAAGTAATTCAAGAAAACGAATATTAAATCAAAACCGATCCAGAGGTTAATGTCTCCCCACGAAAAGCTAATTCGCTTTGGTTTGCCGAACAAGAGGTGATCGAATGAATAAATTGTCAACACAAATACGCCAATTTCTGTCTGAATTCAATGGGTGAGAAATTATCATTATTTACATTGGGACCAATGACTTCATCTTTGTTGTCATTAGATCGTTTCGACTGTTACGCACTCTTCAGGTGTGTGTCAATCCAGGTAGCGACAGTATATAAAAGTATACTGGCTATGAATGAATTCAGTTATGTCAAGTCAGCAGAAAGAGTCAACATTATGTTTAAAGTTTCAAGTAAATTAGGTCCAGTCAGTAGTTAAATGAGGAAAGGAATGGCTCGTAAATTTTAACATCTTGAAAATGAAGCTGCTATCTTTTCATCCCCATAGAGAACCATTTCTGCCTTCATCGGCATTTGGCTGATGCTAACACCCAAGAGAACAACTCTTTGCGGCTTCTTGGGCCAACGTTTTTCACTGAGAGGTAATGGAGTGATTATATTGAATCGATTGCTAGTTCTGCTGCTAGGACATTTGGCTCATTGCGTCGCACAAGACAATTTTTCTCGTTAGAATCCTTCTTGTACATTTAAAAATCTAACATTCGTCTTTACACTGAATACTGTTGACATATCTGGTCTGGTGACCCCGCTCTGTATTTCAGGATTCTCGAGAAATTCCAAAGTAGAGTTTGTAATGAAATCGGTCCTGACCTGGCATCTCGAATTCAGTCACTTTCCCACCGTCCTGCCGTGGCTTCCCTCTGCCTTTTCTATAAATATTTCCATGGCAATTCTTCTGCATGAATTTAAGCGTACCACTAAATTGTCAACTAAATCTCACATTTTTACTGAAACCGTCTGTTCTATTCTAACAGTTTCTTTTCTCCCCTGTGAACTCCCTTCAGATTTCTTGCCTCCCTGGCACCTACAATCTTCGAAAGGTTAAATGTAATGCCAATCGCCATATTCTGTATTGTTTTGTTTTTTCTGAATCTTGTGCATTGACTTTTCTTATTGCGCGTAATCCATTGTCCATTACACTATCCGACCATCCAAACTTACATACCTGGTATTCCCATCTAGGTACTAGCCAGGCTCGTCGTTGCTCAACTTCGTTAATTTTACAAGAACCAATGTTTCAACGTAATACGGCCGTAAGCCAGAGTACATCAAATATCTACGAACCTATCAATGACATTTAAATCGTAATCGTAAGAGAAATATCAGCTGGGATCAAAGTGTAGTATCTGCTCCCCTCATCATTAATGGTAGTGGTAATATTAGCCGTTTCCCTATAAGGAAAAATTTGGCCTTCATTGACGGAGCAGCCAATACTGCTTTCGGTTGAAATTTATGAAATCTTTCTCTATAAACAATTTTTTGGGTCAAACAGGTTTCCCAAATCCGGTTGCTGTTATCGCTCGTTCCAATATTGATGGGGGGAGTTCCTTCCTAATTTTTATTTGAAGTAATGTGGAATGTTAACATCTTGATTATGACATTAATTTCTATATACTATTCATTTTAGTTGTTGCTGCTGTTTATAGTCCTCAGGTGATGTGCGTTTACTCATTTAAACCAATGTTTAACCATTGATCTTAGAAAACTGTTGCATAGAACTTTTTTATGGCTTATCAACCCTTTGCTGATTATTTAAAGCCAGATAATATTTTTAGATGTAATAATTTAAAAAAAAAATATATAATGGTTTAATGATACAAGTTTTACTCATTAACCGATAGCTGAAGGGAGAATAGGTGGATTCATGCCTTTTCCAAGAGTATTGGAGCGTAAATAAATATAACAAACCCGAATGTAATAGGAACACGACTCTCCGATTAACAATTCCAATCTATCCTCCAATGTCCGTTACACCTCTCGCACATTCAAGCTATCAATACCTGGTATTCCCAAACGGTCACCCATCTAGGTACTGGCCAGATCTCGATGTCGCTTAACTTCGGTGACCGTACGGGAAGCGGTGTTTCAACGTGATATGACCGTAAGCCCATTACATCACCCACATATCCAAACTTACAGCACCTGGTATTCCCAAGCGGTCACCCATCTATGTACTGACCAGACTCGATGTTGCTTAACTTCGCTGAGCGTACGGGAACCAATGTTTCAATGTGGTTTGACTAAGTGCATTACAAAACCCACATATTCAAGCTTTCATCACCTGCTATTCCCAAGCGGTCACCCATCTAGGTACTGGCTAGTCCCTACGTCGCTTAAACTTCGGTGACCGTACGGGAAGCGGGATTTCAACGTGACGTGGCCGAAGCCATGAAAGCTAATTTTATTTTTCTTCTCGGAACTAGGGCCGAGCGTTATGTCATTTTCGATCTTTGTCTTTATTCTCTGTTTGCCATGTTTTCAGACATTGGTCAATTTTTGTGTGTGCAGAGCCCACGCGCTCGATAAATATCTAGACAGAATTACTCACGCTGGAAACAAGAGAGCATAACTTGATTTAGAACATGGAACTGATTTGTCTGACTGAATACATTACAGAGAGTCAGTTGCATCCAGTAAAAATTCCAGAAGAAGCAGAAATGTTGAAAAGTGATGACGGTAAAACACGGCCTCCGGTGAGAGATCCATAAAACCTGCAATGACCAATTTGTTAAAAGTAGACTAATGATTTAGAATTGTCGGAAAGAAAATTAGCTTTGACAAGCTTATAGCAGACGAGGGAGAGGTTTTTTTTTTTTTGGTTTTTTTTTGTCGCTATCGATTTAAATAACTGTTTTACAGTGTGACAAAAGCTGTCAGCCAGAGAAATGTCAAGGGGCTCCCTAAACGATCGATTTTACTTTTTTCTTTATCGTTGTTCACAGATATCTTTAGATATGTGTGAGAGACGCAATAGCTATCGACGAGGAAGATGAAATCAGAGTTCAAATTCTGGCTCAGGCTATTACGTTCAAGTTTGTACAATTACAATGGTAATATTAGCCGTTTCTTTATAAGGAAACTGTGTTGAACAATTACGTAGAAGCAAGCGAGTCAGAGTGGCTTGCATCTGGTGTAAAGGAAAATAAGTTCCTTTTTTCAATACACGACACGTAGCAGCGGCATTTTGTTCCTTGAAATAACATGAATCTCTCCTCCTCACGTTAGATTATTCCAAAAGTGTACATTCGGTAACAGTGGCTTTTAGCGTGGTTCGACGAATAGCAAGTCGCGTGCTGATTGGTCGGACTGGAGGATATCATTTGCCTGGGTACAAAAGCGAAGAACGGTAATTTGTCAGTCGGCCGTGGTGTCGGTATGATAAAAAAGGGCTGAAGCAGTGATAAGGGAAGATTTTTTATGTCGGTGACGTGTACCCGAACTCAAGAACGGTAGATTGAAAAAAAAAAACAAAAAAAAAACGGAATTTAGAATTGTACGAACGACGTCAGAGGAACATAAACTCATTTACGCTACAGAAAGATTTGGCATTCATTAACCGAGCTGTCAGTACTGTTTTCGGTTACAAACATATATGCGAAGACAACTGACCATTTAATTATTCCATTCTACATCCCAAACGAATCTACTCATAGAATACAACGACGCTGTATTCCCCCGTGAGGCCAATGTACAGATGCTGATGACATAGGTATACATAGTTGTGATAAGAATGAACTCGAACAGAAAATCAACATGCTCTAGCAAGTGTCCCAAAAATAGGATTCAAGATAAAACTTTCCAAAATTGAAACTATTATCAGGAACTAGAATTAACGCGGTGAAGATCCGTGCCCTGAATCCATGATAAAAAATCTCGATGTGGAATTAGCAAATACCAAACAGTTCAACTACATCAGCGTATGGACCAATTATAACAACTTGGATGCAGTTTAACGTCATACCCAGGACCACGTGGGTCATTTAATGCCAAATTAAGGTGTATATATATATATATATATATATATATATATATATATATATATATATATATACCTATACATATATTAAATATACAGTAATATTAAACATAGAGCTGGCAACATTATTTTTTTCAAAAATACATAGCTGGCAACATTATTTTTTCAAAAGCGTATAGCTGGCAACATTATTCTTTCCAAAAAACGTATAGCTCGCAACATTATTCTTTCCAAAAAACGTATAGCTGGCAACATTATTTTTCCGAAAACATTATCTGAAGCCTTGTTGTTGGACGTAGTTTATCGTCATACCCAGGACGCTGGAAGCGGTAATTAAAAGACCTACATCGTTAAGAGTTACAAAGGATAGGAAGTTGCGGAGAGCCATAATCGAGTCATAATGTGAAATGGATAGGGTTAAGGTTAGGGTGAAAGACCAGTTTCTGTAATATAACCGAAGTTAAGCAACACTGAATCTGATCGGTACCAAGATGGGTGACCGCTTCTGAATACCAGGTGCTGTAAGCTTGGATGTGCAGATGATGTAATGAATAATGGCTTGGAATTGTTAATCCAGTTCTGTTCGTTATAGTCACTTACGCGCAAATACTGTTGGGGAAGATATTAACCATCTCTTCTCTCCCCAGCTAAGGGTTAAATATTAGAAATTATATCACTAAACCATCATTATTTCCCTCAAAATTCTTACAATCTCAAAATATATCCTGGGTTCAAATAAACTGCAAAGGGTTGATAAAAAAAAAAAACGATTCAATCAATCATAGGACATGTGGAAGTATAGAGGTACAAGAGGAAACTAACAAGACTGTTTAAATGATTGGCAGGAGAGGTTGGGAGGGGTAATAAAAAGACCTACATTGTTAAGAGTTACAAAGGATAGGAAGTTGCGGAGAGCCATAATCGGGTCATAATGGAAAGATATTAATCTACCTTTTCTTCCCCACAAGCTATGGTTTAATTAGTAAAACTTGTATCGCTAAAGCATTATTCCCTCCGAAAAACATTCTTACAATCTAAAAATATTTTCTGGCTTTAAATAACCTGCAAAGGGTTGATAAGCTGTAGAAAATGAATCTATCAGTCAAAAATTAACTTTCATTGAGCCAGTTGTATTTTGACAGGCGTAGCAGAGAACAAATCAGGTGTTCGTTCAGATAGACAATCAAGTGAAACTATTTAGTTTTTAAAACACCTGAACCTGGGAACTTTTATTTATTTAGTAATGGCTTCAGGGAGTTTGGGTTATAATCCTGGATCTTAAAATCTCGAATGTCGAAATCCTGAAATTTAAAATCCCGAAATTTGAAATCCTGAATGTATCAAAATCCTGAAAAATCAAAAGACCGAAATATAGAAGTAATTTATAATAAATGATTATGAGCAAGGGCCCTAAGTTAAATCCATATGATCTGGTCTGTTTTCACGATTGTTAACTATATTTTTAACCCTTTCATCGCAACAAAACACATATTCTCTTTTTTCTTTTTGGACAAGGCTCTTCTCGTTTCTTATGTGCTGCTGCTCTTTTTGAAACTCTCTAATAATGCGATAAACACCGACATGTGCATTGCCTAATAAATTTTCCAATCGCCTGTGCCTTATTCTGGTTTTATATTTTGAAATGCATATTGAATGTTTCAAATGTATAAACTCTATTTAAACGCTGTTTTGAAAATGTTTAGAAATAAAGGAATTTCGCCATTTTTTTTTTTCAATTTCTCACAAAGACTATTTTTCGGGATTTTGATCTTTCAGGATTTTATAAATTTGTCATTTTATAAATTCGAGATTTCAACTTTCGGGATTTTAAATTTCAGATACATGCAGTTACACAAAAAATTACTAATCCAAGCTCTACTAAATTTTCCCATCGCCTATGACTAATTCTGGTTTTATACTTTTTAATGAATTTTGAATATTCCAAATGTATAAACAATATTTAAACGCTATTTTGTAAATGTTTAGAGATAAAGGTATTTCCATTTTTTTTTTTTTTTTTTTTTTTCAATTTCTCCTAAAGTTTATTTTTCGGGATTCTGATCTTTCAGGATTTTATAAATTTGGGATTTCAAAATTTCGGGATTTAAAATTTCAGGATTTCAACATACGGGACTTTAAGATTTGGGACTATGATCGTCGCCCCCCCCACACACACACACACCAATGACGTAAGTCATCCTGTCTCTCCACAGATAACATTTTTTTATTAGCTGTAAATTGCCATGGATTCTTGGTAAAGATATTGTAGCGACTTCGCGTCAACTTCTCCGCATTTTGATTTCAGAGTTTTTCTTCTGTTGGAGTCGTTTAGAGGACCTCTTTGATATTTCGCTTTTGACTCATTATGAAACAATTATATATATATATATATATATATATATATATATATATATATATATATATATATGGGGGGGTGAAAATATACATATAGAAAAGAGGAAAGAACTCATTAGGTAAATAATCCAAAGTTCTTTAGTATTTTTGAAACATGAGAACTCTTATGTAGCGATGGAATCATATTTTCAAATAAATATTTTTTAATAAATAATTATATATATATATATATATATATATATGTATATATATATATATATATATATATATATATATATATATATATATATATATATATTGGTTGCGAGAAATAAATGAATGATAGAGAGATTAGACTGTAAAGTTTTTAATCTATAGCTGGGGAAAAAAAATCCATGCCTTTCCTTAGGGGAATTCTGCGAAAATAAATGCAGCTGACTTGGCCGGAATTTGAACGCAGCTCGCTGATATTCACGTTCCGTGCCAATACCCGTTATGATACCCGCGCATCCTTAAGCTGTACTAGTTAATCCGTAATAGTAATAGAAAATAGCACTCGCGTCGAAAGAAAATGACGTTTACTGGGGTGACTTCAAGACGTCGACTGACTGGTACTAACAAAACGGGTAAACACAGACACAGAGAAGTTTTCCTTCCCTCATATATATATATATATATATATATATATATATATATATATATATATATATATTACAATGAACCAATCTACTTTTTGTATGAATAATTCATTGTAATATAAATTGAACTTTACCACATATTTAACATATATATATATATATATATATATATATATATATATATATATATATATATATATATATATTAAGACAGTTCACCCCAAGCAAGGCGGGAGTGCCACTAGCACGCAAGGGGCTACAGAGGGTTGAGAGCAAGCGTAAAGTGACGTGTTTGAGGAAAGGATACAGAGAATGACGGGGAACAAACTCAGGGCTGTCAGATGTCGATTGACATTACACTTGAATATCTGAAGATTATAGTCATCGGGGAGCAAGCAAGAGGGAGTTCCACAGATGGAAGTACGATAGAAGAAGATGTTTGAGAAGAAGAGACTGTTACATTTACCATTTTGACAGTGAAAGGGTGGGACCGAGATGCCATCCTGGTAACTCGTTTAAATTATTGTGGTCGGAAACCAGCGAAAGTAGCTCGTCGGAACAGTTGCCGTGAAAATTTGTAGAAGAGACATCGGGAGGTCACGGCATGTCTGTAGGATAGCGATAGTGATTGTAGACTAGATGCCTGATCAGGACCTATCATCTCGCATATTCGTCACTGGATTTTGTCAAGGACCTCGAGACGTGCAGCGAGAGCACCAGACCATATATGACAGCAATATTCTAGTCCTGATGAATCATCGAACAATGTACTTCCTTTTATTGTTTATGACCTCCTGCTAATGATCTACTATCTGTTCAATGCCTCGACGATAGAAATCCCTAGGTTTTGATTTGAAGAATTGACCAGGCCATGTTTTATTCTCTACATTGTTGTTGAACGAAACCCCCCTCAAATTGTTAGAAATCAACCGAAAAAGGTACTAGTTTGAAGGAGTTTAATCAGGAAAATATGTTGAGTGTAGCAGAATTTCCCAACCAATCTCCTTAATATCATCTTTGGTTATATTAGCGGCGAGTGGGAGGGAGCAGCATTTTGTTCAATAATCATACTGTATATCCGGTCTTTTTCAGCTGAATTGCCTCTTTAAGCCTGTTCAATACACAGCTTGGCATTTACCTTTTTTTAAGTATCTCGTAGTAAATTAGCCTTTGCCAATACCACCAAATGCAGATCATTCACTTGTACGGATTCAATTTGGTTAGGGGTGATATCTTCTCGGAACTCAACCATCCTCTGCTTCATCGCGTAAAGATACCATTGTCGTTCCCAATGATAATATGGTAAATGAATCTTTCTTTGTGTCCGAGAGCAACCTGGATCAAGAGAGTAAACTGGTAGCAATGGAGGAGCGATGCAGATTGTTTCTCTCGGTCAATGAGTTTGGCACCCATGCGCCGTGTTTCTGGAATCTTCTAAACCAATTCCCTAGTGGTCTGTCGCGTGCAATTGGCTCACCTCAAACTGAACGGGTCGGCCAGAACAACACGGAGAGTCTGTGATTTCGAACCTCCTCTCCTTGAACCGAGAAAATTATTCCTGTACCATTCTGTCGGCAATGAAGTTGCTGCGGGCCGTGTGTGTGTGTGCGTATCTATACGCGTTGTGAAATTAAACCCGTGTCTACTCCTGGAAACATTACCCACAACAAATATGGCAGAATGGGTCAGCCAAAGGAAATGTAAAAGAAAACAACAAGAACCGTTATATAGGTACAAACAAATAAGTGCCGGCCTGGGTAAAGCGATAAACCACGTCCGCGTCCTGGGTGAGACGATAAACTACATCCGCGCCCTGGGTAAGGCGATAAACCACGTCCGCGTCCTGGGTAAAACGATGAACCGCGTCCTGGGTAAGACGATAAACTACGTCCAACAGCAAGGCCTCTGATCAGGAGGTTTTGAGGAGCGTGAACCACCTCTTAATTGCTGGTGTTCCTAGCTCCACCCTGACCCGGGTTGGAAGCACCTGTTAGGGTCCCAGCTATGGGTAAATAGTTAACCCCCAAACTAGAGTCAACACACTATGAAAGTGTGAAAATAGGTTTTAATACCAGAAATACTTTGTAAATTTTTTTTTTTTACCAGCAATACATATTTGAAAAAAATATTACCAGCAATACATTTTTGAAAAAATATTACCAGCAATAAAAATTTTGTCGGCATTAAATAACCGAGTGAGGTTGAAAACCAAACCAACCAAAACAAAACAAAACCAAACAAAACAATTTACAATAGACAAAGACGTGTGTGTGTGTGTCGAAAATGTGTGTTTCAGTGGATCTTCGGACGTACGTTTGTGGGTGTATGTATAATGTTCATGGCGTCTCCCACAAGAGGGAACGCTTATCTTCTGCGAGAGCTTACATGGTCGTAGTACGCTGAAAATTAAACAAAGAGAGAGAAAACAAGACCAGGGTCTCGTCAAATATATATAGTAAATAGATAGCTCCCCCAAGTGTTGGTGTCAGAATTTAGGAGGAGATAACTCCGACAACGTCATCTCCGTACACAGCACACATTGCTTTGATTAAAAAGAACGAGATGTTAAACCTGCTCATTCTTGTCTACTTGGCACGCCATCTTAAAGGTGCGTCTAATCTAAAATAAAATGGCAATAACGTTAGAAAACAGTTTTCAAAAGATTACCAGAATTAATAAGAATCAAAAATATCTACAAGAACACCAGAAAAGAAAAAGAATGAATATATGTAACAACCTAACAGTTAATTAAATCTAAACTGAATCCAAAATATTAATCTTGGCTCTTATACAAACTTCAGTCAGTTATGTACCATGCGTGATACACTCTTAGGCGACCATGTATCTTTCGATACATGACTGACGAGGCAGATTTTTTTTCCCCGCAGTAGGTATCCATTTCTTTCTGTGGTAGACCAGTTGCCATCCAAAGCTATAGAAACCGGTCTGTCTTGCTATTTACCCATAGCTGGAGGGAGAAGAGGATTCATACCTTTCCCAAGGGTATTAGCACGTAAGTGAATTTCAGCTATGTGCCATGCGTGATACACGCTTAGGCGATCATGCATCTTTCGATACATGACTGACAGAGGCAGATTTTTTCCCCGTAGTAAGTTGCCATTTCTTTCTGCGGTAGACCAGTTGCCATCCAAGGCTATAGAACCCAGTCTGTCCTGTTATTTACCCATATCTGGGGGGAGAAGAAGAGGATTAATATCTTTCCCAAGGATATTTGCACGTAAATGAATTTCAGTCAGTTATGTGCTATGCGTAATACACGCTTAGGCGATCATGTATCTTTTAATACATGACTGACGAGGCAGATTTTTCCCGTAGTAGGTTGCCATTTCTTTCTGCGATAGACCAGTTGCTATCCAAAGCTATAGAACACAGTCTGTCCTGCTATTTACACATAGCTGAGGGGAGAAGAAGAGTACTCATACCTTTCCCAAGAAAACAAAAGTTCGACCAGAAAGACAAAATAAATTTAAGTATTGCCTATTTGTAAATCGACATAATTGTTTTGTTTCTTCTTCTCGACATCTTAATCAGTCGTGTCTGCTTTTGTCACGAGAAAGCAATCTCTCTGGATCAATAGCCACCTCCTCTTTTTTTATCCTACGCCAGTTGGCGGAAGTAAAAAAAAAAAAACTCAGTACAAGCAAAAATACTCCAGAAACTTATATAATAATGCATAAAATCATCGAGTTTAATTATCAGTAAGTGAAAGAAACGGGTTCTGCTGGATTTCGAAACCCGCTCCCCGTTTCTTCAATCCAAGCCGCTATCCATTTCTCCACTGTGCCAAGCTTAGCTATGGTAAATCTATTACATATCTGCTGGGATAGAACGACGTCGTGGGAGAACATCTTCATATGTATTTATTACAGTTGGGTTCGTCACTCCCGTGTGGGCCTGTACAACCATGACAAATGCTGTGGCGGCAGCTTGGCGTGGTGTAATGGTTGGCAAGCTTGTCGCGATAAATCTATTACCACTGAATAGTGAGTTCGATCCTCACTGGGTGCTCCACACTTTCGGCCTTGTGCCGCATCTAAGCTACGCTTAGAAAATCTTTAGGGCACCTCGGCGTGATTAATGGTTAGAAAGCTTGTCTTGCTAGACCAATTACGACTGAGTAGTGAGTTCGATCCTTACTGGGTGCCCCATACTTTCGGCCCTGTGCCACATCTAAGCCGGGTTTAGAAAATCACCATAACAAATGCTGTGTCGCAGATCTATGATCTCTCGAAACCGACAGATTCCGCTTACTATGATTATTATAGCAATGCATCTCTATTTTCTTTGTTTCTAAGGACATTTTCATGTCTCTTAATACTTTGTTTAGTTTCTGAATAACATCTTTTGATAGTCCTTTGAGTTTTCGTATTTTTATTTCGTGTTATCCATTGCTACACTACCCAGATTTTTAAATTGTTGTAACTGTTTATTTCTGACATCGTTGACTGTCTTTTTACAGTAGATAGTCCTTTCTTCTTGCTTTCCTCTACTACAGTGTCATCCGCGTAAATTATTTCAAGGACTAAACGAAAAAGGGAATTTAGAAGATTGTGTTTCGACATTTTTCAGAGTTGTTAGGGAGATGTAGCCTTGAAAAAACGTCAGACAACGTCAAGAGACGTTTGCCTGCGTTCAAACAACACACAAGGACGGCGTTTGTGGCACCTCGAGGCGGTGTGATGTTTAGCAAGTTTGTCTTGCTAGAATGATTACGACTGAGTACTGAGTTCTGTTCTCACTAGGTGCGCCATAATTTCAGCCTTGTGCCAAATCTAAGCTTCGCTTGGAAAATCTTTTGGGGCACCTTGGCGTGGTGTAATGGTTAGCAAACTTGTCTCGCTAGATCAGTTACGACTGAAAAGTGAATTCGAATCTCACTCCGTACTTTTTTGGCCTTGTGCTATGCTACGCTTAGAAAATAACCACAATGACGCCGTTCGGAATCATCAGTTGCTTAAAATACAAAAAAAAAAAAACAATACATTGCTCTCTTTCATTTTCTCACTTTTTCCCCGTTGTCTCGCTTTTCTTCTCTCTTTAAGTTCCCTACTCTCTTTCTCTCTTATTCTCTTCCACCCTATCTCTCTCTCTCTCTCTTTCTTTCTTTTGCTTTCTTTCCTCTTTCTCTTGCTATCTCATTTTTCAATGCTCACTCATACTCTTTCGCTTTCCCTCTTTCTTTTCTCCCTCTTTCTCAATCATCTTTCTCTCTTCTTTCTCTTTACCTTCTTGGCACCCTCTTACTTTCTTGTTCGCTCTCTTTTCCTTCTCTTCTCTTTCTTTCATCATTCTTCTCTCTCTCTCTCTCTATCTATCTATCTATCTATCTATTTATCTATCTGTCTCTCGTTTTTCTTCCCTCCCCCTCTAACTTTCTCTCCCTCTTTTCTTCTCCTGTGCCTTCTCTCCCCCTTTCTTTTTCTCTCCCTCTACCTTTCTTACACTTTCTCGTTCTTCCTCTTTTCTCTCTTACACTTCTATCTCTCTTTTTTTCTCTGTTTAATTTTTCTTTCTCTCGACGAGCCACGTATATTATGCTTACCAGTTCACAAATTTACAGATAAATCTCGCCATGCCACTTACATTGGACTGAATCATCCTCATTCCCTCCATATTTGTTAGTAAGTTCGGACAGCTTATTCCACAAAAAAAATCGCTATTTTGTTTAACAGACTCCCGAGAGGAGACTTTCCCTCTCGCTACATGATTAAGGACTGTGTGTACAACATCCTATGCAGCATTTGTAAGAAATATAAAGGAGAAACGGGTCGCGACCCCCTTAAGATAAGACTGTAGGAACACAGTAAAGCTGTAACACGAAGGGAAAATAGAAAAATCAAACATGACTTGTGACATAAGGAGGGGGAAAAAAGAGATCACCGCCCGCTGTGGGATGAGGCTGAATAATAGACAGAGAACATCACTGGAAAATACGAAAGCTTAAGGAATCAGCATACATGCTAGGCCACAAAAATCTCCTGAGCAACCTAGCATAGAAATGAATACAATATGGGAACTAGTAATAAAGAGTGCTAGAGAAAAACAATAATAACAAATTGTAATATAAGCTCTGGTAAAAAATGAATGACATTAAGTTTATAAGTCCCAAAAATTCATACACTGATGTTCTCATGGCCTAGTATATAAAAGCGTTAACTGAATCCAGTGACGAAAGAGTTGCGAGTTCAATCCTGGCTACAGATGATTTGGGGGAGTTAATTTAAAAGGGGGATCACTGTTATCGAGATAGCTTGAATAGGCACGGCACGGTGGACGAAATAAAGTGTTACCTTATTTTCCTCATAATACGCACTTCTTACTCCCTCATCTTACCCATGTAACAACCTCAATCTGTGGTCCTCTACATTGAGTGGTTCTTGGGCCTTGTATCGGGTGGTCAATTAATAAAAAAAATCTCTCACTCAGTAAACTCTATATATACAAATATAGAGTTAAAACAGTTTGGAACAGGGTTCCAAAGGTCGACTGGAATTCTTATATCAAGTTTTACCTACATCGAAAATAATCATTCAAATGTCTGGCTTTGACCTGAGTTCGAACGCAGACCGGAAATATGCGACTAGCTGAGCCAGAATGCAGGTCATGAAATCAGACAGCTATTATTTTGTTTTCGACTATTTTTCTAGCCCCTAAAAGAAGGAAAACAATATAAAGACTGGATATTTTTGGTTACAGATCCGTTGGGAAAAGGTCAAAGAATTAAATGAGACAGAATTGAATTTGAAAACAAAGCCGCGCCATGAGTTTAAAAATATCGTCTGTTATTTTTCTTTTCATAATCAACCATTTCACGTGAAACGATATAATCATTGCAAGGAACTTCACATTTCGCCCGCCTGATTATTAAATTTGTATTATTAAATAAATTTCTGGAGATTTTTTTTGTTCTGTTTTGGTTTTTTGGGGGGTTTTTTTTGTTTTTTTTTTGCTTGTACTGAGGTTTTACTTCCACCAACTGGCGTAGGATAAAAAAAAAAAAAAAAAAGAGGAGGTGGCTATTGATCCAGAGAGATTGCTTTCTCGTGACAAAAGCAGACACGATTGATTACGATTTCGAGAAGAAGAAAAAAACAATTATGTCGATTTACAAATAGGCAATACTTAAATTTATTTTGTCTTTCTGGTCGAACTTTTGTTTTCTTTAAATTTCAAATCGAGCTTCAACTGTGAAAAGTTAAAATCATTTTATAAGACTTTCTGGACTTTGTCAATTTAATGATTGGCCTATCCAAAGAATAGCATTTTTATTATTATTATTGTTCCCAGAAATTGCATTCTGGAGAGTAACGCTTTCGATTCCGCCACCTTAAAAATAATCTCATTATATTTATTTATTTATGTGTGTGTGTGTGTGTGTTTGTGTGTGTGTGTGCGTATTTGTGTGTGTGCCTGTGTAAGAGAGAGAGAGAGTGAAAGAAAGTGTAAATGCTAATTCAGGTATGTGTAATCGAATGTAAATGTTCGTGTGCCTATGTGGTTTATGTATGCGTGTGCGGATATGTATCTGCCTCTGTGTGTATGTGTGCATGCTTTCATGCGAGTACCATACATGTTTGTGTGTTATCATGTGAGCGCTATGTGCGTGCGTGTACATCATGTCTGGGGTGTGTATCTGTGTCTATACCTTCTCAACTTCAAAATGATAATAATCAACTTCAAAATGGACTTATTTTCAAGTAAAAAAATTAATCAACTCCAAAATGGATCAATCAACTTCAAAATGGAACAATCAACTTCAAAATGGATTAATCAACTTCAAAATGGATTAATCAACTTCAAATTGAGAAAATATCAACAACCTAAAAACAATCAACTTCAAAATAAGAATAAACAACTTCAAATTGTAATGAACAACTTCAAATTGGGATTTTTTTATTTTATTTTTTTTTTTTTTTTGGTAAATTAAAAATTATTTTTTTCAATTAATTTACCCCATGAGTAAGGAAATTGACTGTTCGTATTCATTCTATAGATGAAGAAACAACCAAAATACAAACAACTTAGAGGCCAAGAAAGCATTGGGTGAGCCTACAGTAAAAGTAGGAGAAAGTCCCGTATGGGCAAAAATGATGATTGATGATGATGCTGGAGAAACCTCTACAAAAGAAGCTGAAGAAGAATTAGCAACAGCTCCAAAGAGGACTTACCTCAAGAAAACTGTGGCTGACGAAAAAAAAGGCCCAGATTTTAGCTGCACATGTCGCAGCAGGAAATTGGGAAGACCTGGCAAGAACAATTGGTGTGCCTCTGTCAACAGCGTACCATTGGTTAAACCAGGGTGCTGATAAGAGTGACTCTAGGGGAGGAGCAAGAAAATATAAAATTACGCAAGAGCATAAGAATTTTATGGCCGAATTAATTGAAAACTATCCTAGGGTCACTCTTCAAGGCATTGTAAATAAGTTGGTCGAAAAGTCTTAGGTTCGTGTGACGAAAGAATGCATAAGAAAGCACTTGGACTCCATGGCCTTTACTTTAAAAGCGGTTCATTATAAACCAGAAGCTGCCAATAATAATGTCAATAAGACGAAACGTAAGGATTACGCAGTAGCTTTATTAGAATTTCAGTCCCAAAGTGTGCCAATTCTTTATATGGATGAAACCAATTTTAATCTCCATATTTCAAGAAGAGAAGGTCGCTCTAAAAATGGCACAGGGTGCACTACAGTTGCAGCCGGATTCAGGGGAAATAACATCCATGTTATTGGATGTATTAGTAATAATGGATAAATTCATCATAAAATTAAAAGAGGTTCTTTCAAAAAAGAAGATGCGAAAGAATGGACCAGGGAGTCCCTTAGAAAGGCAAATGAAATTTATGAAAGGGGAGTTGTCTTAGTTATTGATAACGCTTCTTGCTATACTTCACTTGAAGAAGTTGTGGAGGAGGATGAATTTAAGCAACACCAAATTTTCAGACTTGCCCCCTATAGTCCGATGTTAAATCCCATTGAAAAGGTTTGGTCAGTCATTAAAGCTGACATAAAAAATAGTATGGAAGACTCAATTGTTGGGATTTTAAGAGGTGATGGTCAGGGATCTTTAACTACTAAAGAATTCCGCCTCAGCAAGTTAAAAGCGATGATCTCTGAGGCAATTAATAATATTTCCCCGGAGACTTGCACTAACTTCGTATCTGGAATACAGAGATTAGTTCCCTCTGTAATTAACGTTAGATGATGTAATCTTTTAAATAAATTTCTTAGGAACGTTTATATTTTTTTATATCCCTTTTAAGTAAAAATAAAAGAATAAATATTAAATTTATTAGTATTATATTAATTCTCAATTTGAAGTTGATTAATCCATTTTGAAGTTGATTAATTTTTTTACCTGAAAGTAAGTCCATTTTGAAGTTGATTATCATCATTTTGAAGTTGAAAAGGTATAGAAACAAGCACCCCACTATAGATCGTATGCAAATCTCTGCTTGTGTATGTTTTCACGTGTTTATATTTTCGTATTTGTATGTTTGTTTGTGTATTCGGTTTATATATATATCTATCTATACATATATATATATATATATATATATATATATATATATATATATATATATATGTCTGTGTGTGTGTGTTTGTGTGTGTGCGTGCGTTTGCATGTCTGTAAGGGTGTCCTTGAAGTTATTCTCACACAGACATATATCTTCAAAAACGAACACAAACTGCGCACGCGCGTGCGTGTGTATGTCTCTGTGTAGAGTTATTTGCTTGGGTATTTTATATTTTTAATATATATATATATATATATATATATATACCGAGTGAAACAGCAAAATTTCCCAAATCGTGTAATAGCACAATTGTTGTCGTAAGAATCACTCAAAAGCCCGCTGAACTATTCAGCGAGAAAGAGACCAGGTTAAAATTGTTTTTTTTTTCAGACCCACTGTCTTCGTAACTGAGCAATGGTGAGAGGAAAAAGATAATTCAGGCCATCAGTATTGGTAGCAACATTAGAAAGTTAGAAGGTGAGAGAGAGGACGAAGATCATCTTGAATAAGTTGGAAAATGATCCTGGAATAATATATATATATATATATATATATATATATATATATATGATATTATCTATGATTATTTAATGATGAATATGTCATTTTTGTTTCTGATCGATTTCATTACGATTCTTCTGTTAAGTTGTCAGAGTAATTATAATTTTTTTTTTACTCAAAGTGGAATACAATAGCGTTATAAAAACCTCGGAAAATTCCGGTAAGATATCTTTAATCATTTCTAAGATACAATGGTTCCGAGCTGAATCTAACAATAGGACAATTTTGCTGTTACACGATTTAGACAATTTTGCTGTTACACCCGGTACACACACACACACACACACACGCACACACACATCACATATATATATATATGTGTGTGTGCATGTGTGTGTATGTATATATATATATTAAATGGTGCAGTGTATATGACATTATAAAGACGTAAGCAAACAAAGAATTAATCAGTAAAGTTAAAATAATGGCGAAATCTCTTCGCTAACAAATTTAATAAAGCTACTAACCATTCGTTGAATGACGTGATCCTTATATTCAAAATTGTAAGATGGATTTGATGTACTGGTGTTGGTGTTTCGAAAAGGATCACATTTTCATCATCAGGCTTTAATATTTTTTTCCATTTTGGGTAACTCCAAGACGAAATAAATATACCGTATGCCGAAAGAGATATTTTTAAGAATGTGCTATTTATTAACGGTTATAATTTTGAAACGTGCAGTGTCGCAACGCTAGAGTCGTATTTTAAATATTTCAAGTGAGTACATTTTTTTAATATAATAATGTGGTAAATCCGCGAATTTTTTGTTGTGTTTCTTTTTTTTTTTTTTTTTAGTTAACAGGACATGGACAAAATGATCCTATTACTGCAGTTACCAGTTTCTCCCAGAAATTTTCCACTGCGGATCTGTTTTTTTTCTATTCATATGTTAAATAGTGCAGTATATATAATATTATAAAAATGGGCGCGTGGCCGAGTGGTTAGAACGTTCGCTTTCTGACCATAAGAACCCGGGTTCGAATTTCACCATGGTCGATTTGTCAGGAAGGTGATGAAATTGGGTAGACGGATCATATGGGGTCGTCGATAGCTGTGCTGGTGTTGTTTGGATTGTTGGTCATTCTAGATAACACGCTCTCTACCAGGCACTGTAACTAAGGTCTGCTCAGCGTAGTTGTGGGTGTTGAACAAACACAAATGTGCCTGAGCGAGTGTCTGCAATAGGGATTGATTAGCCGCTCTAGTAGACCGATACTGTTTGATCTGACGTACGCAGAATCAAGCCACTTGTCTCAGATTGACCTTGACCTCTGTCGTGCTTGAAGAAACTAAGTTATAACATTCTCACTTTCCTTGGCCGTCTCATCACACCAGAGAGGCTCCATTAGTTACCATGGCATGTACAGTAGTAGACGTAGCACGTGGAACTAGAACATTCCAACAACCCTAAGAAGTCCGGAGCGTACAACGGCCGAAACGTTGTGATAAATATGGCAACAAAGATGAGGACAATAGTCCGAATAATGTAAATAGTGTACATAATACCTCATCTCAGAAATATAGACAGATACTGAAGGATCGGATAAATATGGCGACAAAGATGAGGACAATAGTCCGAATAATGTAAATAATGTACATAATACCTCATCTCAGAAATATAGACAGATACTTTTTTCCGTGTTTCGTTTAAAGTTCACTTCAAAATGTAAACTTACCAAATGTGTACTTCATGAACTTTCCGTGCACAAGTTTACATCTTTCATAAGAAAATATGAAATTCGGTCAGTTTATCCACAACTTTGAACACAAAACTCAACACTTTATTTGAAAATTGGAAAAATACAATAAAAAATTATACCGTCAACATTGGCGCTTATTTTTAAACATACCAAATAATTAATCAAACTTGAACTACGGACAATTTATCCACAACTTCGAACACAAAACCTTATTCGAAAATTTGAAAAAATAAATAGAAAATAAAACAAGCAGTCTTTCAAATATTTTTTTTTTCCGGGAACACCCAGATTTCATTAAACGTGGAATCAAAAATATGTGTGCTGTACAATCGATGAAAATGGAGGTGACTAAATTTGGGTCAAAAAAATATTTAAATCAGTTTAAGTTAAATTTGCTTTTATATGCATTCTCATACAACGCAATTGTGAGTTGCGTAATTTAAAACATTTCTTTTCACAATCCTTATTCTCTGGCAGCAATAACCTGAATTGATTGATTAATTTTTACGGTTTATCAGTCTCTTTCAGATTGTTTAAAACCAGAACAATGGGTAGTTTGGCGCAAAACAGCAAATTGCTACATAATGAAAACATTAACCTAAAAGCTAGAGCCGTGTTACTTAATAAGCCTCGCATGGCGCCAAACCGATTCAGAAATATCCCAACTGTCAGAAAAATACAATGATTAAAATGGCTTCGAGTTAATGAAGCATGTACGAGGGAAAATCCTAACTGTTGTAACCTAGGGAAGGTTATTGATTGGAATAATCAAACGAAGGTTGGTAATGAACGATAATACTTAGGACAAGAACAAGATGTCAACGGCGCGTAGTCGTCAGCTGCTAGAAGGGAGTCAAGTGAATTCCACAATAAATCACCAACTACAGGATATCTACCAACCGCCCCAGGCGGTCAGATGTGGCGCAAGGCTGAATTTAATGTGGGGTATCCGAGCCCGTTGGAATAAAACGGGATCGTGTAGCTGTTTTCGTAGACGAGACTCTGCCCTTCGGCATAGCCTCGTCTGGGGATCCTCTGTGCCCGGAGGCAGAGAGTTTGACCAGCACAGCTGGAGACGAATCTCCAACTGCAGAATATCTACCAAGCGCCCCCACGCGGTCATATGTGGCACAAGGCCGAATTTAATGTGAAGTATCCGAGCCCGTAGACTCGGACAAAAATTCCCCGCAGACCCCGTATAAAACGGGGTCGGGTGGCTGCTTCCCGGGACGAGACTGGAGATTCACTCTGCCCTGGATGCAGAAAGTTTGACCAGTACACCTGGAGACGAATCTCCAACTGCAGACCAACATACAGTGTGTATTACTGTATTTATGTGAATGGAGACATATCCATTATCGTCCATTGATATGCTACAACAATAACACATATATTACGGCCATAGTGCGGATAATTTTTGATTTACCCTCGTAGATCTTAGCGAGGACCACACTTGTTGGAATCTGGTGGCCTTGCGCCACAGAGTCACAAACAAAGAACTGTATCAAATAATAGAAACCACACCACTTGAGAACTTCCAAACATACAAAACAACCAAAATGGATATTTCGTGTAACTCGAACAAAGGATTATAACAAAATTAACAAATGAAAAATATTGGCATTGCACCCTATTTCAAAACAAAAGGTTAGGAAGGAAACGCCCATCAATACTGAAAGCAGCGATAAAACAACGTTACTAGTCGGGAGAAACCTATTTTGCTGAAAAATGTATTGTCGGGGAAAGATTTTATAAACATATAGCAGCGGATGTTCAGCCAATGAATGTCGAATGTCTCCTTATAAGGAACCGGCGATATAGAAACTATCTCAATTGTTGGTCATCGTGGCATGTGGTGGGGGGGGGGCTGCCTTACTTTGCCAGATTCAGCAGCAGCCTCAACGGAAATAATCAGCAGGGTACAACCGGAAGTCCCAGAGGTCATAAAAGCACTGACCGAGCTCTATTCGGCCTCTTTCCCATTTTTTTTTTTATTATTACTTTCAGCGGTCTCTATCTTCAGCTGGAATAGCTACACAAAACACTCGCTGCAGAAGACGAGGCCTGTTCTGCTAGCTTGACGTCAGATTTCTCGTTCCTCCCGCGGGAACCACCAGAGAAATCTCCGTTCGAGACACCTACCAAATGAAAACTACACACAGCTGTTGCTGAAAAACACGAGGCCTGTCCTATCAGTTTCACATTTGTAATTCTCATTCCTCCCGTGGGAACTAGCGGAGAAATCTCTCTCAACAAAAATAACTACCATAGTCTAAAATTTTGTAAACTGAAAAAAAAAACATTTTTTTACCCGCAAATACTATTATTTTGCACTCTCTTCTTTCAACCAGAAATAAAAGCTGTTGAACAGTTATTTTCAAGCTTTGGAATTTTTGTTCATTCCACGCATACTGCCAAGCACAAACACACACGCAACTGGAAAAAATCTCTACAGCGAATAGCACCATTAACGTTGCACTGTGCGATTATTTTGCCAAATATCGCGACTCGGTAGACACTTGAAAAAATACAGTCATGGATATAATCAGCAAATGGTGGTCGGTGCTGGAGATTAACCAATTCTCAATTTATTGGATGTCGAAAATATTTTGTATTTTTTAGGGAGTTGGGCGGATGGGAAATGTTTATTATCAGTCGGAATATATGGAAGTTTCTTAAGGAAATTAATTCTTGTATTCAATACAAAAAAAAAAGAATTCTTTGATGCATAACATTCATTAATGATTCCTCGTTCCTCGATCAAAGGTTGGTATTCCGATAATGATTTTTTTTCTATCCAAAATCAAGGTTAGAGCCAAATGTGAGGCATGGCATTCATTAATATATCGTGAATATGGTGAGAAAGTTCGATTTCAGTATTAGATACTGAAGATAAAAAAATATATCTATATCTATATATAAAATATCTATATATAAAATTCTGTGACTTCCGTCCGTCCGTCCGTCCATCCGTCACATCTTCTAAAATAACCATACATTGCCCGACTGAAACCAAATTTTCTGGAGAAGTGCAAACAGGTAAGGGGAGGTACAGTTGGTTTTACTACGGTGATTACCTTAATACAATAAATTTTCATTCATTTTTTTAGAGAAGATTAAACGTTTTATTATTTAACATACGAAATACTCCCACTATTTTAAAACAATTTAATGATTAAAATAACCAATACTTATTTAATAAAAATGCAATATTGTTTTTGCATATCTTTCTTTTAAGTTTTTTATATACAAGAATCTGGTTTCCAGCTCGCTTGGCGTTTGCGGGAACTATATACAAATGACAAGGTCAAACGCTTCAAAAAGTTGGAATTTGACGCCAGAAAGAAATATTTATGCATGGCCAGTTGTATATTGCATGCTCAAGAGTAAGAAATCCTAATAATTTATTCTTTCCTGATAAAAAAAAGAAATTTTCTTTAAAAATATTGTTTACCATGAGGTCCTATAAAATTAAATTAAATTCAAGAAATTATTAAAAAAGTAAAGAAGGATTTTTGTTAAAGTATTTTTCCAAACAAATCAGCTTAGTCAAATTTCTTTTATTGATTTACGAAATTGAACAAAATGTAGAGCTTGTAAATCTCGTCAAAAATATTAGCGATACTGTGAGGATTTGTATACACGTCAGTGTGTTACAAAAACATCCCTAGTATTATTAAAAATTCCAGATTCTCAGCCACACATTACGTGGGTTACCTTGCTTGATCAAAAAGTATTAGGTTGGTGCAAAAATAAAATGTCGTTTTTTGACGTATTTTTTAACGTCAAAAAACGACATTATTACGTCATTATTTTTGCACCAACCTAATATCAGGACTGGTGCTATAAAAATAAAACTACACCTCATATCAATTCGGCATTTAATTCCCTTCAAAGTAGCTCCCTTCTGAAGCCACACACCTTTTGGGCTAGAGCAAAAACTGCTGCACAAGTCATGGTCACTGATGTAACCTCTGAGTTGTAGTGAGTTGACCGCACTTTCCTTCCAAACACTGCTAAGGGAAGTGAATGAGAATGTTTTAACTTAGTGCCCATGCGCGACAGAGTTCAAGATCAGTCGGCGACAAGCGGCTTTGCTCTGCGTTCTTTATCTCCGTTGCCATAGCAATAGACCCTATACTTTTTGATCAGACCTTGTATGTGCGTATGTCTGTTGTGTGTACGTGACCTACATATGCTTGTACCATTTAAAATATACACAAGCACACAAATAATACACACATGTACAATTTTAATTTTAATTAAGATATTGAAATAATATATTCCACTTCCACTCTGTCTAGACAACCCTTATCCTGTCGAATGTTAACCATGTTCACCATAGTCTATGAATATAGAATCCAGCGCAGTACGTAATCTGTTCAATGAAACAACGTTAAAGATTAACACTCACGAGTCAGACACTCTACTGAATCTGTCTATATCGCCAATACCACCAGCAGCTGTTCCGTAATTCTTCAGTCTTCGATATCAAAGGCTGCCAGTGAATATTCGGGTAAAAAAAACATGGCCGCCTTTATACACATCGCATTGAATATTTTGAGCCTTCTGATTGGTTAATCCTTCTATTAGTGAACTATGAAATGAGTCAGCTTATTTTGGCTGGCTCACTAGTAGTAGCCAAAAATTCCAACAGAGTTGAGCAATAAAATCTTAAAATTGATCACAAAAAAACCTTCTATTTTTTGAAACCATAAAAAATTAGATTATTATTTTATGGAAAATTATTCACTGATAAATACAATAATTTTAGCAGTAAAAAATGGAGTGTCAAAAGATTTGGTTTTCCCTTGACACCACTGTTATTTTAACTACCTTCACTCCTCGGCAATGTTTATTGTTTTACAAAGCGGTTATTAGAATTGTCATGAGGAATAAACACATGATAAACAGGAATTTATATATTTATTTTTGTTCTTGGGAATTTACAAAAAAATATTAAACACTATTTATTATAATGTTTATTTACAAGAATAATTTTATATTTACAGCATTCTGAAAACTAATACAATTAAAACTAATGCAATGCAATATCTATCACTTACAAATTTATAAAGAATGAATATGAAAATAATTTCTACTCATGAATTTATAAAACTTTACAAAATTATTAAAATACGTGAACAGTCTAAAAGGAAATCACTTTATAATTTACCATTTTATAAAATTCGAATCAATTGGAATTTAACTGATGTTTTGTCAACCATTCCAAGAGACAATATAAATAAATAGTGTATTTTAAATGATACCAAACTAGTAATAATAATGATGCCTAAGAGGGATTTTACAAGGTTTTTCGAGATTATCCGTACATTCGAAAAGAATTTCAGGACTTTTGTGTCTCGTATTATTCTTTTTTTTGTGGGTCGGACGCGTTATGTACACAAGCCTAGGCCAACCGTATTTTGATTAAGTCATATCCCATATTTCTTGCAATTGATGCATAGTCTTTTCTTCTGGCTTTCCTTCTCTACCTTCTGTAGGAGTTTTTGTAGTTTTCTTTCAATGTTTGCTATCAATCCTGTGTCATCTACATGTCTTATATTGCTGGTTACCTTGCATTAATAATAAATTGCACAAAGCAAAATTTTGTGCAAACATATTTGTAAAATTTGTATTCAGTTTTATTGTTTCTTATGTCAGTGTAATAAATGATTTTTTTTTCCAATTTCATATTGGAGTTTGTGTCTTGTTTGCATTTGCCTGCGTCAGAGTCAGCTCAGTTGCTTAATGTCAAATGTCAACGAAGAAACGGAACAGTTCTCCTGAGGTCATGTTTTCACTCGGATGTAAGACGAATACAAAATGAGGGACATGAGAAGTTTCTTTGTTTGTTTGTTTTTTCTTCATCAAAATTCAATCTGAATAAATTAATTCATTTAAGAAGGGTACGGTGGGAAGGAAAGACTTCGGAAGTAAACCCTGGGGGCAAGTCCAGACCCGAAGTCCCTAAAACAGTCTGATGTTATGTTATGTTCAATTCCGTTCTGGCAAATCTTGCGACGACGCCGGTACCAAGCTGCATTGGTCTTTACCTTTCCCTTGGACAACATCGGTGGCATGAATTAGTGAGGGAGACGTCCTGCCTGGACAACCATCGATCTCTCATAGAATCCTGCCAAGGCCTGCACCCTGGAGTCGACACTCCAGCGTCGCCTCACCACGACGGCAAATCACGGGAAGTAACAGTCTACTGATTTGAAACCCCCGCTGACATGCAGTCAAACCCAATCACGGGAAAAGCTTCGGGAGTAAACCCTGAGCGCAAATCCGGAGCCGGAGTCCTTAAGACAGTCCGATGTTATGTTCAACTCCGTTTTGGCAAATCCTGCGACAATGCCGGCGCTAAGCTGTACAGGCCTCTACCTTAGACAACATCGGTGGCATGGAGAGGGGAGACGTGCTACAAGTTCAACCGCCGATCTCTCATAACACCCTGCCCAGACCTGCGCCCTCGAGGGGGACATTCCATCGTCACCTCACTGCGACAACAAACCACGGGAAGTAACAGTCGACTCCGAACGTCCTTCTGTACGGGGAACTGGCCACCGGTAACAAGGCACGAGGGAGACCTAATCTTTTCTTCAAGGACGTCAGCAAGAGGGGACATAAGGGCGATGGACAGACATGAACATCGAAAGGTGGGAAGACGTCACCAACGCTCGCTCACTCTGGAGAAGAGATTTACACAGAGGGCTAGAACGAGAAAAGCTGTCTGAGACAAATAGTGCGATATTCAGAGGGGTCAGAATGTTCTCCAGAGTTTTTTTTTTTAAAAAAACAGGAACTACACAGGAGGACATCCAACAAACTGGAAAGCAGGAAACAGAAATTAGGAAAGAAAAAAAAAAATGAACAAAAACCCGAAGGCAGAAAAATATTAATATTGTAATTAAATATTTTATCGAGGTCCAAAATTGAATAGCATTTTTATATTTACGTAGTATCTTTTCAAAACAGAAAGTCACAGTTGACTGCAAAAGAAGCATTCTCAAGTGCACCCAACGTGATGGTGATGTCAACATGAAGCAGTTGCAAACATTTAAGTGTATGAGTAGTGTAATATAAATCGTCAAATTGTATTTCAAGTAAATACGAAAGTGCAAGGGATTCACGAAATATATCTTTCAGAAACTAAACAAAGTTGTTACTGAGAGGAAATTTTTTTGAAACACAGAAAAGTGTTCTGTGCGGCTATTTCATATCTCTGATATAGCAGTTAATGCTTGAAAAATTCTTCACGGACTGAAGAAAAATAGACAAAATATATTTCTAAAGGAATAATGTATTTTTAATTATTAGTCCGACATATTTTTTTTTTCATTTTTAAACTTTATCTTTAATGGATAACTACATTTAAGTATACGCTCAGTTTTATTTTATTTTGGCTACCAGCCTGAATATTCGGTTTTATATACAATGCTACAGTAATACAGGTCGCCTGGGTCTGGAAGAAAAACGACGCAGAAAAATTTAGATAATCACCAGACGATAATTGAAACAAGCCGTACCCTTTCGACCTCAAAGAAAAGTCTTCGGCTGGTGTGGTTTAGGTACCTCTAGGAAAAGAGCATAGCGTAATGAAAAAGGGCACAAACTTGAAACGTTTATGTTATTATTAAGATGAAAGACCAAAGTATTTTTAAATTATTTTTTGAAATTTTTACTTCTTTCTAACACGTTCGAAATTTTGGTTAAAATATTCCTTTGTCTACGCCATCGCAGTGGCTATATAATAACATTGACTTTTTACCGCTTTTTTTTTTGTTTTATTCTGTTTACAAATTTCTTAAAATTAAGAAAATGACCGCTTTTAAGAAAATTTTAAAAAATCGAAATTAAATTTGACATTCCAAGCTATATAATTTCTATCTGAAATACTCCAGGATATTTTACTTAATGGAAATAATAAATTTAATTATTAAGCTTTCAATTAAAGCTAAAATGATATCTTCAAGAAAGATATTTCATTTTAAAAATATAATTTTAAACCTTAGGTATCGAAAACTTATGCCAAAAAAGTGGAGTTACCTAGGTTAATCTTCGCTGTTACCACTAGAAAAAGAAACCACGAACTTTTGTCATACAAAAAAAAATGTATGAAATCTTTCTTTGAAAACTATAGAGAAAAGTATTTCTTTTTTTTTTTCACTTTATGTAATTTTCCTTCAAGAAGAATTAAGATTTAATTAAAATTATATTACGGCATTTCTTATGCAGTAATTTACTTTTAATTGTAAAAAAAAAAAGGCATGTTTCAATTACACTTGACGCACAAAGTACATAATTTATGTACAGTGTAACCCGGATATAAGAGAGTTGTTGGGACCGGAGAGGAAGTCTCTTATATCCGGGTTTCTCTTATATCCAGGTTTGGTCTATTTTGTTTAGGTAAGTATGGCTCTAATTTGGGACCAGAGAAAATCTATCTTATATCCGGGTTTCTCTTATATCCGGGTCTCTTATATCCGGGTTTCTTTGTTTTGTATTTTGAGAATAACTTTTTCGTTGTTTTTAAACTCGTCTCGTATTGTCTTTGTCATTTACTGTGTGCCGATATATATTAATGTTACCTAAAAACATTTGTTTGAACTTTTCTTTTTTCTGTAGGATTTTTTTTTTTTACCAAAAATTGAAATGCCAACAAACGTTTTGTTGTAATTAGGTGTCACCACCCCCTGCAAAACCCAAATTTTTAATGAATAAATTGGAAAAATTATTTCTTTTTTTTTTTTTCCTAACCATTTTTTATTACAAATTTGTGGGAATCTACAAAATTCTATAATTTTGTTTTCGCGTTCAACAGATAATCGCTTAACAATCATAGTGCAAGTCCTAACTGATAATCCACTTCATTTCGTAAAATGGTCACAACAGCTGGCATCTATAGCTTCTCTCAAAACTTTAAATTTTAAAACATTTTCGGACTTGTTTTACTTTCAAATACTCAGAATCCGGACGTAACTAAATAGTTCTATTATTTTTGTTATCAATTCTGTAGAACAAAGAAAATGTATAAATTCACTTTCATCCTATATTTAGGTTTTATGAAAATTCTAATCATCGCTTTTTAAAACAATATACATTGCTGAGGAGCAAGGTAGAAAATAATAGCGGTGTAAAGGGAAAAAACGTTCTTTTGACAAACCTATTTTTGTGGGCACGTAGGTTAAACATCGGCAAAACATTTTTTTATTAAATGTTTTATTCTTTAGATGTTGTTTTACAGAAATCAATACATGTTCCATTTTTACAGTAACGATTCGACAGCTAAACAAAATTTATCAGCTACGATTCGCTTTAATAAATAAAGCAATGGTCGGAATAAAGAATTCTGCTTCTTGGTAAAAGAAAAGTTGCATTTTAGAATCTTATTAAATTTTATTTGCTTCTAGTCTGGTTTATTGTTAGAAAAGAAAATGACTTCTTGGATATCAATAGAAAATGAGTTCACGTCAACCAGCGAGAAAACAACGCGAGATTTCCGGGGTTTTTTGTTTTGGGGTTTGTTTTTTGTTGTTTTTTTTTTTGTTGTTTTTTTTTTTTTAATTTTGCTTGTTTATTTCTTACTGATTTTTAAAAATATATTTTTACATTTTTTCTTGTAAATTATATTGAAGTTATAAAGAGGATTCCGTTTTTATTTCAGCGAATATTACGAAAAACATATTTGTTGCCTGCTTGCCGGAGTTATCAGTCTCCATGGACCAAGATATACCTTCGTTTCTCCATGCTTTTTTAAGAAGATCCCTCCTTATTTTTGTGGCTTCCCCACATGGTTGTTTGTTGAGAGTTCGTGACTAATTCATAATAGGATCAGAATACCGACACGGAAAACAGGGGAGATAATCGGATAAATCGTTCTTTTGTACTCCTCCCACCTACCTCACCTGTATCCATGACATTTTTTTTTTCTTTTTTCTTTTTAGGGGGAAGATCTTTTGGTGAATAATCTTCTATTTTTTATTGCTAACAAAAAAAAAATGTTGTGTTCGTGCAATAGGAATTCCTGCTAAGGTTATTCGGTACGATCGATCTGCTGGGGTCGTTCTCCGTGGCAGACCGGGTAGGGGAGGAAAGAGAAGGCGTCCGTAAGTTGACGTAATGATATAATGAGGACTGTGTATTGCTAACTGAGCAATGAACGTTACTACCCCACTCCATCTCTCTCTCTCTCTCTCTCTCTCTCTCTCTCTCTCTCTCTCTCTCTCTCTCTCTCTCTCTCTCTCTCTCTCTCTATCTCACACACACATATAGATAGATAGATATGTGAGAAAGACATATATATATATATATATATATATATATATATATATATATATATATATATATATATATATATGTTTATATGTGTGTGAGATAGATAGATAGATAGATAGAGAGAGAGAGAGAGAGAGAGAGAGATAGATAGATAGATAGTATGATAGAGTGGGGTAGTAACGTTCGTTGCTCAGTTGGCAATAAACAGTCCTAACTACGTCATTACGTCAACTCACGGACGCTTTCACTCTCCTCCCCTACCCGGCCTGCCACAGAGAATGACCCTAGCAGTATAGCTCAATTAGGACCCATTTAAACACACACGGAAATCTACCAAACTCCGTCCGCAACATACTCGTAGACAAGACGATTATAATAGCCTCATTCAGATGTAAAAGTAAAGAAAAAAATAATGAAAGCATTAATAAAAAAAGAAAAACCCAACATTCAATAATATCAACTATGAACACGGCCAGAATGTGCTCTCCGTGTTTGAAGAAATAAAATAAATTCCATTACATAGATACACATATATAAAAATCTACATATCCAGTTAAAAAAAAATCCTTGATAATGGCTAACAGAATAACCGAAAGAGCACGGATATATTAGAACATTTGGAATATTTGTACACATTTTATGTCCAGAAAAGAAACTACTTGTACACACACAAGAAAAATTGAATAAAAAACTTTATCACGGTACCTTATCAGTCGTACTTAGGGGTAACATCACGTTGAAAGACCGTTTCCCGTACGATAACGTAAACTAAGCAACGTCAAGCCTGGTCAATGCCTAAATGGATGACCGTTTGAGAATACCAGGTGATTTTGCGAGTGTTCTAAGAAATAATGGCTCGGAATTGTTAATCAGAGAGCCGAGTTACAAATCCCGTTGTGTTTGTTATATTCGCTTACGTACAAATATCTTTAGGAAAGGCATGAATCCAACTATTCTCCTCCCGCTATGGATTAATTAGTAAGGCTTCTATCACTAAACCATTATTATCTAAAAAAAATTCTTACAATCTAAAAATATTTTCTTGCTTTACATAACCTACAAATGGTTGATAAACTGTAAAAATGAATCAACTAATAAATCAATGTGAGGTGTATTTAATGAAACTTATACAAAAGAGAGAATGCTGACCAAAAACGTGTATGTATATATATATATATATATATATATATATATATATATATATATATACAGGGTGACCCCAAAAAAAGGGAACTTTTTAACAATCCAATAAAACCAAGAGTGATGGAAGAAAAATATTTTATTCATGGTAATTGAAACCTTAAAACATGCCATTTAAGAAACAATGATGGAATTTTCATTTTTTTAAAATTACATCCTGTAGATGGCGTCCTCCTGTACGAATGCATTCTTGAAATCTGCTGTTGAGATTCCTCATTGACTGCTGCAACATCTCAGCTGGGATACTGTGAATTTCATCTTGAATTCTAAATGGCAAAATGTTTACTTGCTCAAGGTCACTGTCTCGCCGTGTTGCCACTTGCTTATGTCTGGCAATACGCACTTCAAAAATTCCCGTTTTTGGGGGTCACCCTATATATATATATATATATATATATATATATATATATATATATATATATATATATATATATATGATAAAGGACAAGTAGAAAAACAGATCTTTAACATATTTCCCTTTATTAAACCTTCGTCGGAGATCACGAGAGAAATGTTTGTTTTTTTATCTTGATCTCTGACGAAGCTTTAATAAAGTGAAACATGTTAGATTGGGATCTATTTCCTACTTGTTCTTTATACTATCCTTTTCTCGGATATCTAGCCATACTTGATCTATATTTGATTTATATATATATATATATATATATATATATATATATATATATGTATGAATTACTGTAATGATCATTCCAGTCCCCCAAAATTCTATCACTTGTATAACCTTGCATGACCCAGCTAATACTCTGCGGTAGAGTGGGTAAGAGGGAGGGGGACGTTGCTCTTGGGGCACAACCCGTTTGGTTATTAATACTATTAATAATAGCAAGTGTCTCCTTCGTCACCGAGGCCTGTTCGTCAAATGGTATGACGCTTGCGTTGAATCGTAACGGTCCGGGTTCTCGGTAAAATGATGCGCACTGCTGATGAGTCCCAAATAGGACGAAAATAGGCCGTTTTGAGCATTCTAATGGATTCTTCTAGACTCGGTCAATTACTGTAATGATTATTCTAATCCCCCAAAATTCTATCACACACACACACACACTCCGGTAGCCATTAATACCTCATGCTTGGTGAAGTATGGTAAGGAAATTTGTCTTATTATTTGTTCATAAAAATTTGGACTATTATCCTAACTTTATTTACTCTCTGATAAAATAAGAATGTGTTTATTTTAAATACTTACTTCACATCTACTAGGAAGCCTGTTGGAGTAATGAATTAAGGCTCTGATTTCACTTTTTCATTTAAAAAATGAATACATGATGGACTCTCCCGTCATATTCAACGTATGAGGGTCAAGCAGCTCAGTTCCTTGGAATCGACAGCCAGACACCAGCACGTATGATTTGATTATAGTCGTGAAGGCTTTGTGCAGAACCATCCACACTTTTTGAAGGGCCGAATACAGAGACCTGGTGCACTACGTGCCACAAGGTCCCCAAAAACTCACTGCAGGTTTTGAATTCAGAGTTGTCCTTCTCCTAGACCAGTTACCATCCAAGGCTATTGAAGTCTTTACCCATAGCTTGAAGGGGAAGAAAAGGATTAACACCTTTCCTAACAGCAGCACGTAAGTGAAAGTAATGGATTCGACAGGAGTTCGAACTCGGCTTTCTGATTCCTCAATCCAAGCCGCTAACCACTACTCCACTACTCTTTCTTATAGGACATTAAAGTTAAATTTTGTCATTTTAAATTAAATGTTACGGACGTTGTAATTATGCTCTATTTGTTCTCATCATATATATATATATATATATATATATATATATATATATATATATATATATATATATATATATATATATATTATAATTTTTTCATATAGACAAAAACAATTTACTCACTACAAAGATGCAACTGCGTTTCAGTGCATTTAATTGAACTTCAACCTGTTAGAACCAAAAATGGTGATAACCATTTTGATTCTCATTTAAATGCACCGAAACGAAGTTTCATCTTTTTAATGAGTAACTTGTTTTTGTCTATATGAAAAAATTCAAATAATTATAGCTCTACTATCGGCATTGAGCCCTTTTTTGAATTAATGCTGTGAACGTTAGAATATATTATTTTCGGTCTGATTACTTTCGTGTATATATATATATATATATATATATATATATATATATATATATATTGTACATTGTATATTGTCAACACACAACAGCCACAGTTTCTTTTATGCTTAAACGCAAACTTCAGGCCTGAAGATCGTGTTTAAGCATGACTGCTGCCCTTCGGTGTTGACCTCAGTGTCTACTTTAATATTTACATACGCTCTATCCTTGACATTGAGAACTTTCACTCAATATATATATATAGCATCTTGCTTCCCAGATTGTTTCTTCTCTCGCACTTCTCGCTTGTAGAAATCTCTTCTGGCTTCTTGCTTTCGATTCAAGTTTTATCTTCAAAAAATCAAATGAAATGTCAGTCGTTATCTTCTGTCTTCTTCATTCATGTTCTTTTATTCTTCGCTCTCCTAAATCGTATTTTATTTCATATTCTCTAACATAACCCCTCGCACCCTAATGGTTTTATAGGCTTTCTTGGGGTGAAATTTTTACAACAACTATATATATATATATATATATATATATATATATATATATATATATATATATATATATTGTGTATTTGGCCATCAATCGATCTTTTATACAAGATACTGCTATTAATGTTTTTGCTTAATTTTTCTCATGTTCGCAGAAGTGTATTCTTTTCTGAACAATAAGTTTGTAAAAACTGCACAAAGGTTCTGCATTTCCATGGGCTTTCGGCTATTCTTTTAGCCATAATCAAGGACGATTAAATTGAAATTCAATAAATTGAATCAAATAAAAAACTTAATTTCAGTACCTAGTCAGCTCACTTTAACGAAACTTATATAAAATACAGACACACAAACACACACACACATATATATATATATATATATATATATATATATACATATACATATATATATATATATATATATATATATATATATATATATATGTATGTATGTGTGTGTGTGCGTGTGTGTGTATGTATGTATGTATGTATATAGTCCCGTCCCAAAGCACTCGAACGTTAAAGCCAATCCCTTTGTTTTTGTTGTTTACTAAAGACATTTGGGTTTAAGATCAAAATTTAAGCTTTTATTTTCAGGTATTTACATTTAGATGCGTTAATCAACTTAGGACATACCACCTTTTGTTTGAACCAATCCATTTTCAATTGAGCATAACTACTGGAACACGTGACTGACAGGTATTACTTGTTGTCCAGGCATTGCCTTTTGATTGATTGCTTAAACATTAAATAGCTCTGAATGATTACTCTTGGTTTTAGATTTGGGTTTCGCCTGTAAATATGGCATTTCTTGTTAAAAGGGATAAACACGTACGAAGACAAGAAAGCTGTCTATGGGAGAAAAACAAGTCATTTTTGTAGCTGAGAAAAGAAGAAAAATCGATCAGAGCCATTAGACAGTTCTGAGTTAACATTTAGAACATTTAACTTACTTGAAAATTTTTGTCAATCTCAAAAAGTCTACTGAGGGGTTAATAGTGAAAACTAAATATATTTCTCATACAAATTTGAATCTTTCGATAGTAAGAAGAACTTGGAAAAAGACTGAAAAATAAAACCAAATACATTGTAGTTAGGGAAATTTTATCTTTTACTTAAAAAAAATAGAAAAATATCTCATTTTAAGATGTTTTTTAAACAAATGTAGGCTTTCTTCAAATTTTTAGCCTGTAGTGTATATGTAATGATTATATGGTCAACATATAAATAAAAGTTCAAATGACTTATCTTATGACCAACTTTAAGTTTCTTATACACACTGCTTGACTCTGATGCGAACTGTATATGCAAAAATAACATTAGGCATCGAAAACACAAGTTGGAATCTCCCGAAAAGGAAAAAAAACTACTGGTTTACTGAGCAACAGACATAGAACAAGTCGGCCAAGGAAAACAACAGCAGTTGATGAGGGAAACATTGCGAGAAAACCACAAAACACGAGTCAGTGACATCACAATCAGCTTCCACGGTGCAAGGGTGAAGGTTTCCCAATCCAAGACTTCAAGAGCAGAAATATAGAGGCCATATTGACAGATTCAAAGCACAAGACAGCAGTAAGAATCGTAAGGCCATATTGGAATTTGTAAGTACTGAAATGAGCGACAAAAGTTCTGGAAGTAAGTTTCATGGAATGATGAGACCAAGATTATTCTCTACCAAAGTGATGGAATGGCCAAAGTTTGGATAAAGAAAGGATCTGCTTATGATCCAAAACACACAAGCACATCTGTGAAACATGGTGGAAACAGTGTCTTGGTTTGGGCTTGTATGGCTGCTCCTGGAACCGGCTCATTCTTATTTATTGATGATGTAATTCATGATGGTAACATCAGAATGAATTCAGAAGTCTACAGAAGCATTTTGTCTGCAAATTTACAGAGAAATGCTTCCAAACTAATCGGGAGGAAGTCTGTAATGCAGTAGGACAATAACCTCAAAACATACTGCCGACACAACTAAGTACGTCATCAGAGAAAAAAAATGGACTACCCAAGTCAATCACCGGACCATAACCCAATACAGCATACATTTCTGAAGAAGAGACTGAAGGAAGACGTCACCCGAAACGAACAAAAACTGAAAAAGGCTGCATTAAAGTCTAGAAAAACATCACAAATGAAAAATGCAACAGCTTAGTGATTTCAATTGGTTTCTGGCTTGATGTAGTTATTGCAAGCAAGGATTATGCAACCAAATATTAAATGTGAACTGATATATATATATATATATATATATATATATATATATATATATATATATATATATATATATAATTAAGACTGTCTGTTCCTTTGCATTTACTCACCTAAAAATGGGGTTATCTAATACAAATGGTCGTATGCCCTAAGCTGTTTAATAATATCTAAATACAAATGCTGAAATTCTGAAATCTTCTATATTTATTTTTCAATATTAAAACCAAATATCTTCAGTAAACAACAAAAAACAAAGGAATTGGCCTTACTGCTCCAATAATTTGGTAGAGACTGATATATATATATATATATATATATATATATATATATATATATATATATATATATTGTTACGGGAACTTAACCATAATAGCATAATGGACTATACCATACGTAATAAATACCGCGCCTCAAGAGGAAGCACAGAGTTCAGTCCGAAGTCGGGCGACCGGCTGATCGGGTGATCGGTTAAACTCTCAGCCTTCGGGCGGGGAGGAACCCGAACGAGGCTACGCCGAAGGGCGGAGTCTCTTTCGGGGAGGTAAACCGACTCTGAACCCGTTTATACGGGTTCAAAGGGCATATTTTTGGCCGAGCCTACGGGCTCGGAGATCCCACGTTAAACCGGCCTTGTGCCACATGATACCCTCGTGGGAGGGTGACTAAATACCGTTCAGTCCGAAGTCGGGCGACCGGCTGATCGGTTGAACTTTCTGCCTACGGGCGGGGAGGAACCCGAAGTAGGCTATGCCGAAGGGCGGAGTCTCTTTCGGGGTGGCAGACCGACCCTGAACCCGTTTATACGGGTTCAAAGGGCATATTTTTGGCCGAGCACACACGCTCGGAGATCCAACGTTAAAGCGGCCTTGTGCCACATGATGCCCTCGTGGGGGGGGGGGTGACTAAATACTGTTCAGTCTGAAGTCTGGAGTGAAGTCCGTCAGGAGTCTGTCAGTCAGAGCGACCGAGTCAGTCAGTCAGGTCAGAGGCAGTCCGAAACAGAGTCGCGTTCAGACAATTACTACTAAACCTGATTGTTCGTACTAACACTTTTGACCTCTCTGTATATATTCCTGTTTTTAATATATCTGTGTTGTTCCATATCCGTGTTCGATTTCTTCTTTATTGGTTCTACCTTGGACTATCACCGCGGTACAAGGAACCGGACCATATCAGATATATAATTAAAAATATCAAACTTTTAACAAAAAGCAATATTTGCCAAGAAAAGGTTAAATCAGTGAAAAAGAGCTCAAACTTGTAAAAATCAAGGTATGAGGTAAGTCAGTTTTCGAAAAAAAAATTATCTTTTATACTATTAACTACTGTAAAAAAACAAAACCTGAACTATATAATTAGATATTATCGTGGTTTTTGACAGGGCAATATGGCATAATTACGTTGTTTATAATATACTATCTTCCTCTGTTCATCCTTTATCAATCTGTCTCAATGTATTCCTTATCTATTTCAATATGTTCGTTATCTCTTTTTCTCAATCTGTTCATCACCTGTCTCTCTCATTCTGTTCATATCTATCTATCTATCTATCTATCTATCTATCTATCTATCTATCTATCTATCTCAACCAGTTAATATCTAAGTCTGCTGCTATCGATCTCTTTTTCCTATCTATCTATCTATCTATCTATCTATCTCAACCAGTTCATATCTGAGTCTGCTGCTATCTCTTTTTCATATCTATCTATCTATCTATCTATCTATCTCAGTCTATTTATATATCTCAGCTCCTATCTATCTATCTATCTATCTATCTATCTATCTATCTATCTTTGTTCATATCTATCTTATCAGTCTATCTCAATTCATACTTATCTATCTATCTATCTATCTATCTATCTATCTATCTCAGTCTGTTCAATCTATCTATCTATCTATCTCAGTCTATTTATATACCTATCTATCTATCTATCTATCTATCTTTGTTCATATCTATCTATCTATCTATCTTTGTTCATTTCTATCTTATCAGTCTATCTCAATTCATACTTATCTATCTATCTATCTATCTATCACAGTTTCTTCACATCTACCTCTGTCCTTTACTATCTCTCTCTCCCCATCTATCTATCTATCTATCTATCTATCTATCTATCTATCTATTATATTACTATCCATGTTACACAGATTACATCGACATGTTTCCCAATTTCTAATTTGCATAGCAACACAACAAAAACGAGGTACCTACTGATCGTTGATGTCATTATAGTCGTAAGGATCTGTGAGGCTTGCTTGTTAACTTAACATTTCATATATATATATATATATATATATATATATATATGAGATAGGATAAGGAACAAATAGGGAACGTTTATAAATATTACATGTTTCAATTTTATTTCACTTTTATCAAAAATATTTGAGAAATTCAGATGAAAGTAATAAATGATTCCTTTTCCTATAAATCTATCGGATTTTAATCTATATTTGATCCCATTTCATATATATATATATATATATATATATATATATATATATATATATATATATATAGTTAGTTAGTTAGTTATTAGGTTGGTGCAAAAATAATGACGTAATAATGTCGTTTTTTGACGTTAAAAATACGTCAAAAAACGACATTATTGCGTCATTATTTTTGCACCAACCTAATATATAAGCCATCCACTATGATCCGCTTAGGTAGGTGTGTCTGGCTCTCTAGGTTTAACTAGGTCTGCTCTACTTACTGTATTGAGCTCTTTATTTTTTTATTTTGCTTACTCGAATCGTGTTTTTTTTCTTTGGGCTTTGCACTTGGATGCTAGACGATTATTTTCAGCTAACGTACATGTTCTTTGGTCTTTCTTTTTTTTATACCTTTTTTCCCTTTGGTATTGGTTTGATTATTCGCAAATCAAGACACCGAAGGTTTTCCGAACGAGTATAATTTCTTATACTTATAAGATTATTACTATATATATATACGAAATGGGATCTAATATGGATTCAGATCCACCAGAATGATAGCATACATTCCGGTAACGATGTTAAATTTTATTTTGGTTCAACTGAAAATCCTTTCAAATTTCGTTATCGAAGGACATTAGCCCATCTAAAATAGAAAAACGGCACTACTCTAAATACTTCTGGTAATTAAAGAATTACGGTATGACACCTTTTATCAACTGGGATATCGTAGCAAGAACCAAAGCTTATAACAGGAAAGGAAATAAATGTAACATGTCTAGTTATAAAATTTCAGACACTTAAATAACACTAGCTTATTAAACAAGAGAAATAAATTGATTGTTATATGCAGACCTAAAAATAAATATCTGCTTAAATACGTTGATCCAGATTAATTTTTAATGTAAATTCCGGTTTGTTATTTCTTTGGCTTTTTATTTTTTTTAAAAAACAAGCAATTCTTCTTCATACTTAATATAAAAATTATTTTTCACAATTTTTTTACACATATCTCGTATATTTTTAAATGTCAAATATATTTTTTAAAATTAAAAACTGTAATCCCAGAATGAAATATATAACTGCGCCAAAACTGCAATTACCAGATATTTTTTCAAATTTAAACTACGTAACGGTCAGCCTATACATAGCACCTGAAGACTGCGCTGTGCATGAAACTCCAAGTCATGCTATCGGCAAGGGATAAAATGTATATTTATTAATATATACTTAATAGCTCAATTTTCTTACCTCGAGCACTCTTTTATAAACACCAGCACTGTATGTGCGGTATATATATATATATATATATATATATATATATATATATATATATATATATTAACTGATTCATCGAGTCTGATAGAAACCTCAGGAAGCACTATACCAACTGCTCTTCCGGGCCTCGGAAGCACTGAACGGCCGTTTCGTCTGATTTGCAATCTCTTCGTCACCGAGGCCCGGCGGAGCAGTTGGTATAGTGTTCGCTTGCCAACCTAACTGTCGGGGTTTCGATTCCCTCGGTAGTGCATGCGCACTGCTGATGAGTCCCAAATATAGGACGAAACGGCTGTCCAGTGCTTCCTGAGGTTTCTATCAGACTCGATGAATCAGTTAATATAATTGTCAAATCATCCTCATTACTATATATACACACGTATTTAAAAATGTCGTGGATTTTTTATTTTTAATCCGACAGATTTTATCACTTTTTAGTGGATGCCCATATATGAGAAGACGCCTCCGTTTATTTATTAAATTTATTTTCGTCTACCGAGTGTTCCATCTTTTCTTTAATAAGATTTTTCGAATATTCAGACAGGTAGACAATATATATATGTGTGTGTGTGTGTGTGTGTGTGTGTGTGTCTGAAAATATATAGAAAATAGGAAAGAACTGGTTAGGTAAATAATCCAAATTTCTTCAGTGTTTTTGTTATTATTTTAAAAAAATAGTGCTCGATACAAAAGTAGAGCATAAATATAATTATTTATTTAAAAATATGATTCCAACACGCTACATAAGAGTTCTCATGTTCCAAAACAAGAGCCGAAAACTTCAATATAATTATTTGAATTAAATTGAATTAAAGTAAGCTCTGTTCCATCTCCAAGCGAAATTTTTTTTTGGAATAACTTATTTCTGAAATTTATATATATCAGTGACACCTCCCCATTCAAATTGTTAAAAGTCACCCCCAACCCATTTTGGGATGTGCCTCAGTTACACTCAATTTTTGTTACAAATATTCATTTCAGTGGGGAGCTGATTTTAAACTTAAACTGCTTCAACTGAACGGCAAAAATTCCCAGTCCTGAAAGACCCGGTTGTAGACAGGTTATACTGCTAGTACACACACACACACACACACATATATATATATATATATATATATATATATATATATATATATATATATATATATATATATATATCCACCATATTAGTGTTTGATTGATTCGTTTGTTACGGCTTATCAAACATTGACAAATTATTTGATGCCAGAAAATATTTTTAGATCGTTTTGGATGTGGTTGTAATTATTTTTAAATTGTTTAGATTGCATAGATTGTGTTGGATAGTAGATGTCAATGATCTAATAGGTAGTATTATATATATATATATATATATATATATATATATATATATATATGATATTATCTAATAAAAAGAAAGAACAGTAAGATATATAATCCGGTGTTCTTATAGATATTTTTATTTTTACAAAATAGTGCTC
>OZ010599.1:60037373-60057373 GCA_963932145.1 Acanthosepion lycidas | reverse complement strand
GTCAATCCTTCCTTCCTTCTTTGGTCATTCCTTCCTTCCTTCTTTGGTCAGTCCTTCTTTCTTTGGTCAGTCCTTCTTTCTTTGGGCAGTCCTTCCTTCATTCCTTCTTTGGTCATTCCTTCCTTCTTTGATCATTCCTTCCTTCCTTCATTCTTTGGTCATTCCTTCCTTTCTTCTTTGGTCATTCCTTCCTTCATTCCATCTTTGGTTATTCTTTCCTTCATTCCTTCTATTTTTGCTCATTCTTTCCTTCATTCCTTCTTTGGTCATTCTTTCTTTCATTCCTTCTTTGGTCATTCCTTCCTTCATTCCTTCTTTGGTCAGTTCTTTCTTCATTCCTTCTTTGGTCATTCCTTCCTTCTTTGTTCAGTCCTTCCTTCCTTCCTTCTTTGGTAATTCCTTCCTTTCTTCTTTGGTCATTCCTTCCTTTATTTCTTCTTTGGTCATTCCTTCCTTCCTTCCTTCCTTCTTTGGTCATTCCTTCCTTCATTCCTTCTTTGGTCATTCCTTCCTTCATTCCTTCGTTGGTCAGTTCTTCCTTCATTCCTTCTTTTCTCATTCCGTCCTTCTTTGGTCATTCCTTCCTTCATTCCTTCTTTGGTCATTCCTTCCTTATTTGGTCATTCCTTCCATCATTCCTTCTTTGCTCATTCTTTCGTTCATTCCTTCCATCTTTGCTCATTCTTTCCTTTCTTACTTCAATTTTTTTTTCTTTCGACTTTGCTCGCTCTTTCCTTGCATTCTTTCTTTTTTCTTATCTTCCATCCTTGCTCATTGATTCCGTCCTTCTTTCATTCTATCCCTGCTAACTCTTTCTTTCCTTCCAGTATTGCTCATTCCTTCCTAACTTCTATTCTTCTATCTTTGCTCATTCCTTTCTCCATTCCATTTTTGCTCATTCTTTCATTCCATTTTCTTTCTATTCTTCCTTCTTTCCTTCCATCCTTGCACCTTTTCTTCCATCCCTGTTCCTTCAATCCGTGCTCATTCCTTCCTTCATTTCTTCCCTCCTTGCTCGTTCCAGCTTTCCTTCTATCCGTGTTCATTCACTCCTTACTTCTTTCCTTTCATCCTTGCTCCTTTATTGCTCCTTCCATCTTTTTTTCATGCCTTGCTCTTTAATTCCGTCCTGCTTTCCTTCCATCGTCCCTAATTCCTATTTTCCTTATATTTTTTCTCATTCTTTCCTTCGTTGTATCCTTATTTTCTTCAATCCTCGCCTATTCTTTCTTTCCTTCTTTCCTTCCATCCTGTCCTCTTCTTTCTTCCTTTCCGTCCTTGCTTCTTTCTGTTTTCCTTCCATTTTGCTCATTCCTGATTCCTTCTTTCCTTTCATCCCCGCTCTTTCCATGCTTGCTACTCATTCCTTCATCCGCTCCACCTCACATTCCATCTTTGCAATTTCCATCTTCTTTCATTCTTTCCTTTCTTCCTTCTTTTCTTCTCTCCTTGCTCCTTCCTGCTATCCTTCAATCCTTAATCATTCCCTCCTTACTTCACTCCTTCCATAATTACTCCTATCTTTGCTCATTCATTCCTTTCTTCTTTCCTTCCATCCTTGCTCCTTCACTCATTTCTTCTTTCCTTCCATCCTTGATCCTTCACTCATTTATTCTTTCCTTTCATCCTCGCTCCTTCCCTCATTTCTTTTTCCTTCCTTCCTTGCTCCTTCCCTCATTGCTTATTTCCTTCCATCCTTGCTCTATCCCTCATTTCTTCTTTCCTTCCATCCTTCCATCTTCCCTCATTTCTTCTTTCCTTCCATCCTTGCTCCTTCCCTCATTTCTTCTTTCCTTCCATCCTTCCATCTTCCCTCATTTCTTCTTTCCTTCCATCCTTGCTCATTCTCTCATTTCTTCTTTCCTTCCATGCTTGCTCCTTCCCTCATTTCTTCTTTCCTTCCATCTTTGCTCCTTCCGTCATTTCTTCTTTCCTTCCATAATTGCTCCTTCCCTCATTTCTTCTTTCGTTCCATACTTGCTCCTTCTCTCATTTCTTCTTTCCTTCCATCCTTGCTCCTTCCCTCATTTCTTCTTTCCTTCCATCCTTGCTCCTTCCCTCATTTCTTCTTTCGTTCCATACTTGCTCCTTCTCTCATTTCTTCTTTCCTTCCATCCTTGCTCCTTCCCTCATTTCTTCTTTCCTTCCATCCTTGCTCCTTCCGTCATTTCTTCTTTCCTTCCATACTTGCTCCTTCTCTCATTTCTTCTTTCTTTCCATCCTTCCATCTTCCCTCATTTCTTATTTCCTTCCATCCTTGCTCCTTCCCTCATTTCTTCTTTAATTCCATCCTTCCATCTTCCCACATTTCCTCTTTCCTTCCATCCTTGCTCCTTCCCTCATTTCTTCGTTCCTTCCATCCTTGCTCCTTCCTTCATTTCTCCTTTTCTTCCATCCTTGCTCCTTCCCTCATTTCTTCTTTCCTTCCATCCTTGCTCCTTCCCTCATTTCTTCTTTCCTTCCATCCTTGCTCCTTCTCTCATTTCTTCTTTCCTTCCATCCTTGCTCCTTCCTTCATTTCTCCTTTTCTTCCATCCTTGCTCCTTCTCTCATTTCTTCTTTCCTTTCATCCTTGCTCCTTCCCTCATTTCTCCTTTTCTTCCATCCTTGCTTCTTCCCTCATTTCTTCTTTCTTTCCATCCTTGCTCCTTCCTTCATTTCTTCGTTGCCTCCATCCTTGCTCCTTCTCTCATTTTTTCTTTCCTTGCATCCTTGCTCCTTCCCTCATTTCTCCTTTTCTTCCATCCTTGCTCCTTCCCTCATTTCTTCTTTCCTTCCATCCTTGCTCCTTCCCTCATTTCTTCTTTCCTTCCATCCTTGCTCCTTCTCTCATTTCTTCTTTCCTTCCATCCTTGCTCCTTCCCTCATTTCTCCTTTTCTTCCATCCTTGCTTCTTCCCTCATTTCTTCTTTCTTTCCATCCTTGCTCCTTCCTTCATTTCTTCGTTGCCTCCATCCTTGCTCCTTCTCGCATTTCTTCTTTCCTTCCATCCTTGCTCCTTCCTTCATTTCTCCTTTTCTTCCATCCTTGCTCCTTCCCTCATTTCTTCTTTCCTTCCATCCTTGCTCCTTCCCTCATTTCTTCTTTCCTTCCATCCTTGCTCCTTCTCTCATTTCTTCTTTCCTTCCATCCTTGCTCCTTCCTTCATTTCTCCTTTTCTTCCATCCTTGCTCCTTCTCACATTTCTTCTTTCCTTCCATCCTTGCTCCTTCCCTCATTTCTCCTTTTCTTCCATCCTTGCTTCTTCCCTCATTTCTTCTTTCTTTCCATCCTTGCTCCTTCCTTCATTTCTTCGTTGCCTCCATCCTTGCTCCTTCTATCATTTTTTCTTTCCTTGCATCCTTGCTCCTTCCCTCATTTCTTCGTTCCTTCCATCCTTGCTCCTTCTCTCATTTCTTCTTTCCATCCATCCTTGCTCCTTCCCTCATTTCTTCTTTCCTTCCATCCTTGCTCCTTCTCTCATTTCTTCTGTCCTTCCATCCTTGCTCCTTCCCTCATTTCTTCTTTCCTTCCATCCTTGCTTCTTCTCTCATTTCTTCTTTCCTTCCATCTTTCCATCCTTACTCCTTCACTCATTTCTTCTTTTCTTCCATCCTTGCTCCTTCCCTCATTTCTTCTTTCCTTCCATCCTTGCTCCTTCCCTCATTTCTTCTTTCCTTCCATCCTTGCTCCTTCCCTCATTTCTTCTTTCCTTCAATCCTTGCTCCTTCCCTCATTTTTTCTTTCCTTCCATCATTGCTCCTTCCATCCTTCCTCATTACTTTTTTCTGTCCTTAGTTTTCATAACTTTCGGTACATCTTTTGGATACACGGCATCCTCTGCACTCTCCTCAGATTGACACCCAAACACTGTGAAATGTTCGTATCGAAGCTTCCGGCGCGAATACCAAGCAGTACAGCATACTGTTTCTAACATTTTGGCGGAATGAATTGCGTCATGGAGCTCTTTTACTCACAGACAGTGCTCAGATAACCTTACTATACTGTACAATCCACAAAATCAGAAACAGAAAATGCGCATGCGTGAAATTAAAAATAAAATACATTAGAAAATGGCGACAATTTACTCATCGCACCCTGTAAATATGTATTGTTTGTAATGTTGATCTTTTTAAAAATATTTTTACTGGTATTTTTACTATAAAAATGTATTTTTATACTTTCATAGTGTTTTGTTTTCGTTTGGTGGGTCACTATTTGCCCATAGTTGGGACCCTAACAGGTGCTACCACCTCGGGCAGGGGTGGACCTGGGAACAACAGCGATTAGGAGGTGATTTCACGCTCCTGAAAACTTGCAATGTTCTGACTAAAGGCCTTGCTGTCGGATGTAGTTTATCATCATACCGAGGAATATAATGAAAACATAACGAACATTCTGGGACAATACGAAATAGGGAAAAAATATTGTTATAGCTTACTATGATTTAAATATAAAATAATAATTGGAATATTTTAGTATATTGTCTACCATACAGAAAACAGAAAAAAAAAAAAAAAAAAAAAAAAAAAAACGCTTTTATGATTTATAAGCATTTAATAACACAAAGAAAGAAAAAATAAAAGAAACGTTTTACAGACATTGGTGCTCTGAGGATTTATGAGTTCTTTTAAATGTCCGCAGGTGTAACTTTGATTCTAGCAATGTTTCCAGGTACCAATTTAAAATTGTTTCTGTGTGCCTTCCTGTCCATACTGCGGCGGGTGCTAAACAAAAAAATGAACCTTTCGTTCGTATATATTCCAAAATAACATCGGCATCTCGGCTTATTTTTGGCCAATGAGAAGGTTTATTATATTTATTGCGTACCACGACATCAAACTAGAGACATAAAAAAACTGTTCTTTGTTGTGTTGGTTTCTTTTTAATTGGAAGAAATTTTAATTTCAATACCAAATATATGATAAACCTGATATTTTTGACGGGTAATATGCTGTTATTTAACACTTAAGAAAAAAACCGAAAACGATTCAAAAGCTTGATGCGCCTTGTAAAAATAATGAAGTAAATAATGATGTTAAAATTCTAATCAAATTAAACGCATTCAATGACGCAGCAAAGTCGGACAAAAAAAAAAAAAAAAAGAAACCTCAGTAAGAGCCACTATAAATATTTTTTTTTTTTGTTTAATATTACAAGTCAAAGAAGATTTGATGTGCACATTTTGTGGCTGGCTTACCATCCTAAAGATAAAATTTAAGAATCTTTTTCAACTGCGTTTTTCTTGAGTTAAAGAAAAGACTAAAAGAAAAAATGGAATCAAGCAACGACCGAAATTATAGAAATGCAGCAATAAAGACTGGATGTTTAATTTCTTTGCAAAGAGAATGATTTAAAAAAAAGAAAAGAAAGATTCAAAGAAGTCGGTCATTGTTTGATGCTTTGTAGGAAATTCGATTCAATATTGCCTTTGTGGTTCGGTTGTAAAGAAAGGTAACCGAGAAATGTTATTTCTAATAAGAAGCACAAAAGTTGTTCATTGATTTGTGATTTTGTTTTGTTGTCGAGACATAAAACATTGCATCATTGCCCAACAGTGAACTTGTTTCTAATTTGGTTTGTTCATGTGGACGTACGTTAAGCACCCAAGTGATCTTTGAAAATCTGATACATGAGAGAAATAGGCTAAGTGGATTACATCGGGCGGTTGGTAAAACGCCTGGCCAAGTGGTTAGGTCGTTTAATTTCTGGCCATGAGCCTCGGTTCGAATCTCACCGTGGTCGATTTGTCAAGGCACTGACCTCTTGATAATATTGGCGATTCCAGAGCGAAGCACCTTTGGAAAGGGTCTGAAAAGCATACGACGAGTTAACCCAAGTCTTGTAAGTGAAATTGAATAGACGGAACAGTTCCTAAGCCGTCAATAGCTGTCCTAGCACGAGATCGTAAGTCATCGTGGCCGAGGGTTGTTGGTAGTCTTTTGAGAACAAAATGAGCTCTCCAGATTATGCGCTGTATCCCAGAAGCTGTAACTAATGTCCGCTCAGCTAAGTTGCATTATAAACCACGGGTGAATTTTGGGGATTGAGCAGACGTCTGTAATAGGGTTTTCTTCCTCTCTACGTACGTTAAGAGCTATTTGTATCTTTGAAAATCTGGGGTGATATATGAGACATGGCCTCATATCCAGTGTGCTATTTTGAACGTTTTATGAACGTATGGTAGAGTGGTTATTTTTCATTCTGGCTATGAGACCTTTGTTCGAAACTCGCCATGGTCAAATTTTCGTGGAGGTAACTTCTTGATAACATTATCTCGCGGAGTTGAACCCAGCATGCGGCATAATTAGAATATAGCTGCAAACAAAACCAATCTATTTGAGTGGAATTGGGTAGACATCACCGTTGAGAAACTGCTAGCACAGAGTCACAAATCATCATGACCAAGGGTTTATGCGCACTGGCCTTGTTCGATATGCTGATCAGGTTATACGTTCTCTCCCAGAAACTGTAACTAAGGTCTGATCAGTTGGCTCTGTGGGTATTAAGCAAACAGAAATACTTCTGAGCAGGCGTCCGCAATGTATGTATAGCTGGCCGCTCGTATTCGAGGATACCCGTCTACTAGGGTAGCTAGCCAATCCCTATTGCAGACGCTTGCTCAGGCGCATTTTGTGTTTATTCAATACCCACAGAACCCACCTGTGGTTTATACTGCAAATAGGCTGAGCAGACCTTAGTTACAGTTTCTGGGAAAGAGCGTGTTATCTAGAATGACCAACAATCCGAACAACTAGCGTGATCAACAATTTGAATAAAGCCAGCACGCTCAAGCCCTCGGCCACGATGACTTGTGACTTGTGACTTCTTGTTAGCACAGCTATCGACAGCACCCAAGGGTTCCGTCTACCCGATTTTAACTCACAAGGTTTGGGTCAACCCGTGGTATGGTTTCAGGCAATTTCCAAAGGTGCCGCACGCTGGAATCGACCCCCTCCAGTCCGATAACATCAGGAAGACAAATCAGCCATGGTGTGATTCGAACCCGGGTCTCATGATCAGAATGCGAATGTTCTAACCACTCGGATAGGGATTATCATAGGGATTATCTAACTACTGTAACAGTTAAATCTACAAGAATAACAGCTAAATCTACAAGTTGGGGATGTTAAGATCAAGCAAGAAGTTTAAATATCGAGGAAGTGTTTTAATAGTTGACGGAAAACGGGACACAGATATCCAAAGTCACATTAGGATAGCAAAGGCTACCTTCCAAAAACTAAACAAAGTATTAAAAAACGATGATGACATAACCTATGGTGCTGTTCTAGGCTTGGCTTCAGTGCGGCATAAGGTCGAGAGTATGGAACAACCAGCAAGGATCGAACTCACTACTCGGTTGCAATTGATCTAGCAAGACAACCTTGTTAATCACTACACCATCTCGATATGCCCAAGGGAACTATTGTAAGCGTAGCTTAGATGTGGCACATAGCTGAAAATATGGGGCACCCGGTGAGGAATGAACTCTCTACTCAAACGCAAATGTTCTAGCGAGACATGCTTGCTTAACCATAACACCACGTCGATGTGTAGACATAAAATATGGAACTAATAAAAATTTGTCAATGTTTGTTTAATAAATAATCACTTGACCAATCCAGAGTTTCCGCACGAAGACCATATGCCACGGGTTGACCCAATAGTTGTGAGTGAAATTGGGTAGACGGAACCTTTAGGAACCGTCGGTGGTGGTGCTAGCACGAAGTCACAAGCCATCGTGACCGAGGGGTTAAGTGTACTAGCCTTGTTCAGACTGTTGATCACGCGAGATAATGCGCTCTCTCCCAGAAAGTGTAACTATGGTTTGCTCAACATAGTTGCAGTATAAACGACAGTTGGGCTCTGTAGGTGTGGAACAAGCACAAATGTGTCTGATCAGGCATCTGCAATGGGGATTAGCTACCCACCCAGTGCACTGGCATCCTTGTATTCGAGTGGCTGCGATATCTACATTTTATTGACCTACAAACAACTTTGAAAACTATGGTCAGTTCCAATTCACTCCTCTGACGGACACTCTGCTAGCCTTTTAACAAGCAATCACCTAGTTTTAAGAAGCAGGGTGTGTAAAAGTTGCAAGAAAAACAGATACATATTAAAGAAAGCTATGCAGAAACTATGTTTTACGGAACTATTGGCCCAACCCCACCAATTAAGCTATATTTTCAGAATTTATTCATTGTGTGGCTAATATTCGCCAAAAATATTTCTGGCTCCCTAGTTGCAAGCGATTCGAATAAATGAATCATGTTCAGAAATGTTAGTTCCAGAGATATACAATTTATAAATCGCGTGGCTAATATTCGTCAAAAACATTTCTGGGCCCCTAATTACAAGCGATTCGAATAAATGAATCATATTCAGAAATGTTAGTTCCAGAGATATAGAATTTATAAATCGCGTGGCTAATATTCGTCAAAAACATTTCTGGGCCCCTAGTTGCAAGCGATTCGATTAAATGAATCATATTCAGAAATGTTAGTTCCAGAGATATACAATTTATAAATCGCGTGGCTAATATTCGTCAAAAACATTTCTGGGCCCCTAGTTGCAAGCGATTCGAATAAATGAATCATATTCAGAAATGTTAGTTCCAGAGATATACAATTTATAAATCGCGTGGCTAATATTCGTCAAAAACATTTCTGGGCCCCTAGTTGCAAGCGATTCGATTAAATGAATCATATTCAGAAATGTTAGTTCCAGAGATATACAATTTATAAATCGCGTGGCTAATATTCGTCAAAAACATTTCTGGGCCCCTAGTTGCAAGCGATTCGATTAAATGAATCATATTCAGAAATGTTAGTTCCAGAGATATACAATTTATAAATCGCGTGGCTAATATTCGTCAAAAACATTTCTGGGCCCCTAGTTGCAAGCGATTCGAATAAATGAATCATATTCAGAAATGTTAGTTCCAGAGATATACAATTTATAAATCGCGTGGCTAGTATTCGTCAAAAACATTTCTGGGCCCCTAGTTGCAAGCGATTCGATTAAATGAATCATATTCAGAAATGTTAGTTCCAGAGATATACAATTTATAAATCGCGTGGCTAATATTCGTCAAAAACATTTCTGGGCCCCTAGTTGCAAGCGATTCGAATAAATGAATCATATTCAGAAATGTTAGTTCCAGAGATATACAATTTATAAATCGCGTGGCTAATATTCGTCAAAAACATTTCTGGGACCCTAGTTGCAAGCGATTCGAATAAATGAATCATATTCAGAAATGTTAGTTCCAGAGATATACAATTTATAAATCGCGTGGCTAGTATTCGTCAAATGAAAGGCAGAAAGCTGTGAAGTTGTATAAAATGTCGTCAAGTTCGGGATGTGAGCAAAGACAAGAAAATAAGGAAGGACGGTGGAGTAATGGATAGCGGCTCGGATTGAGAAATCGGGGAACCGAGTTCGAATTCCAGAAAGTGTAACTGTAATTCTATTACATTCACTTACGTGCTAATATGCTTGGGAAAGGTATGTATCCTCCTCTTCTCTCCCCCAGCTATGGGTAAATAGCAGGATGGCAACTGGTCTACCACAGAAAGAAATAGTAACCTACTGCGGGAAAATATCTGCCTCGTCAGTCATGTATCGAAAGATGCCTAAGCGTGTATCACGCATGGCACATAAATGATTGAATAGAGGAAGTGTCGGTAATGTAACCGTTAAACCCTTTTAACAGAGGACTGAAAAAATGATATCAAAATCCGAAGGAGTATTGAAATAGCGAAAGATGTCTTCCAAACGTTAAGCAAAATATTAAGAAACAGAAAAAAAATCAACTGAACATATGAGTAAAGAAGTTTTCAGCGTAATGGAAACAAAAAAAAAAGACGCTTAAAATTAGCATCAGAAAGCGACAATTGCAATTTCTTGGGTGCATATCGAGGAAAGAAGGCCTGGCGAACTTAACACTCACAGGTTATATCGAGAGCAAGATAGATAGAGGAAGGCAGTGGACCACATACCTGACGAGCTTGTATGAATGAATGTCAGAAAAGGCATTGGGTGGGAGTTATGGTAAAAATAGATACTTTACTAATATGCTACAAAGAATAGGAAATTGTGGAGAGCTACGATCGCCCGCTTATAAAGAGTTACATCACATAAAAGAAGAAGTAGTTTCTGTTGTTTCACACTAATGCTCATTGGAAAGGCATGAATCCGCCTTCCCTTCAGCTACTGGTAACATCGTAAGACCAACCAATCTCTAAGGAAAATAATGAAACTCAAACTGTAGAGAAGGCAGTAGAAAATCACCTATTACCATTTAAAAAAAAATAATAATAATCACAATACTGATATTGTAGATATTAAAGAAAAGAAGATACGGAGAGCCATGAACGTCAATATAAGAAAAAACTTCGCAAAACGTTGATGTATCTTATTAGCTATAAATCCCCACTTTTCGGTGACGGCCTCCCACTCATGATAAAAGTGCATCGTACTATTTAAATAAAATTATTGTTTATTTTAGCGTTTCTTTTCAACAGAAAAGTATGGCATCTATATCAAAGTTTGAACTAAAGTTTGTTATTTTTTGTTCGTTCTTCTTATTTTGTTTTGTTTTCCGTACACTAAAAGACTTCTGCAAAATAAATCGATGAGAACATGTGAAAGTTTCTTCTTAAAAGCTTCTACATTTTCTATGGAATCAACGTGACGAGAATTTCTTGAGGAATTTTTTTTTTATTTCTTAAGGAACAACTCGTTTATGTGTACTTGAACCTAGAAAAACAAAATAGAACATGTCTCCAGAATGTTTATGTCTGGAGTATGAATGTGTCCGAGTGACGTGATACACACACACACACACACACACACATATATATATATATATATATATATATATATATATATATATATATATATATATATATATATATATATATATATATATATATATATATATATTCCAATTAAAAGGTGCAATTATAATTTATAAATTCATGAATCATTCGTACAAAAAACAAATATAGAGGTTAATGATTTAAATGGCGAGAATACATCATCGCAAACAATATAAATATGATACATCAACCCCGAACGGGGATCATATCATTCAGGTTCGGGGTTGATGTATCTTATTTATATTGTTTGCGATGATGTATTCTCGACATTTAAATCATTAACCTCTATATTTGTTTTTTTGTATGAATCATTCATGAATATATATATATATATATATATATATATATATATATATATATATATATATATATATATATCATCCACAGACAGACTGTTTCTCTGTATCACAGCTCATTATTTTGGCTAGACGTCCTGTTGCCGCTAGCTAGGATCGAAACCCGGCTGAATTGGCGTCAGTTGAGATTCTACTCCTAGGCCGTTGGTGTACGGCAGGGATGAAGGTGAATTTAAGCGAATTTATTTTTAGATAAGCACGCAGTTGACTGAGAAAACTCGACTCACTTTACCGATGTCTTGATATATATTATTCAGCAAAAAAAAAAATCTTATTTTAGAAATATCGTTACTCTGGTCACAAAAGCAATGGTTAGTAAGAAATTAACCATTTTCCATATTTTTCTAGGTGTAAGCAAAGAGGAAATGATAGTTGCTACCCAAAGACAAAAATCGGTTTCTTGAAAATCAACAACAAATATTAGTTTTTATCATCAGTCATCAATGGAAAATATGACAGCGAAGTCCGAAGTTGCATTCGAATAGCGAAAGATAGCTCCTAGAAACTAATCTCTTTATCATTAACCGACATCGTAAAAAGCAAAGAGAAGAGTACTCAACTGTTATGTAGCATCTATCCTCCTGTATAGCACTTAATGCGGGACAATTTCCACGCAGATGCCGAGGAGACTTGAGGCAACAGAGATGTGTTTCTACAGAAGGATACTGAGAATACTTTACGGATATAAGCCAGTATTAAATGGATATCGGTTCGGAATGAGAAATCGGACAACCGAGTTCGAATTCTAGTCGGTTTCGTTACATTCACTTACGTAAAACTTGGGAACATTATGAACACACCTCTTCCCCGCCAGCTATAGGTTAAATAGCACGAAAAAGGGTTTTATAATCTTGGTCGGTAACCAGTCTATCACAGAAAGATACGGCAACCTGCAACTTCATTACACCAACGGCATATCTTTGTTAACGTGAAAACACCGACATCATTATAGGTCAAGTACAATTCTGGACAGTGCTTCGTTAAAAACTAAGATCATTGGCCTCGTGAGGCCTGCGCCATATTTTAACCTTTCCGTCAGTCGGACATAAATGAAATTATTGTTCCAGTGTCTCATTAGCAATATCACGAGTCTAGCTGAAGCGCTGCGCCTGCTGACGTGCTGTTAATCTGGTGAGACATATAGTTATATATCAAATGGAAGTTACGAGACCCTGAACAAATCCCCTGGAGGAGGTACGGCGGAGTAATGGATAGCCGCTCGGACTGAGTTCGAAATCCAGTCAGATCTATTACATTACGTGCTAATACCCTTGGGAATGGTATGAATCCACATCTTCTCCCCCCACCCCGAGCTATGGGTAAATAGCAGGACAGACCGGGTTCTATAGCCTTGGATGGCAACTACCGCAGAAAGAAATGGCAACATACTGCGGGATAAAAATCAGCCTCGTCAGTCATGTATCGAAAGATACATGATCGCCTAAGCGTGTATCACGCATGGCACATAACGGAGTGATTTTTCTTAGTTTTAGTATGTAACCCGTAGTTGGGGAGGGAGATAGATTCATACTTTGGTCAAGAGAAATGTAACGAACTCGACTGGAATTCGAACTCCTCCCTCCGATTTCTCATTCCAAGCCACTATTTATTACAACATCGGCACATCTTTGTTGACGTGGAAACACCGACATCATTATGGGTCAAGTACAATTCTGTACAGTGTTTCGTTGACAACTAATATCTTTGGCTTCGTGAGGCCTGCGCCAGATTTTAACCTTTCCGTCAGTCGGACACAAATGTAATCATTGTTACAGTGTTCCATTAACAATATCACGATTCCAGCTGAGGCGCTACACCCGGTAAAGTGCTGTTAATTTGGTGCTTCTTATGGTTCTATATCAAATGGAAGTTATGGGACCCAGAACAAACCACCTAGATAAGCGTCAGCTACCTCCTGCATTGAATGCAGATGTAATTTTTTTTTGTTTGCAGAAAGGATGTGCATTGTAGTTTAATGGATATCGGCTCAGAGTGAGAACTCGGAAAGCAGAGTTCAAATTCCAGTCGAGTTCGTTATATCCACTTACGCGATTAGAGCTATCAGTCTGTCTTGATATTTACCCATACATGGAGGGGAGAGAAAGAAAGAAAAACCAATGTGTTAAATACTTTTGCTACCCACTGTATGAGAGTGTGTGTGTGGGTGTTACTAATCGAAGTTTAACGAAATATTTATTTAAAATTATATATATATATATATATATATATATATATATATATATATATAGATAGATAGATAGATAGATAGATAATATTAGTGGTAAATATACATATATATGCAAAATCCACAGGTGCATATATACACATGTATATTTTAGAATAAAAAATTCCGAGAGGATAGAATCCAGGTAGAACTCAATGTCCAGGACAGAGTAAGGATATAATAAAAAGCTTTTTATCATATATATATATATATATATATATATATATATATATATATATATATATATATATATATAGGTAAATATGGATAAATATAGGTAAATGTACGAGCGAGCGTTCGTATAGAAATACATATATATATATATATATATATATATATATGTATTTCTATACACACATATATATATATATATATATATATATATATATATATATATATATATATATATATATATATAAATCTGTTTCTGTTATCTAATAGCCAGTTGAGTGTCGTGCAGTGCTGTCATTGGTCGACATATCGTAAATTAGTAAAGTTGATATATATATATATATATATATATATATATATATATATATATATATATATATTCTATAGTGTAAGATAAAACAGTGTCCAATGTTAAATAACAGAGCAGTTTAATAAATTAAGCAATGTAATTGATGTTTTACATTAATCGCATAGCTCGGAGTTTCATACATTCTGCATTCGTCAGGTGTAATTTTTGGGATTAACACCGCTTCTGTAATACTGTTGACCTTTTATTTTTTTAACAACAATAATAATAATCCACCCCTACAATAAAAGATCGCGCGATAAACAGAAATATTACAGTAGTGTTAACCGAAAAACGAATGCAGAAACTCCGAGTTGTGCAATCAATGTAAGATATTATGTATATTTCTTAATATATATATATTCAAACAAATATATATATATATATATATATATATATATATATATATATATATATATATATATATATATATATATATTTGTTTGAATAAAAACAGACCACTTTAAGGTTCCATGTAATAAGTTATTTCACCACGACCCCTTTAACAGGGCTCTGGATCATCAAACTTTACTTCCAAAGGTTGAAATGAAAAATGAAAAGAAATTCACACGTTTTTGATGGACCTCATCAAGCATATGTAAAATTAACGAAGTGAGGAAGATAAGATATGAGTGGGTTAGGTGTACCATTTCAATTCCTTATTCTTAACCCCCCTGTCTGTCGGCTAGACGTTGTTTAAGCCCAACGCGTCTTGTCTCTAGATATCGATGGGTATATATATATTACAATGAATCATTCATACAATAGGTAAATTAGTAAAGTTAATGATATAAAATCATTACCAATCACTCCATGAATGTTATAAATACGCAAGTATTTAAGGAAGATCTGATACAGTTTATAGTTTTAAAAAACAAAGATCCTAACATTCATCGAGTCATTAGTAGGTTAATGCATCTTTAAAATTTTGTTAGCGAAGTGATTTCGACATTTTATATCATTAACTTTACTAATTTACTTTCTGTATGGATGATTCATTGCTATATATATATATATATATATATATATATATATATATATATATATATATATATATATATATATATATATATATATATACACGCATTATCATCCACAGACAGACTGTTTCGCAGATCATCACTGTGGCTAGATGTCCGGTTGCTTTATAGCTAGGATTGAAACCCGACTGAATTGACGCTAGTCGGAGATTCTACCCCAAAGCCTTTGGTGCACGGCAGCGATGAACTTGAATTTAAGCGTATTTATTTTTAGTTAAACGCACTGAGACAACTCGATTCGCTTTTCTGCATTATTAGCACTAATAATCACTGTTTACACTTTCACACTTCCTCCCCAGACAGGTCACTCGAAATAAATTTTTCCGGAACATATATATTTTAAGACATTTTTATGTTTATACATTCTTTTTATAGATACAAATATTTAAGTAAATGACGTCACACATTATGAAATAGACAAAGTCTGACAATTATTTCATAATGTATGACGTCATTTGTTTACATTTGGATAAGCTTTGAGCAGATATGAATGTACGTGAGAGATTCATGTAAGATTGAAGTTTAAAAGCAGTAAAATTGACTTGCTAATCGAACGACCCTCCGTGGCTCGATCGGTTAAGGCACGTTGGGCTAAATGACGGTTCCGTATAGGATACAGGTTCGATTCCTGTCGGGGGACGAATATTTTCTATGAAAATCTCTCGGACATTCAGGCCGGTAAATGTTATAAATACTGTTTATTATAAACAGAGCATTTACTTAAATATTTGTATCTATAAAAAGAATGTATAAATATAAAAATGTCTTAAAATAATTGTCGGACTTTGTCCATTTCATAATGTATAACATATATATTGTATCACAGCTCATCATCCGGTTCCCTCTAGCTAAATTCTAGGTGAATTTAAGCGTATCTATTTTTAGATAAAGACAAACTGACTTGGAGAACTCCATTCGCTTTGCCGAAGAGTCTTTCATTATTAGCAGTAATAGTAACTGTTTACAAATTCACACTTCCTCCTCAGCGAGCTCAACCGAAATAAATTTTTCAGAAGCATAATATATATATATATATATATATATGAAAATATACAATATATATATATATATATATATATATGTATATATATATATGTGTGTGTGTGTGTGTGTGTGTGTGTGTGTGTGTGTGTGTGTGTGTGTGTGTGTGTGAAAATATAAACAAACACACCAATATACCATTACTATCTTCAAGAAATATACACACGAAAACTTTCAGGCTTACACAAAAATACCCACTAGAATTCAAGCGTACACACTCATCCACACATAGAGACATTAACAATACAAGACAAAGACACCTGACCAAGAGAAAAGAAACAATGGAAAACTGAAAGTACAGAAATTTTCTCTTCCATATTTCAATTCCAAAAGATTCCTGATGAAGTTTAATATAATCGAAACGTGTTAAATTTACAAAAGTTTCCTTTTTGTTCCATATCCTATCATATAGCAGGCAAAGAAATTACACAAATTCCTACAGAAGGCTGTAAAAGAAAGGAAGAAGAAAGCACTAAAGATTAATTGTAACAAGAATTGTAAGTGAATATATGATTGTCGGCAAAAAGAAAATGCAAAGAACGATTGTATTTTAATGAAAGCTTTCTTCCTTCTTCCTCGCCATTATTAGAATGGCAGTGTATTAAATATTTCATTTGAAAAAAAATTTTAAAAAAGTAACGTAAAATTTTGGAAGCAGACATTGATGTTTCGCCATTTTGTTTTCGCTGTTTTATTTTTGCCGCCATTTTCGACTATTCACTTAATTCTCTCTTCATTTTTTTAGCTTTTAAAACATCGACGAAATACATCAACAATTCGCTAGTTAACATTAAACATGCTATAGACACGACTTGGTCTTCTCCTTGTACAATTCCACAAATTATTGGGTTGGTGCATAATTATCAGGCGTTTTTCAATAATATTTATGACAAAAGAAAAATAACAATTCAACAATAAAATTTTTAAATAAGTATCATTATCTACACGCATTTCAGTAAACTGAAAATAAAATAATGATTTTATTTAAAAAAAAAAAGAAACAAAACAACAGTTTTTTATTAACAAATAACTCACCTACAAAAACGCCTGATAATTATGCACCAATCCAATAACTGACTCCTTCAGTGCTCTTTTCTTTACAAGAAGCAGATTAGACAAAAAAAACAAAAAAAAAACGGATGCTGCATAGCCCCTTCGTGCTGGGGGTGTTTTGGGGCGACAGTCTCGATTCCCTCATATGTTCCTTTATTATTTCTGTCATCTTCCGCTCGAGATTTTGACTTTCTACTTTATTAAACACGTCGACGTGTACATTTTTAACTAGCCAGTGGGGTCGCTCTATCACCCCCACTGGGGAGCAAGTTCCTCGCACACAAAATTTAACACGTCTGCATCCTTCGACGTGTCAAAATGAACTCCTCGTAAACACTTTCTAACTCTAACATTACCACGTTCGGCTAAGCCAATCAAAGTCGAGATCCCTATTTTGTCAACCAGCTGACCCGAAGGTCAGCCTCAGAAGCCAAACACCCTGCCACTAAAAAAAAAATTAATAGTCTGAAACTGTTATTTAACACGAAGTAATGCTGCCATATTTGGGCGGGAGCTGCCTAATCCAGTCTTTACAGCTTTGACAGAATTCAAGGTCGTTTTCACAGGATTGTCGGGAATGACATTTCCCTCCCAGTAACCTGTTTTCCCACAGACACAAGCCTATCGCTACTCCATCGCCACTTCAATGGAAAATGTTCAGACTATCCCCATCCTTTGTAAAAGGCCTTACTACTCATATGTGAACATAAACTCTCTTGTGGGTGATGCAGTCAGCAATGTGACGCCTGCAGTGGGACGTCAGTGAGTGATTTTTCGTTAGCGTTGCATTGATTGATTGTTTGTTAAATGTTAATATCAATTCCTTATGGGTCATATAATGCCGAAATCTAATATTCTTGGGAGCTTTAATATATATATATATATATATATATATATATATATATATATATATATATATATTGTGTGTGTGTGTGTATTTAGGCAGCATTTTTTCATTAAATAATATAGACAAGTTTTGTCTATTTATTTTAAGCAAATTCCCTGCATATCGTCTGATAAGCTTAATAACATTATCATTAAAAGACGAAAGAAAATCAACATATTGATACATGTTTTTTAATCCTATCTAAGCTTTCGACTTACATAAGCCATCATCAAAAATAACAAGTACATTAAATTAATAAATTAAACAATACACGGACATAGCAACAATGATAGTCTGTTTTGTTTGCATGGAAGATTTCCAAGCAACGATAAACTCGTGCATGCTGGAAGCGAAAATCGCACCGCGGCCCATGACATTACACATGACCACGCGAGAGTGAAAACGAGAAGTGTTATGTATGGGAAACCGCTGATATAAACCAAAGGTTTCTGTTATCAATTAGAGGCATTTAAGTATATTTGTGGAGTTTTTATAGTTTATTTTGTTCATGTTAGGTTTCAACTGTTTTATGTATATAGCTTCAAGAATTTTTAGTTTTTGTTTATTGTTTTCACGTTTAAGTATAGTTGTGTTTTCAATGAGGATTTTCCGGAATTGTGTATACGGTCAAGCATGTTGTTTTAAATGCCTAAATATGTTAGAATTATCATTCAAATGCATAGTAAAGCCTCGTGAAAGCGAGTTTATGGTGTGACCAACATAAGTATTATTTAATCCGTTGGAGATACAATCTCCCAGAGGAGATAGCCGACGATAGACGATAGACGATATGAAAGGAATTTGCTTAAAATAAATAGACAAAACTTGTCTATATTATGTAATGAAATATACATTAATATATATATATATATGTGTGTGTGTGTGTGTGTGTGTGTCTGTGTGTGTTTTATTACAAAAATGTATTGCTGCTTTTTTATGAAAATGTATTGGTGGTATTTTCACTATAAAAATATATTTTTGCACTTTCACTGCTGGGAACCTACCAGGTGTTACCACATCGGGTCAGTGTAGACCTGACAGCAAAAACAATTAAGAGATGATTTCACGCTCCTCAAAAGCTGCGGCATGTAGTTTATCACCATACCCAAGACAGGCATGGCATTCATTATGACCAGGTGAGTATATCCATGAATTTTCAGGCTGGCGTCCGGGGCAAGACATGGTAGCACTCAGCACTGTCAACTTAAAATAAGGTTCATATATACTTTGTTTTTGAGTAAACGCATCTTATTACTATATGAAACTCTGTGAACTTTGTATCTTGTGTGTTTGCCAGAAGTCATATATAGATAGTTGGGAAAAGAAAGATGTAAATTCATTATCTCGTAGAAAGTGCGGGAGGGAGCCGATTTTCTTACTTGAAAGTGTATCAGACATACGAAATCCGGCACCAAACAGCAATCGCACAGCTGTCATCAAGGTCCACGCCACTCTCGCTTGTGAACTTCACGACCTCAGGCTAAAAGTGACAGCGCTGACAAACTTAAAAAAATCTGCTTCAGACTATGGCAACACCGTCCACGGTAGGAAACAAATCTTTTGTATCCTCTTTACTATGAACCACGCACACACGTGTTGACTTTTTCACAGACATACATATAACATTTCATTGTTTGTCACATACGAACACAAAAAAAATTTATATTTTACTTCAGAATTTTATTAACCCAAACAAAAAGACATTACATGAAAATCGTTTGATTATTCTCAACGGCTGAATTATGCGCAGCCCTGCAACAATATTTGATGTTATTGTATCGAATCACAACAATTCGAATTTTGACATTCCAAGCTTTTATTGTTGTACTTTCTTCAAATGGATAATTTTTAATGTTGAAATCAACTTCAATAACTGCAAATAAATGTATTTATAAAATATCTCTACTTTCACAAACCCCTTTCATGTAAACAGTAAACACAACAATGTTGACCCAATGGGTCACAGGTGGTCTAGTATTAATATAAGATTCTACTAGACATAAAATCGGGAATCGTTT
>OZ010599.1:59934873-60032373 GCA_963932145.1 Acanthosepion lycidas | reverse complement strand
TAACAGAAAGAGGTCTTGTGAATAGGGGTTCCTCTCTAATAGACGACTCAAAAGAAATATCAACAGATACCACAGTGTGATCCGAACTGCCAAAAGGGCAGATTTGTGATGAGCTATATTTGCTAGGAGAGGAGGTAAGGAACAAATCAGGTAAAGAAGAATGTTAAACAGATTTATTAAGGAAATGAGTAAGGAAATCCAGTATTTGACCGAGAGATTGAGAAAAATTGAAAGTCTTGATACCGACAACATCAGTGCTTAAGCCACTTGACGTGATGTGCATTAAAATCAACAAAACAAAAATATTCGATGGATGTAGAGAAAGAGCCATTTCTATATTTTGTTATTTTTAATATATTACAGTCCTGGGAAGAAGGAGAGCGATAAAGGAAAAAGAGATAGCTAACAGAGTGCAATAACGAAAGTCGAAGGTTCATGAAAGAATCATCTGAGGACTCAAGAGACAATTCCCTTGCAATTGGGAGATTTTTTTCGAATATAAATCCCTGAGACATATCCTCTGTAACGAGTAGATAACTTGGAGCAGATAATTCATTGGTTGCAATAGAAGAATTTAAATTAGTTACGCCAAGTGCAAAGATATCTGAATGCCACAAATATCGAAGAAAGAAAGTTCGTGGTAGGGTGTGTGATTTTTTTGTTCACTGGTTTACACGTATTTCTTTTCATTGAATCTGTGATGAGAAGATTTGTTTTAAGAAGAAAATGGCCAAGATAATTATCACTATCAGCGATGAGAAGCCATCGCTAGTAGACTATTCTTTCAAATCATTTATCTTGTTATAAATTCGATTATCACAGAGCTCACCTTACTTCCAGCCTTAGGCCAGACTTAGCGAAACTGAATAGATCAACACCGCCTTTAAAACAATAACTTATATAGTCAGCACTAAATGGAATAACAGTAACTAGTATTAGAGAAAGGAATATCTAAAATACATTGCACTAAATGGCCAATGACTTACATCGGCACGGAATAAGAAATAGGTGACCCGAGTTCAAATTTCAATCATGTTCATTGCATTAACTTAGGCGCAAATAACCTTGAGAAATGTCTGACTCTACATTCTCTTCCAAAAAAGTAATTCTGAAAAAGTCATTGTTATAAAAAAAAAAAAAAAAAAAATGTTAATGCAATATTAGCTTGCAAAAAAATAATTATTCTTATAATCCAAAATGTTTCGGCTTTAAATAGCCTGCTATGGGTTGATAAGCCGTAAAACAAATCAAGCAAACAATTTTAAAATTGATGCTTAGTCTATTCTTGCTTTCCTTTACTGTCCTCTGTAAGAGCGCCTGTTGTTTACTTTCCTTCTCTGCTATCAACACTGTCTTATATGCTCATTTAATGTTGTTGAGATTATTACCGCAAATAATGAATCGATTGTGGATCAACGTAATTCGTTTATTCATTTATATATATTAAAAGCTTAAAAGCTGCACTTTTAAGATAGCTCCCGCGGAGAGGTAATTGGGCCACCGGCTCAAAAATAAAGTGACCTCTGGTCCAGTTCAGAAAACAGCAATGATAATTCTGAAGAAATAACTTTGAATTCCACAATTCACTTTATGGAACTTCAAAACTTCAGACCGATTTGGGCCAAAAGTCCGATTTTGGTCGAAATTCCAAATCAGGCTGAAAATTGAGTTGTTCAAATCGCAAACACTAGGCAAGAAACCAGTCTAGGAGAAAGAAACTTCTGAATTCGAACTAACCAAGATAAATCACTGCTGCTACAGTAGGGCAGGTCGATTTTGGAATCATGGTATTGCATTCAATTTGAAAGTTGAGATTTGACATGATAAATGAAGACACAAAATATGTTATTCCAAATCCTTACCGTTTTTTGAGGAAATGAATTTAAAGATTAAATTTAGCTTCCAAACCGTAGGGTTGGAATTTCATTCCTTTGATCAGTGAAAGCCTTAAAAAGCCTTATAAAATTTATAATTTACTGAAGCTTTACAAATTGTATATTGTATTCCACAAAGTAAGAGGTAAGAAGCACAGTTTATGAGGATATGTGGGGAAGATAACGGTTAACCCTAGACTTGAACAGGTTAAGATTGTAGTGATCGAGGAAGCATCCTCTTGGGAGTCGGTTCCACAAAGTAAGAGGTAAGAAGCACAGTTTATGAGGATATGTGGGGAAGATAACGGTTAACCCTAGACTTGAACAGGTTAAGATTTTAGTGATCGGGGAAGCATCCTCCTGGGAGTCGGTTCCACAAATTAAGAAGTAAGAAGCACAGTTTATGAGGATATGTGGGGAAGATAACAGTTAACCCTAGACTTGAACATGTTAAGATTTTAGTGATCGGGGAAGCATCCTCCTGGGAGTCGGTTCCACAAATTAAGAAGTAAGAAGCACAGTTTATGAGGATATGTGGGGAAGATAACAGTTAACCCTAGACTTGAACATGTTAAGATTGTAGTGATCGGGGAAGCATCATCCTGGGAGTCGGTTCCACAAAGTAAGAGGTAAGAAGCACAGTTTATGAGGATATGTGGGGAAGATAACGGTTAACCCTAGACTTGAACATGTTAAGATTGTAGTGATCGGGGAAGCATCCTCCTGGGAGTCGGTTCCACAAAGTAAGAGGTAAGAAGCACAGTTTATGAGGATATGTGGGGAAGATAAAGGTTAACCCTAGACTTGAACAGGTTAAGTATGTAGTGATCGGGGAAGCATCCTCTTGGGAGTCGGTTCCACAAAGCAGCGGTTCGTGGGAAGAAGCTGCTTAAGTGGCACTTATTTCTCAGCAACAGAATATGAAGGGAATCAAGGTGGTTCGCTACAATGTGCGTAGACTGCCGGGTCTTAGCCGTAAAGGTTAGAACTGGTGGAACAAAGGAATGTATTTCGTCTGAGCACTTTCCAGGGAAACAGCGACAGAGTAGCGAAATGACTGGCGATGTTTCGTCTGTAAGAAAGGGCCTGTGGGTAATAGTTTGTTACTCACATGAACCCGTAGACCCTTTTGAACTCTATCAACACTTGAAAGGGGTGGATGAAGATATATATGACAACAGTACTTCATTTTAGGCCTGATCTGACTCTTGCAGAAGCAGAGGATAGCTGGAGGAGACAGGTACTTTCTGAAGTGGTACAGAGTACCGACCATTTTTCCAGTATCTTTCGCAATAGGTCTTATGTACAACTTCCACTTGAGGTTTCCGAGAGGCGCTCAAGGCACAGGGCATCACTGAGGAAACACACATTTATCATGATTGGCGATAGTTCAGGGCTTGGTCGGCAATGGCGGAACGTCACTAGTTTGGTTTCTCGAGACACTGAATGTAACCATCTAATTTTTCTCTCGCTGAGCTGTTAAAGCTAGGTCAGAGCAGAGATCAGCTGCCAGATTATGGTCATCTAGAGTTTTGGAGGTGTATTCATATACCATTGCATCATCAGCATCGATATTCACAAAAAATTAGAGTATACTCTTAGATCATTTAGGTAAAGTAGAAAGGTTGACCCGAGAGGCGTGCCCTTGGGAGACACCTACGTTGATCTCTTGACTTTGGGAGGACGGGCCATTAACAGTTAACTTCAGGAAGATCTTTATAACTTCTAACGGGTGGGTCCCTCATATGGTGACATATGGTGATACTGATTGGATAGAATTAGCCTTATGGTGTATTTATAGCGATAGTGCTAGGCTGAATTGTCGGGTTAACAGCGACTAAACCGGCACCTCCACTCAAAATCAGAAATCAAGCAAGTACAAAAATTTAAATATCTGGGAAGCATTTAAACAGAGGTCGTAAAGCGCGTGACCGAAATCTCAATGTGCATCGGGATAGCGAAACGAAGCAAAGGAGTAAGAAAACAGGAAATATTTCATTAGAAACAAAGAAAAGAGTACTGAACTGTTATGTAATATCAGTGCTCCTATATGGCAGTGAATGCTGGGCAATCGCCTCACAAATGATGAAGAGACTTGAAGCAACAGAAATATGCTTCTACAAAGAAAAGAGTCCTGAACTGTTATGTAATATCAGCCCTCATATATGGCAGTGAATGTTGGAAAATCTCCTCACAAATGAAGAAGAGACTTGAAGCAATATAAATGTGTTCTACAAAGAAAAGAGTCCTGAAATGTTATGTAATATCAGTCCTCCTATATGGCAGTGAATGCTGGACAATCTCCTCACAGATGAAGAGACTTGAAACAAGAGAAATGGGCGTCTACAAAGAAAAGAGTCCTGAACTGTTATGTAATATCAGTCGTCCTATATGGCAGTGAATGCTGGACAATCTCCACACAGATGAAGTAGAGACTTGAAGTAAGAGAAATTTGCTTCTACAAAGAAAAAAAGTCCTGAACTGATATATAATATCAGTCCTCCCATATGGCAGTGAATGCTGGACAATCTCCTCACAGATGAAGAAGAGACTTGAAGCAATAGAAATGTGTTTCTACAAAGAAAAGAGTCCTGAACTGTTATGTAATATCAGTCCTCCTATATGGCAGTGAATGCGGGACAATCTCCTCACACAAACACGCACGCACATAGGGAGAGACAGACAGACAGACAGAAAGACAGTGACATAGATAGATAGATAGATAGATAGATAGATAGATAGATAGATAGATAGATAGATAGATAGATATCGCATATTCCGTGGTGGTGATGATAACAAAGTGTTCTATGTATAATACCAGAGCTAACATTTGTACTACTAATGATAAATGTACATTTAATTCCTCACCGATAAGCATGCACGATATAATCAGTAACTGGCTGTTGGTTCTTCACTAAGAGGCATATGCACAAAGATGGTAATTAAGTTTTAAACATACATGTGCAGACAAGCAGACAGCCATAGGCCTGAACGTCGTCTCATCCAATGCAGTTTTACACGTAATCCTAAAAATATTCGCAGCAAAGCAAACGATAAACAAGGTAAGAAGTAATTTATATCTTTCATGCAAAAAAAAAAAAAAATATATCTTTTACGTATTTTTCTTTTCTTTTCTTTTTTTTTTTTTTTTTGTTTTTTGTTCCGGAAGAAATATTTTCGTTGGCGTTTCTGCCATCTTAAAATCTTCTTCCTTTTTTTTTTATTCCGTCTTTCCATCCTCCACCTCAAACCCCGATATTCCTTCAAAGTTTATTTTGATTTGTCGATGCTTGTCACAATTTTGAGAAAGCGAAACAAACAAAAACTGAAAAATAACAAACAAATAGGAATTAAATAAGCTTAAAGATGCCGGGCGGGGCAGGGAGGGGCAGGGCGTGGAGGTGCGTGGGTAGACAAACGGAACAGCTGTGAGTCCCTTCGCTAAAAAGCGGCGTACGTACACCCTTGTGACTAAGTTGCTTCACAAACGTCTGTGACTCACGCATTGGGTTTATCTTTCTTTAGAATATATATATATATATATATATATATATATATATATATATATATATATATATATATATATATATATATAGTGAGTGCATTGGGGCAGCAGATCGTTATTTAAACATGTATGTTAAATATAACAGACAATGAAGGTCTATTATGTCTGATCATGAGCTGTTCTAAAGTTCGTATCTTTGCTTTAATTTCGGGTGAAAATAAAAACAAAAATTGTCCAACATTTGGATATTTTTTTTATCAAGTTGGTCCTTGATCTAAGCTTTCGGCTCACTTTTCGGCCTTTCGCCTGGCATAATGCCATACAATCGCATCTTGAAATTACACTGCGACCTGTGTCTGCTATTCCGCGACAGTTATCGTCGCATAGCAATCTTCGATATCAGCATAACAAAATATCATTTTCGATGGTGAATATCTCTGTTAAAATGTCCCTATAACCACTCTGAACATACGAATTTTAAAACGGCTCATGAACAGACATAATAGACATTCAATGTCTGTTATATTTAACAATATATATATATATATATATATATATATATATATATATATATGATACAAAATATAGTTTTAATGTATGCTATATTTATGGGTCAATATCAAGCATAGGGCGAATGTAAATGGATATTGATTTTCTATCTGTTTTATGCTTAAAAGCAATTGAGTTTAACTATGAAACAAAATATATGCCGGTGAGTGTTGATATATATATCCAGGAGGCTCAGTCAGAGAGAATCTCAGTTGAGTTCCACCACGGAATGTGGGAGTGAGCGGCGCTTCTTAGAGTCTGATTTGCAATCTCTTCGTTACCGAGGCCCGGCGGAGCAGTTGGTATAGTGTTCGCTTGCCAATCTAACAGTCGGGGTTTCGATTCCCTCGGTAGTGGATGCGCACTGCTGATGAGTCCCAAATATAGGACGAAACGGCCGTCCAGTGATTCCTGAGGTTTCTATCAGACTCGATGAATCAATTTATATAATTATCAAATCCTCCTCATTACTATTTATATATATGGTGTATCAAAATATTTTTACAAACTTTGGGAACATGTTCCTCACACCAACAAGGACAAAAATCCATATAATCATATGTCCGCAAATCCATCGTTGCTTATTAGTATAGTTAAGACCACGCCCACCAATAATAATTTTTGGTAGGGTCTCCAGTTTCCTTAGGACAGTGTCGCTATAGATGTTGAATAAATCTGGCGAAAAGACGTATCCTTTTCTCACGCCCTATTTTCTATTTTTGTATAGCGAGTGAATTTATTTTCTATCCATATGCAAGCGGAATGCATCCGGGTTCTGGATTGTTTTAACAACTTTTCCTAGGAGTTCAGTTAGAGATACTGAAGGCAATGCGATTAAGCTTTTATTAAATTAAAATGTCTGCAACTAATACTTGTGGAAAATACGACCCTAATCGACTTATCCACATACAAAAAAAAAACAGTTAAATATAATGGAAACAGTGGTAAACCACATTTCTGCAACTTCTTGTTTTGTTTTTGTTTTTTTCCAGATCCGTGGAGATATTGTCCAACATGCGTTGCCATATAAGAGGATGAATATCACGTAGTAATACAGCCCTCTTTTCTTTGTTTCTAATGAAAATTTTCCGTTTCACAGCACCTTGCTTAACTTTTGGAATGTTTCTTTCGCTAGCCAGCGCGTGTTCGGATCTGTGCCGCGTTTTCTATCCTCTGTTAAAATGCTTCTCAGATATTTAGACTTCTGCAACTGCTTGATGTTTTCAATTTGTAACTCACATCTTGGACCTTTTCTTTTGCTGACGAACTTACTTGCTGTCTTCTTGCAGTTAATAGTTAGTCCTTTCTTCTCGCTTTCTTCTTCCACCCTGTCTAAGGGGTCCTGTAGTTTCCTTTCCGAGTTGGCCATCAACTCAATGTCATCTGTGCACATTATATTTCTAAGATTACACCCAGCGATGATAAAACATTTTTGTGTTTCCAGTTCTCTCACTGTAGATGTTGAATTAATCCGGCGAGAAGACGCATCCTTGTCTCTCCGATTTTTCTATTTTGGAGCAGCTACTCAAATTCATTTTCTATCCTTATGTAGGCGTTTTTCCCCCAGTATAAGTTCTGGAATATTTTAACATCTTTTCCAAATACATTATTATATACCTTACCTATGAACACTAATAGATATGTCCCAGTCCTCATAAATACATTGGGCACTATTGTAAGTGGTGTAATATAGTGCCTATGTAGTTCACCACTATCAGTGGTTTATCTACTTCACGCCGCTGGCGAGTACTGTAGTTTGTTGATGCTATAAAGATTACCATTTCGTTTCCAACTTCCGTTTTGGTTATTCCTCATTCAGTAATTCTTCCTAGGTTACAACATGCATCCAAAACGAAATTGCTCTCTTTTAAACGTCTGATAGAACCCTTTTTGCCCTCCGTCCGCATGGCAGATGCTAACTTCCAGAAGAAAGAATTATCGCGCCTTCTCTGGCTAATGATTTCCGCTGACAAGTGGAATGTTTATATTCAATCAGTTGCTTGGTTTGCTCCGTCTATGCATAAGAATCTATCTTACGCATTTATGTCTACAATTCGTCATTGCTTTGAATATTGCTGCCACATATAGCCTGATGCTTCTGCTCTGTGTTTAGAGATTCCTGCAATGTTATTGGTCTTGATCTGGCATTTCAGCTTCAGTCTCTTTTCCACCGCCGTTACGTAGCTTCCCTCTGCCTTTCTATAAATATTAGAAGTTTATGTTGAATTCCTCACAGTATTTAGTATTGTTGAAGTGATCGCTAACATTTTTTATGGAGATTTACAAACTCTGAGTATCGTTCAATTTCGGAAATCAATTTAAGTATTATTTTAATCACTAATTTTTTTTTAAATAGTCGGTATATTTTGTATGTTAAATAATAAAACTTAATATTTCCCAAAAAATTAACGAAAATTTATTCTACTAAGCTACGTACCCTAGTAAAACCAACTGTACTTTGTACCCCTTTACCTGTTTATACTTCTTCACAAAATTTGATTTCGATCTGTCAATGTATGCCTATTTTAGAGGGTGTGACGGACGGACTAACGGAAGTCACAGAATTTTATATATAGAAGTTAGATAGATTTTCATGGTAATTGTTCTGATGAGCTTTCCTCTATGTCATCTAGATTTGTGGATTTAAGCGCAGTACTAGATTGGCAGTTAGGTTTCATCATTTTACTGTTGAAATGGCTAGATACAACCGCAAATTCCATGCTAATAATTTCTTCTCTCGCACTTCTCGCGTGTGGAAATCTCTTCTGGCTTCTTGCTTCACAAAAATTGGTCTTCAAAAATTTCACTATGGTCTTCAAAAATGTAAATGGAGTATCAGTCGTTATCTTCTGTCTTCTTAATTCTTGGTCTTTTATTGTTCTCTCTCCTTTTCTTTTTCTCATATTCTTTCACTCAGTAACTCCTTGTGTCAGCGGTTTCATTGACGTGCTTGGGGGAAAATGAACGTGTGAGTAATCAGGAACTTTTAAAGAAATTATATTTAAGTGTTTTATATTTAAGATCAGAAAGCGGCAGTTGTAATTTGGGTAGGGGGCGTAATGAGTAAAGGGAGTTTTCAGAATTTGATGCTTACGGGACACATTGAAGTGAAGAGGGGCAGAAATAAACTCAGTAACTCCTTGCGTCTTAGTGACTTGCTTGCCTTGTTTGGGGTGAAATGATTAAAAAGTTGAGATCTATTTGAACTTCTATTCAAATAGATTTTCTGTCGCAGTTTGTCAAATGATTTTGCATTATCTATGAAACATAAGTGCACATTCTTTTGCATTTGTATTACATTCCCCAGGGTTGCAACGGGAGATCTTTTATTTTTCCTTGTTTTGTTTTTTGTTTTTTTTTTGTTTTTTTTTTTGTTTCTTTTTTTTTTGTTTTTTTTACAGAATATAGTAAAAAGAAAATAGAATACAGTAAGATTATGACTGTAATCTTAATCAGAATAAAATCGATTTAAATACCCTGATCGTTTATTGAACATTTTGTTTATTGAAGTCGGCTTCAGTACATTTATTAGTTATGAATTTAAAAAATTACTATAAATTTATTCAACTCTTAAAATCCATCAACATTTTTTGTTGCAAATAAATTTGAAAAATTCCTCTATATAACTAGTCCATGTAAATGTATATGCGTTCCAATAACTTGGAGCGATTTTAAATATGAATTAAGTTTAAGCGTCTAATGATTTTTTTTTTTTCTTTTACTTTCACATTTAACAAATTAAGCCTTTGGTAGTTTCAATCACAGAAAGATTAACAATCAAAGAATTTGTTAAAATTATCGAAGCCTATTACGAAAATGGACGTTCAAACAGAATTTGAATGAGAAGTTCCCAGGTCGCATTATCTATCGAAACAGCGAAGTCAATTGGCCATCACGATCGTGCGACGACGTCTTTAGATTTCTTCTTTTCGGTCATCTCAAAAGTAAAGTCTATGCCAACAAGCCAACAACAATTCAACAACTGAAGGTTGAGATAATAAGGCATATTGGTGAGATCGCGCAGCAACTATGCAGAGACGTCATCAAAAATTTTGACCATCGAGTGGAGGTGTGCATTGGCAGACATAATATAACATCCTGAATAATGTAATATCCTGAGTAATACGCTATCATAAATAATATAATATCCTGAATAATACGGTATAATGAATAATATAATAGCATGAATAATAGGCTATCAGGAATAATATAATAGCATGAATAATAGGCTATCAGGAATAATATAATAGCATGAATAATAGGCTATCAGGAATAATATAATAGCATGAATAATATAATATCCTGAATGATACGCTATCATGCATAATATAATATCCTGAATGATACGCTCTCGTGAATATTATAATATCCTGAATAAAACGCTATCATGAATAATATCATATCCTGAATAATACGGTATAATGAATAATATAATATCCTGAATAATAGGCTATCATGAATAATATAATAACCGGAATGATACGCTATCATGCATAACATAATATCGTTAATAATACACTATCGTGAATATTATAATATCATGAATAATATAATATCCTGAATAATATAATATACTGAATAATACGCTATCATGAATAATATAATAGCAAGAATAATATAATATCCTGAATAATAATCATTTATGAATAATATAATATCCAGAATAATACGCTATCATGAATAATATAATAGCATGAATAATAGGCTATCAGGAATAATATAATAGCATGAATAATATAATATCCTGAATGATACGCTATCATGAATAATATAATATCCTGAATGATACGCTATCATGAATAATAGGCTATCATGAATAATATCATATCCTGAATAATACGCTACCCTGATTAATTTAATATCCTGAATAATATTATATCCTGAATAATACGCTATCATGAATAATATGATATCATGAATAATATAATATCCTGAATAATATTATATCCTGAATAATACGCTATCATGAATAATATGATATCATGAATAATATAATATCCTGAATAATATTATATCCTGAATAATACGCTATCATGAATAATGTGATATCATGAATAATATAATATCATGAATGATACGCTATCACGAATAATATGATATCCTGAATAAAACGCTATCATGAATAGTATAATATCCTCAATAATATAATGTCCTGAATAATACACTATCATGAATATTATAATATCATGAATAATATATAATATCCTGAATAATACGCTATCAATAATAATATATCATGAATAATATAATATCCAGAATGATACGCTATCAGGCATAAAATAATAACCTGAATAATACGATAACGTGAATATTATAATATCCTGTATAATATAATATCCTGAATAATAGGCGACCATAAATATTATAATATCCTGAATAATATAATATACTGAATAATACGCTATCATGCATAATATAATATCCTGAAGAATATGGTATAATTAATAATATAATATCCTGAATAATATCATGTCCTGAATAATACGCTATCCTTAATAATACGCTATTATGAATAATATAATGTCCTGAATAAAACGCTATCATGAATAATATAATATCCTAAGATATCCGATAAACTACATCCCCGTGTCCTGAGTAAGACGATAAACTACGTCCAACAACAAGGCCTCTGATCAGGAGGTCTTCAGGAGCTTGGAACCACCTCTTAATTGCTGGTGTTCCCAGGTCCACCCTGGCCTTGTTAGGGTCCCAGCTATGGGCAAACAGTTAACCCCCAAACTGAGGTCAAAGCACTATGAAAATGTAAAAATAGGTTTTAATACCAGAAATACTTTGTAAAAAATTGTTACCAACAATACATTTTTGAAGAAAAAAATATTACCAGCAATACATTATTAGCAACTATACTTTTTGAAAAAAAATATTACCAGTAATAAAAATTTGTCGACATTAAATAACCCATTGAGTTGATATGCCGTAAAACAAAACCAACTAAACGAACCCAAACTATTAGGTGTTCTCAGATGGCGCTTTTATTCTACCTTTTTAAATAACTTAGCCATATTTCGACAATCATATGTTTGTTGGACATGACATCCAACTCATTCTGAAATGTGTACGCTAACACCTGTATACACCCTTGTACAAATTCATTGAAACAAGCGATTTAGTTTCCTTTATTTCACCATATGGTCAGTTTTAGGCCCACTGAAATGACAGGGTGTAATCAATTTCTATCTTTTACTCAGATTAAGTCATTTGCAATGGTGTGCAGTAATATAACTATTTTTGGGGTGTATGATGAAATTTGTTTGGACTTGAAAAATATTGCGCCATCCGTGATTGCATCAGATTTTCATCACACTCAGACACTATTGCCTCGACTGTCGATTAGTTGTCCTACGGCCATTATCTGCGATGGACGTTACTCCAAGGAAGCATACGAAAATTGTTACGCTGCACGAACAAACTGGCAAGCCTTACCTATGAACAAATCACAGTACTATAGACTGGCCCGGAATTTCTCCTGATTTAAAGCCACTCAAGAATCTGTGTTCAATCTGCAAGGAAGGACTTCATGGAATGGACATACAAAGTACTAATATGTACACTGAGTCATGTTTCATTGGTAAAATACGAAAAACAAAATTAAATAATAAGGGAATTATTCATTTTGTTTGAAGTATGTACAATCGTCAAAGATTTAAAAGCAACATCAATGGTCCTCATGTCTCGAATGAATAAAACCCGTAGGTTCTAGCAAGGACTATTCTTCTTCAAACCCACAACCTTTGCAAATTAATTGAAGCAACAGCTTTAGTTTCATTTCTTTCACTATAGGGTAAGTTTTAAACCCAATTGATTTCTATTTTTTCCTCGGATTAGACACTATTTTCCCGACTGTCGATTAGTTGTCCTACGGCCATTGTCTGCAGTTAACATTACTCCAAGGAAGCGTACGAAAATTGTAACGCTGCACGAACACACTGGCAAGCCTTACCTGTGATCAAATCAAATTACAATAGACTGGCCCGGAAACTCCCTTGATTTAAATGCAATCGAGAATCTGTTGTCAATCTGCAAGGAACGACTCCGTGGAATGAACATGAGCACTGGGTCTTGTTTAATTGGAAAAAATACGAAAAAAAATTAAATAATAACGGAATTATTCGTTTTGTTTCAATTAACTTGCACAAGGGTGTACAACCATTTTCTCAGATCAATAATTAAAAATTACTTCAAGCGAATGCATCCTTTAGGCTTTAAAAAAGACAATCCTTCACCAAGTCCTATAGAGTGGCACAAAAGAATTGAAAACAAAGAGCCTTACTAAATAACAAAAACAGCATCGCAACAGCACATGTAAATAGAAGTGAGACTAATATTATAACTGTTAACGTTTTATGCTACCATAAGCAAAAGGTTTGGAAGAAAATTCCTATAAGTACTAGAAAGAGCGATAACAGTTAGTGGACTTGAAAACTTTAATCTCCAGAAAAATGTAAATAGAAAAGAGAATTATAACGAAAAGGGTGACGTTTGACACTGCCGTAAAGAAAAGGCCTGGTAGGAAACACCCATCAATACTAGAAAGAGCGATAAGAGTTAGTGGACTTGAGAAGTTTTAAGGAAACGTTTTTATGAATTTCAACCGACTTTGATGTTAACTGCTTTGTCAATGAATGGAGACGGTTATCTCACCAATAACAGTGGTTACGATTTAATTTTATTCTTTAAAACTATACTTGCCTTTAAGAACTTCCGGGTTGCTATTAAACCAGCCGAGCTTTACGGAAAGGGTTAATTTTACAATTAACATTAGTCGTTTGTTGGTTGATTGGTTTATTTTGTTTAGCGGCATATCTACGTGTTATTAAATGCTGAAATTGAAATATTTTGAACCCCGATTTTATGACTTCAACTAAATATATTTTCAACGTAATTGTATGCCTTCAACTACAGATAAAATGTATTGTTGGTCATTTTACTATATGTAATGTTGGTACTTTTTAACATTCAGAACTAATCTTAAATCTTATATATATATATATATATATATATATATATATATATATATATATATACACACCACTGACCCGTATATATATAAATAGCCGAGAAAAATAACAGCACACGTGGCCTGACGATTGCATATAACATGAAACAGACTGTTGCCTCTAAGTGTTGACTTCTATGTTCACTTTTATATATAAATACTTTTATATATATATATATATATATATATATATATATATAATTTGTGTATTTAGGCAGCAAATTCTTTTTCAGGCTTATCTGATTGAATAAATTACAGACATTATGTCTGCTAATTTTTAATAAAATCCGTTCATACTCACGAATAACCTTCCATGTATTGATGTTAAAGGATGAAAGAAATGCGTTATAGCTGTTTAAATTTCCATTTCCCAATGCTCGACACATTTGTCAATCGTTTTGCATTTAAAAGCATAATGAAAAAATTACTGTTATGTAGTAGTTTCACAGTGGAGGCTTGTATTTGTACTAAGTCGGTCATAAAATAGGTTCGACGTACAAAACGTTAGGAACTTGATGTAATAGGTAATAACGCACTAATCTAGTTGGGGTGGCTGATACTTTAATATTCGACTAACGGTCGTCCGACATCGACTGACTGGCCAACTTACTGCCGATTGACTTGTTACTCCTACTACTCCTACTTATTATTGGTAGGAGAGTCTATTAACTATAGAATAGGTGTGTTTCACTGTAACAATTACAGTAATGGATAACAACGCACATCTTTATATAAATACTTATACTAATGAACGACTTGTTTTGTACCACTGAAGATGATCTTGGAAGAAGATCGAAAGTACTTTGATAATGCTAAATATTCGGCCAATGAATGCTGAATGTTTCATGGATTAAGTTTTTTTTTTATCATTTTACTTCAGACAAGGCAATAAAGCCACTAAGACGCAGGAGGTTAAATTAATTTCACTATTATTATTACCATTATCATATATTTCTTGTGTTGTTTTTTAACCTTTTTTTTGTTCATTATTTTCAGCTAGAACATCCGAATTCAACTTATATATTGTAAAATGCAATACACAAAATCTTAACAACCAGAACAGTTCGCATGTTTCAAGTCAGAGATCGGGTCTGGCATAAAAATAGAATGAAATCAGTCTGCAAGTAAAACATTCTTTACAAAAATGTCAGTGCATTCAACAATTCTCCTGTGACGTGTATAGAAAAGGCTTAAGCTTATTACACGATCATCATACTCAGATATGGAAGCTCAAAAGAACCAGTATTCTTATTCAGACGAACTTTTTTCAATCTCCATAAAACAGATTCCCAGGTATTAATAAGCTATTAATATGTAATAATAAGGTAATTAATATCCAGTATTAATAAGATATTATTATTATTATTATTATTATTATTATTATTATTATTATTATTATTATTATTGTTGTTGTTTTCTTTGATTTCTGGCGTTTACACATTTCTTTCCGGGTCCCGCCCAGGGACATAAGGTTAGAAATGACATCATGACACTTTCCACTTACAAAAAAATAAAAATTACATAGATAAAGCCCTTCGTAAAGTATGGGCTGTACTTGTCAGAACAATTTTTTGTATCTCCTTGAGGCATGGACTTCCAGGAATCCCTTCAATTAGTCTGATGGAATCTTTTCCAACCAGACCTAGGGGTCCAACTACAAAAGGGATTATTGATGTTCCCATGTGCCACTTATTATTATTATTATTATTATTATTATTTCAATTTCTGCTACGGTCACACTACCTACGAGAAGACCTAGGGCAGATAATGGTGTGTTGTTATGGCTACATTTCAGGATTTGTTTTTCTAGCTCCCATAACGTCACTAGCGTTACCTGGACAAAATTCTTCTCAGTGTCTAGGTTGTATTCAAGAGAATCTTTTTTATTTCTCTTAAGGTATTATTATTATTATTATTATTATTATTATATGTGCATGTTATGTTTCTTGTTTTGTATCCAGTAGAGTTGGGTCCAAACTCTGGTCCTTAGTCCCTATGAGAGAACTGTCATTTAATTGCATATTTTTAGTATATGGGATGTTCCTAATAGGGCGATCTTCTAGGCAGCTTGCATGTTGATGTTACCTGGGACACTGTAAGTAAAATTGTATTCCTTTTCTCACGGGGCGCAGTGTTCCGATTACTACTGATACAATATGTTAATCTCGATCTTCAGAAGAATTTTTCGATAATTTTCATGGAGATGTTATGTCTGTGGGTATATTCATTTTTTGCTAGTTCCGCGCATCCTGAGATATGATCGACAGTTTCATCATATTTTCCGCAATCCTGCATTTCGGATTAGCTCCATCCTTGATAATGTGACAGTGATAGGATCTGATTGCGAGGCTTTGGTTCTGAGCTGCAATAATTAGACCTTCTTTCTCAGCTTTCAACCCGCTACTTCTCGCTACTTTCTTTTTGTCCACATCTGCTTCTTTATTTCTATTTAGGTATTTGCCATGCAACGCTTTGTCCTCCCACTTTTTTTGCAATTTCATTTGGCCAAGATGTTTTGCTTTCTGTTTTATTCGTTCGGTGTATTTGCTTCGTTTTTTTGTTTGGTAGAGTTTCAAATATATTAAGCTGTTTTTTTGAAGAGTACAGTTTCTTTCTTCGTGGGGTGAATTTGGTGCTTTACTATTTGTAAGAAAGGGTCATTGGTTTTTGTGAGGTATGCTTCCAATCCGCTTTTAGTATTTAGAGTTAGTTCAAATTGGATTAGACCTCGGCCTCCTAAAGGTCTTCGTAAGTACAACCTATCAAAATCTGATTTCGGGTGGTGCATCCTCACTTCGGTAAGCATGTTTCTGGCCTTGGTATCCAATGACATTCAACTTTCATTTAATAATGTTGAAGCTGTAAGTTACTACGGGTATAGGTATGTTATTAATAACCTTAATTTTATTAGTCCTATTCATTTCGCTTTCTAGTATCAAATGCGCTCTCCTTTAAATTTCTTTTCGGTTCCCTTTCTTCATAATTGAAAGTATTCCATCTATTTCATTAATATCTAAGAATTTGTATGTACCATCTTGGTTCAGTTCCTTAATCATGTTGTTGATATCCAGGTCTAAATTTGTAGTTTTCGTTAGTTTACCGCCGTTTAATGTTGCTTTGGCACATTTGTCGATTCCGAACTCCATCTTAATGTCTTCGCGGAAGGTTTTGACAATGGTGAGGAGGTTTTTCTTCTGGTTGTCATACTTTGCAAACGTTTTTAAGATCAACAATATAGTTTGTTTGTTTGTTTGTTTGGGTTTTATGGCATATCAACCACTGTGGGTTATTTAATGCCAAATCCAGTTTATATGAATTTTAAATGCCTATTTTGTATAGAATAAAAAATGTATAGCTGGCAACATTATTGTTTTAAAAAAAAACGTAGAGCTGGCAACATTATTGTTTCAAAAAAAAAAAAAACGTATAGCTGGCAACATTATTCCTTTACAAAAACACGTAGAGCTGGCAACATTATTGTTTCAAAAACATAGAGCTGGCAACATTATTGTTTCAAAAACATAGAGCTGGCAACATTATTGTTTCAAAAACTTAGAGCTGGCAACATTATTTTTCTGAAAACATTATCTGAGACCTTGCTGTTGGATGCAGTTTATCGCCGTACCCAGGACGTGAATGTAGTTTATCATCATACCCAGGACGCGGATGTAGTTTAACGTCATACCCAGGACGTCAACAATATAGAATAGGTAATTCAACTTACTATTCTGTGACTTGTATCCGTAGTTACTGTTGTTCAGTGGCGCTGATGCAAAGCAGAAGATTAGTGGTGACAATGAATCTCCTTGGAAAATCTCGCTTTTGATGTTGATTGGTGTCGATGTTAATGGCTCGTTTGTATTCTTTAGGTTTAGTGTAATCTTCCAGCTTTTCATGCTCTCCGTTATGAATTTGACCGTTGTGGGGCATACACTGTATATTTTAGGCTCTTTTCTATCCGTGAGTGTGGTAATTATTATTATTATTATTATTATTATTATTATTATTATTATTATTATTATTTTCTTAGATTTCTGGTGTTTACACATTTCTTTCCGGGTCCGGCCCAGAGACCTAAGGTTAGAAATGGCAGCATGACACTTTCCATTGACAAAAAAAAAAAAAAAAAATTACATAGATAAAGCCCTTCGTAAATTGTGGGCTGTACTTGTCAGAACAATTTCTGTATCTCTTTGAGGCATGGACTTCCAGGAATCCCTTCAATTAGTCTACTGCAATCTTTTCCAACCAGTCCTAGGGATCCAACTACAACAGGGATTGTTGATGTTCCCATGTGCCACATTTTCGAGATTTCTATTTCAAGGTCCTTGTATTTTGACAGCTTTTTGAATATCTTCAAAGATACATTGCAGTCAGCAGGGACTGCCATATCAATAAGTAGGCACTTTTTTTGTTTGTGGTCTTTAATAACAATATCTGGGCGGTTGGCTTTGATTGTTCTGTCAGTGTGAATTGTGTAGTCCCATAGAATTGTAACAGGTCCTATCTCTGTAACCGGGTTTGGGTGGTGTTCATACCAGTTTCTTTCAGTTTCCTTCCCGTAGAAGTTGCAGATTTTCCAGTGCAGATATTGGCCCACTCTGTCATGTCGGGTTTTATATTCAGTGGGTGCCAATATTGTGCAACCTGATACAAGATGATTAATTGTTTCTGGATATTTATCACAGACTCTGCCTTTTGGACAAACACAATATTTTAGTATATGAGCGTGATAATTTCCAGTTAACAAGCATTGGTCCTGTACAGCAAGGATAAAACCTAGTTTCAACTTTTAACCATGCATTACGTAGCCGCCGATGGGTATTATTATTATTATTATTATTATTATTATTATTAAACTTAATGATTGACGTAACTCTTCTAATATTTTAACTACTTAGAGAAAAGCGCTATTTAAGAAAAAAAAAGAAAAGCAAAAGACACTGTGTTTAACAATATTTAACAATATTTCGACAGTATGCCCGCCTTCTTCAAGTTACGTTTAAATATTGCTTATATGCATAAAAAATATTTTTAAAAATACAAATCTTTGTGCAAACGTCGTTTGTCTTGAGAAAAATGATTGGAGTAATCAGTGCGACATCGTCACCCTCTCGACTAAACTAATTTTGGTTAAAATACCTCGTTGACGTGAATATATCCGTGATGGCACATAGAAAAGCGTCACGAACATCACTGTGGCGTGCGAATGATTATTAGCAGTCAGCCAATGCGACGAGTCTCAGTGTCTCATCGTGACCGCTGGTGGCCAATTTCGGATCAATAAGCGGCGGCAAATGATCATTTGCGCCATCATAGCTTTCGATTGCCGTCGGCGTTTCAAGGAACACAATTTCGCGTATCATCACGCAACACAACTTGTCCACGGCTCACTTGAGCCGACTAAGCACAAACAAACCTGTGATCGGAATCAAGTGCCTGGCTTCTTTTTGTTTTTCTCTTTTTTGGGGGTGGGGAGATGCGGGGGAAGGGGTCAAGAAGCGTTCAATAAAAAATATTCACAACGAGCCTTTTCATTTTCCATCGTTTCATACCTGGGTGGTCGCAGCACAATCACAAATAAATACGATTTGCGCATGTGCATGAGCATGCGTACATTGCCCACAGCAAAAAGGTTAGTGAATTTTCTACGCTCTATTTAATCGACCCGTTGTTTTCGCCATTATAAAATGTTGCATCTGCTGTTTTTCATGTCGTTTATATTATATCGGTGCTTTCCTGTCTAACCGATATTTTTTAATCATTCCCTCCACCAAATCAAGGCGATAATGCCACTAAGACGCAATGAATTACTGGGAATGTGAACTAGAATGAGAAAACTTTAGTGAGGAGAAAGGACAATAAAAGAATAGCTTTCAAGAAGACAGAAGATGGCGATAATGTCACTAAGGCGCAAGGGGTTACTGGGTGTGAAAGCGAATGAGAAGACTTTAGTGGGGAGAAAGGACAATAAAAGAAGAGGTTTCAAGAAGACAGATGGCGATAATGCCACTAAGACGCAAAGAGGACAACGAAAATAGAGATGTAATCTGAAAAATGCTATGAGAAATGTGTTATTGTTTTGGAACGTGCAGTCGCGACGCTGAGTTTGAATAAGACCTTATGCAACTGAAATTTATAAAACAAAGATCTTTTCATTCATAAACAGGTTCGGGGTTTTTGTATATTATTTGAATTGTTCGCGAAGATGGATTTCTCGCCATTTAAATCATTAACCTTTGTATATTTTTTTTGTATGAATGATTCATGAATATATATATATATATATATATATATATATATATATATATATATATATATATATATAATCCTAGTGAGCCAGAAACTACCTACCTATATTTCACCTAAAAGGATCCTCAGGGTAAACTGACTGAAGAGGATGTGACAAAGGAACATATTTATTGGTAAAAACAAACACTAAAAACTAAAATTAGCATAAACTATACGACGTTAAAAGGGTATTGAAATCTTTACGTCTTTTCTTGTTTTACTTGATTGGGGCGGGGGGGACTAGAAATTACGACACTGGTCGATTTTTTTTCGGCCTACTCAGATGTTTTGGGTCTTTTCTTTTTTTTTTTCTTTTTTTTTTTTTTAAATTTTTCCCCAGACAGCAATTTGTTTTAATATATTTTTATTTGCAAATAATCTGGGTTTATTTTTTACACCATTCGAGTATAGACATTAACATAATATATATATATATATATATATATATATATATATATATATATATATATATATATATATATTGTTCGACTAAGCCATGTATCCATACAGCATCGATTTAGTTGGATGCTGTCAGCAAAAGTTGTTAAGTATAGTTTTATTTATGTTTAGTTTAGTCTATGTTTTGAGTTTAATCTTAGCAATGCGCCATGCATTAAAACCGTTTCTACAGTGGCTCGAAAGAATCTCCGTTTGAGGTTGTCTGGTAGATCAAATTTCCAGATTATACCTATATATCTTTGCTATTATTATTATTTTTATTTCCTTTGGTTTCTAGTGTGTACACATTTCGTTCCGGGTCCTGCCCAAAAATCTAAGGTTAGGAATGGCATTAGTAAGGTGGGGGTTGTATTCGTGAGAACAATTGTTTGTCTTTCTTTAAGGTATTGGTTTCCAGAAACCCCCTTCAATTAGATATATGATTGCATATGTATATTTAACACTAATATTATCAATATCTATCTATCTATCTATCTATCTATCTATCTATATATATATATATATATATATATATATATATATATATATATATATATATATAGAGAGAGAGAGAGAGGGAGAGAAGCGTATCTTCATTCAAGCATGTGACAGTGAGTAACAAGTGAGTGTGCACTAAAGTTAAATAAAAACTTGCTGGATTATGGATATATATAATTAAAAATTCAGGTTCCATGACTATAATTTATTTCCCCAGAAAATATATTTTTCCTGGTTCATCAGGTCACATCTCTAGTTACAAAAGAATTAGGTTTCTTTTATTTTTTAATACAATTTCTGAGGGATAGTTTTAGATTGATATAAGGTGACAGGGGATTATGGAAAGGTCCATCATGGAATTGTAAATAGGGATACGGTTGTTTTTTTTTTTTTGTTTTTTTTGTTTTGTTTTTTTAAACATCCTTAACAGCTTACTTAGGTTTAAGTGTACCCAGTTAAAAGGCCAGACAATTGACCTCTTAAATAATTTTTAGACAGGAAGAAAAAAGAAGAAAAAAGGGCGCCTCCCTTAATGAATTCATAATCCAGCAAGTTTTTATTTGCCTTTAAAGCACACTCGCTCGTTTGCATTTTCGCCAACCTGGCCCGAACACTCGAGAAAACTGATCACAGAAAATGTGCACTCCTGTAGGATTCGATCCTGCGTTACTCTTTTCAGGAGAAAGTACCATCTGATCTGGCGAGCTTTTGCCGTTTGACTACAAAGAGCTTCACAATAAATCAGGGTTCTGTTTACCTTTAGAGTACACTCACTCGTTCATATTTTCTCGAAAGGCTTATCTACCCAGTTTCGTATCCGTGGAATAATAGATAGCGGCTCGGTTTGAGGAATCGGAGAGCCGAGTTCGTATTCCAGTCGAATCCACTGCGTTCACTTTTCGTGCTAATACCCTTATTTCCCCCCTAGCTATGGATAAATTGCAGGACAGACCAAGTTCTATAGCTTTGGATGGCAACTAATACCCTTGGGAAAGATATGAATCCTCTTCTTCTCTCCCTCCCCCCCCCAGCTGTGGGTAAATAGCAAGACAGACCGGTTTCTGTAGCCTCAGATGACAACTGGTCTACCGCAGAAAGAAATGGCAGCCTACTGCCGGAAAAACAAAATTGCCTCGTCAGTCTATATATCGAAAGATACATGATCGCCTAAGCGTTTATCACGCTTGAATTAATTGATTTTATTTTTTAATCCAACATATTCTTATGACATCAAACGTTACTTTTAGTGGATACCCGTGTTTGAGTAGCCGTTCCGTTTTATCCTGAACCCATTAACATCTGTTGCTGTGAAAGCATTGATTAACATTGTATTGAGTGATACATCTAGATCCTGCCTTTCTACACATCTTTCTCTCCCAATTTAGTAGATTATTTTCTACCGTTAGTATCATGTAGTACAGTAAAAGTTCTCTCCTGGGATCTGGGGAAGAAATGAGGTCATCCAGGAAATACTGTGAAGGACGATCTACTCGCTTATGCAATAACTTGATTTCATTTCCAGTCGTCCACCTTGAACGCACTAACTCATTCTCTAACGTTCAATCTAATTTCACTGAAACCAATTGACGAGTTCTTTTGAACGCTAGTCTGCTATTAACTCTACATACCTACTGAACAGATCCGCCATGTTGTAACGTGTTGATGACTATCTGAATTGTCGCCTCGGTTTCATGAATATTTATGACGGAAAAGAAGCGACGAAGTCCCGTTTGGTGAATATGAAGATATTTGAAGGCGCGAAATTGATTGAACATTGTTGGTTTGATGCGTGTATAAGTCATGAATTGATTAATGAAATTTGTTTAGGTAGATTTGGAAAATATGCGTTTCTGCGCATGCTCGTTTCTTGTGCGCGGTTTTACTTAAGGAAGGAAACGATAAATCGAACTCCCAGCGAAGTTTCAAACTGAGCTTTTTTTTTTCTGATCTCATTCTTCTTCGATTGTGTGTCGTGCACCTTTACGGCGTTAGGCGATCATGGCTCTACGAAAAAATAAAGAAATAAAGGTAAGAAATATGTGAATTACTTTATAATACATCGTAAGATGAACGAGAAAGGGGTAAAAAAAAAGAATACAAATTAGGAAGGGGTAAAAAAGAATTAAAAAAATAGGAAGGGGTAAAAAAAGAAAAAAAAATAGCAAAGGGGTAAAAATAAAAAAGAATAAAAACTAGGAATGAACGAGAAAGTGGTAAAATAGAATAAACACTAGGAAGGGTTAAAACGAATAAAATTTAGGAAGGGGTAAAAAAAAATGAATAAAGAAAAAGGAAGGGGTAAAAAAATGAATAAAAACTAGGAAGGGTTAAAAAAAGAATAAAATCGAGGAAGGGGTAAAAAATAAAATCTAGAAAGGTGTAAAAAAGAATAAACAGTCGGAAGGGGTAAAAAAATGAATAAAAACTAGGAAAGGGTAAAAAAGAAAAAGAGATAGGAAGGGATAAAAAACAATAAAAACTAAGAATGAAATAGAAAGTGGTAAAGTAGAATAAAAGGAACAAAGAAAAACGAAGGGGTAAAAATGAATAAAAATTAGGAAGGTTAAAAGAAGAATAAAATCTAGGAAGGGGTAAAAAAAAAACTAAGATGGGGTAAAAAAGAATAATCAATAGGAAGGGGTAAAAAATGAATAAAACTCGGAAGCGGTACAAAAAGAATAAAATCTAGTAAATAGAAAAAGAATAAACAAAAGGAAGGGGTAAAACAATAATAAGCACTAGGAAGGGGTAAAATTGAATAAAATCTAGGAAGGGGTAAAAAAAATAAACAAAAGGAAGAGGTAAAAAAGAATAAACAATAGGAAGGTGTAAAAATGAATAAAATCTAGGAAGGGGTAAAAAAAGAATAAACAATAGGAAGGGGTAAAAATGAATAAACACTAGGAAGGAGTACAAAAATAATAAAATATAGAAAGGGGTAAAAAAATAAAAACTAGGAAGGGGGAAAAAAGAATAAATAAAAGGAAGGGGTAAAACATGAATAAAAACTAGGAAGGGGTAAAAAAGAATATAATCTAGGAGGTGGTAAAGAAAAAGAAAAACTATGAAGGGGTAAAAAAGAATAAATAAAAGGAAGGGGTAAAACATTAATAAAACTCGGAAGGGGTACAAAAAGAATAAAATCTAGTAAGGGGTAAATAAATAAATAAAAACTAGGAAGGAGTAGAAAAAGAATAAACAAAAGGAAGGGGTAAAAGAATAATAAGCACTAGAAAGGAGTAAAATTGAATAAAATCTAGGAAGGGTAAAAAAAATAAACAAAAGGAAGAGGTAAAGAAGAATAAACAATAGGAAAGAGTAAAAAATAAATAAAATCTAGGAAGGGGTAAAAGAGAATAAATACTAGGAAGGGGTACAAAAAGAATAAAATCTAGAAAAGGGTAAAAAAATAAGATAATATCTAGGAAGGGGTAAAAAAAGAATAAATAAAAGGAAGAGCTAAAAAATGAATAAAAACTATGAGGGGGTAAAAAATAAAATCTATGAAGGGGTAAAAAAGAATAAAAAATAGGAAGGGGTAAAATGAATAAATACTAGGAAGGGGTACAAAAAGAATGAAATCTAGAAAGGGGTAAAAAAAATAAAAAATAGGAATGGGTAAAAAAAGAATAAATAAAAGGAACAGGTAAAAAATGAATAAAAACTAAGAAGGGGTAAAAAAAGATTAAAACCTAGGAGGTGGTAAAAAAATAAAACCTAAGAAGGGCTAAAAAAGAATAAGCAATAGGAAGGGGTAAAAAATGTATAAAACTCGGAAGGGGTACAAAAAGAATAAAATCTAGTAAGGGGTAAAAAAAATAAAAACAAGTAAGGAGTAGAAAAAGAATAAACAAAAGGAAGGGGTAAAACAATAATAAGCACTAGGAAGGGGTAAAATTGAATAAAAATTAGGAAGGGGTAAAAAAAAAAGAATAAATAAAAGGAAGAGGTAAAAAATGAATAAAAACTAGGAAGGGGTAAAAGAAGAATATAATCTAGAAGGTGTTAAAAAAATAAAATCTATGAAGGGGTATAAAAGAATAAATAAAAGGAAGTGGTAAAAAATGAAAAAAACTCGGAAGGGGTACAAAAAGAATAAAATCTAGTAAGGGGTAAAAAAAATAAAAACTAGGAAGGAGTAGAAAAAGAATAAACAAAAGGAAGGGGTAAAACAATAATAAGATCTAGAAAGGGGTAAAATTGAATAAAATCTAGGAAGAGTAAAAAAATAAACAAAAGGAAGAGGTAAAAAAGAATAAACAATAGGAAAGGGTAAAAAATTAACAAAAATCTAGGAAGGGGTAAAATTATAAGATAAAAACTAGGAAGGGGTAAAAAAAAATAAATAAAAGGAAGAGGTAAAAAATGAATAAAAACTATGGAGGGGTAAAAAATAAAAACTATGAAGGGGTACAAAAAGAATAACCAATAGGAAAGGGTAAAAATGAATAAATAATAGGAAGGGGTACAAAAAGAATAAAATCTAGAAAGGAGTAAAAAAATAAAAACAAGGAAGGTGTAAAAAAAAGAATAAATAAATAACGAGTTAAAAATGAATAAAACTCGGAAGGGGTACAAAAAGAATAAAATCTAGTAAGGGGTAAAAAAAAATAAAAACTAGTAAGGAGTAGAAAAAGAATAAACAAAAGGAAGGGGTAAAACAATAATAAGCACTTGGAAGGGGTAAAATTGAATAAAATCTAGGAAGAGGTAAAAAAGAATAAACAATAGGAAGGTGTAAAAATGAATAAAATCTTGGAAGGGGTAAAAAAAAGAATAAACTATAGGAAAAGGTAAAAATGAATAAACACTAGGAAGGGGTGCAAAAAGAATAAAATCTAGAAAGGGCTAAAAAAAATAAAAACTAGAAAGGGGTAGAAAAAGAATAAATAAAAGGAAGAGGTAAAAAATGAATAAAAACTAGGAAGGGGTAAAAAAAAAGAATAAATTACTTTAAGTAATATCATGTGTGGAAATATTGTTTTTATTGTTGTCTTGACGGATTCAACCATTTTCTTTTGATTTCTTGATATAATTCTATACGTTGTCTTGGCGTAATTTTCAGTTGACAATATGAATACAATAGCGTTTTCTAAATTCTTCTAGTTGCTAAGGACATTCTTACATTGACTACACATGTTCTCATATGTTGACTTCGTGCAGTTTTGCACATGTCAATCGTCACGTCACGAAAATAACCAAGAATGCTTCCATTGCCTTAAAGCACATCTCCGAGTTCAGATTTTTCTCGACAGCCTATCCGCTCAGTTTTGTATCCGAAACGTAAACAAAACATTTTCTAAGGAATTAATGAATTTTATTTTTTATTTTTTTATCCGACGTATTTTTTACTTATTTATTACTTCAAATGTTATTTTTAGTGGACACTCGTATTTGAGAAGGACATAATTTTTTTGGTTTTTATATTTTACAATTAACATTGTTTGAAGTGATACAAATATGTTAGTATATGTTTTATTTGTAAATGGAACAAGAAAAGTATTCATCCTTTAAACCAACAGGTGAACAACTGCTAGAAAGAAAAACAAAGAAAATTTCCCCAAAAGGTCGATTTGATCCTTCCTGTTGGCTATCATGGGAAAAATTATTACCTTAAAACTTAAATCTGATATCCGAAACCCGTATTTATCTGATACTATTATTATTATTATTATTATTATTATTATTATTATTATTATTATTATTTCTTTTTACCTTTTTGGACTCTCCCAGCTATAAATAGGAGCAGGTACTGCCTTTTGGGGGTTGAAGTTTCCAGCAGTTAGCTATGACAGTCGGACTGAAAATTCTTGCTATAACACCCTCGTTTGTATATGTTTTATTACTGTTTCTGTTAATTTGTTTAACTCAATTCCCCTCTTGTGTCTTTATTTCTGGCCCTTACACAGCCAGAACACTTTTTAACGTACATTTCTTTAATTATCACGTGCTGGGTCATAACCTTTGATCTAGGTCAGGCGGAAGATGTGATTCTTCGTTTTTTCCACATAATTAAACAAACAAGAAATTAATTAAAAAAGAACAACTTAAATGGACAAAGTTCTTTGCAGGATACGGGCTGTCTGTTAGAACTTTTTGGATTTCCTAAACAGATGGTGCACCAGGGATTTTGATTTGTTGTTGAGTTCGTTTTTTTTATCAGACCCAAAGCTCCAACCGAAGCAGAAACTGTTTTATGTCCCACATTTCTGCTTCTTCTTCTTCTTCTTCTTCTTCTTCTTCTTCTTCTTCTTCTTCTTCTTCTTCTATTTGTAGTTCAGTTTTCACGCCATCAATGACTGGTAAAATTTTAGCTTACGAAAGATTTTGTCACAGACGGCTCTAATTTCAATGAACATTTTTAATGTGGACATTCTGAAAAAACTATATCCAGACTCCACCTTCATCTCCGCCTTTAAAATGCATGAAAATAATTACGTGTGCAAACTACTAACGTCGCACACCGTTTAATGTAATCCATGATTAATTAATTTCTTCTTGCTCAATAGTTTTTCATGTTAAAAATGTTATGTTTCATAAAGACGTGAAATAGAAATATCTCTCGGTAGAAAAAATAGCAACAGGACGACAAAGATGACAACGACAAAGTTTATATCAAGACCAAGTTGAAATAAAACGATCACTTAATAGACAAAGGTATCTGAGTGCCTTACATGAAAAGCTTGAACAAATAAGACTGCAATTTAAAAAAACGTAGGAGTAAATCATTTTGCCTAAATACAGATAAATATTTTATTTGTATAAATTACTAAAACGACGAAGGGAATTAATCACTCATAGATTTACTAACTTAAGCTGTTTTACCTTTCTTGCAACTACAGATGAGAAAAATATAAGTAAATACATATTGAATATTATTATATGGCTTCATTATTATTATTAGTAGTAGTAGTAGTATTGTTATAAAATAAAATAAGTCACATCTCGGCTGATTTACAGGCAAATACTCAAGAGCGAGAACCGGATGTGAACGGGACAAAGCCCCATCACAAAATGAACATTATCTTCGTTTACAAATGTTCCCGACACTCGAGTTCCGGTCGAAAAATAAAATAATATTTAAAGTGCTCTATTTTTCGTCCAATAAAAATGCTTCCCTCCTAATTATACTCGCTTCGTTTTTCGAGCCTGTTAAGCCATAAATAAACGCTATAAAAGGGGTCACAGGGAAGTTCAACAGGCAGTCAACAGGTGGCCACCGAAGAGACCTGTTCACAGCAGGGGAGTGCCAGCGTCAACATGTGTGAACTACTATGAGAGATCGACCTAGATCCGAAGCCGGCTTATGAACCTTACCACAAGGGAGCTGTCCCAAACCCTCACGTTCCTGTTGAAATAAACCACGTAAATCTATTTCTGCTGTTGTCGTATTTCTTTCTTGCAACCATACGCTTATCTATAACATTATTCACGAGTGTTCTTGTTCACACCAAAATATATGAGGGTTACGAATCTCTGAAGATTGTGTGGCTGCAAGATTTTTCAAATTTATCATTTTAAACCCCCTTGCAGACCCCAGTATTGTCAGAAAATTATCCAGGCTTTCTCACATCACAAATTTCTTTGATCCCATCTCTGATGTATTTTGGCACGTTTCCAAGTACTCCTCGAATTATGAGAACGACCATAATAGTCATTAATTCACAGGTTATTATTCCAGGAGGATGCATCGTTTATTCCTGAATCTCGACAACGATTTGCTGTGTTTTAGTGCAATTTTACGTTCATCATTGATCACCGACAGTTGAACAATTTTTCGTGCGTCCGGTTTCCAGTTTAAAGAAAGAAAAAAAAACTATCCACACTTGTTTAAATTCTCACTTTATTTTATCTCTGTGTCCGATGTGCAACGGAATAGCGAGTCGCATCAGTTCTTCAATTGCTTTTTTTTTTTTTTTTTCAGCGACAGAAAAGTGATTCGAAGAAAATCAGCCAAGCACTTAAACATTATAGACTTCACTCTTTTGGTTTGAGAATTTATAAATCAAGAATAGAAAAAGTAAAGAGAAAAAAAATAATAGCTGTCGGAGAAACGAAGCAACAAATCCACCGATCATCATTTTTTTTTTTTTTTTTTTTTCTTTCTATTGCTTTTTATTTTTTTCTTGCTGAAATGTTAAAATTGGACAAATTCTTCACGGCTTAGCGATTTTCAATGTAAAAATGAGAAAAAAAAAACGGTTCCACGATCAGCCAAATTTGGTGGAATGCAACTCACAGAAGAAAGTAAGTAAAAGGAATAACAGATTCAATTTTGTGATTTTATTTCCAGCAACGGAGCATTTTCTATAGATTTATACATTATAATGAGTTTTATACATTGGAATTACATTGGACTGAGTAGTATATATTGGAATTACATTTATTATACAATAGAATACATTGCAATATTATACATTCGAATCCACAATGTATTCCCAAACTGTCACTCATCTAGCTACTGACCAAGCCCGACGTTGCTTAACATCGGTGAGCGGACGAGAACTGGTGTTTCAACGTGATATGGCGGTAAGCCTTAAGACCCTCAAATACCTGGGCCAGTTGCCATCAATTACGCTATTGAAAATTAATGATTGTCTACTCAAGCACGTGTATCCACCTGGTATTCCGAAACTGTCACTCATCTAGCTACTGACAAGTCTCGACGTTGCTTAACATCGGTGAGCGGACGAGAACTGGTGTTTCAACGTGACATGGCGGTAAGCCTTAAGTCCCTCAAATACCTGGTCCAGTTGTCATCAATTACGCTATTAAAAATTAATGATTGTCTCTCTCTCTCTCTCTCTCTCTCTATATATATATATATATATATATATATATTAGGTTGGTGCAAAAAATAATGACGTAATAATGTCGTTTTTTGACGTTAAAAAATATATCAAAAAACGACATTATTACGTCATTATTTTTGCACCAACCTAATATATATATATATATATATATATATATATATATATATATAATCATTATATATATAGTTATAATTATAATATAACTTTCTTGTCAGTAAAAAAGTTCTAAGATAATTTCAAATATTTATCGGCTTCATTTTTTTACTCTAGTTCACCCAATACAAGACCTAAGAGGTGTGTAATAAGAATGTAGGAGAAAGAAGTAGGAGGTGGAGATGACGTGGATATGACGGATAGTTAATGATTGATCCTAGCCTTGGTGTGGTTAAGATTGTAGTGTTCAGGGGAATATCCATGCAGAAGACTGTTCCATAAAGGAGTCTGTTCCATAAAGGAGAACTGGACAGCTCCATCCCAGACATGAAGGCAATACATCATTTTTGGTCTGATGTGACCTTTGTAAAGATAAAACCTTGAAGAGTCAATAAATTTCTGTGGTAGAAGGAACCAAACCATCTTTAGGGATGGATCGTACATACAACCTTCTGCAAATTGATTGAAACAACCGCTTCAGCCTCCTTTCTTTCAGTATACGGTCAGTTTTTGACCCATTGGAGTGACAGGGTGTAATCTATTTCTCTTTTTTCCACAGATTAGGTCATTTGCAGTGATGTGTAGCAATATAAATCTCTTCGCTGGTCCATATACACCTTCTGCAAAATAATTGAAAGAACCGCTTTAGTTTCTTTTCATTCAGCATACGGTCAGTTTTAGACCCATTAAAGAGACAGGGTGTAATCCATTTTTTGTCCTCAGATTAGGTCATTTGCAGCGACGTGCAGTAATATGAATCTCTTTTCGGGGTGTATGATGAAATTTGTTTGGCCTTGAATAATATTGCGTCATCGGTGATTTCATCAGATTTTTATCACGCCCAGACACTATTGTTTCGACTGTCGATTAGTTGTCCTACGGCCATTGTCTGCAAGGGACGTTACTCAAAGGAAGCGTACGAAAATTGTAACGCTGTCACGAACAGACAGACAAGCCTTACCAGTGATCAAATCAGAGTACTATAAACCGGCATGGAAACTCTCCTGATTTAAATCCTATCGAGAATCTTTGATCAATTTGCAAGGAACGACTTTGGGGAATGGACATATGAAGTACTGGCATGTGCACTGGGTCATGTTTCATTGGAAAATTTCAAAGAAAAGTAAATAATAACGGAATTATTCTTTTTGTTTCAATTAACTTGCATAAGGATATGTATATATATATATGTATGTATAGCTGGCCACTCGTATTCGAGGATACCCGTCTACTAGGGCGGCCATCCAATCCCTATTTCAGACGCTTGCTCAGGCACATTAGTGCTTATTCAACACCCACAGAGCTCACCTGTAGTTTATTTCTGTAACTATGCTGAGCAGACCTTAGTTACAGTTTCTGGGAAAGATCCTGTTATCTAGCGTGATCAACAATTTGAAGGCCAGCACGCTTAAGCCCTCGGCCACGATGACTTGTGACTTCGTGCTAGCACAGCTAGGTGCTGTCTACCCAATTTCACTCACAAGGCTTGGATCGAACCGTGGTATGGTTTTCGGGCACTTTACAAAGGTGCCGTACTCTGGGATCGACCCTTCCAGTCTGATAACATCAGGAAGTCTGACTAATCGTGTGATTCGAACCCGGGTATTATGGTCAAAACACAAGGATATAGTTATAATCATAATAATGATATATTTTTTTTGCATACGTAGCAATCCTTCTTTTATATATGTTTCTTTGAATGTTATAGACGAGAATAGAAGTTTTTATTCAGTTTTATTAATGTCCTTACCTATATTCTTTTATGAGGAGTAAAAGAGTTTAGAAACTGTCTACAGTTATTATTGAGTACCAAAATAACTTTTAGGGAGATGCTTCTGAGTAAAAACTTTTCAGCGCGTTTGGCGTGTACCCCAAACAACAGTGAAGTCTTAAGTTCAGTGCCCTGTATTTCATAAGTTACCAAGTTGATAGAACCGCGCTGGTCTTTTTCTTTTTAATCATTTCGCCCCAAGCAAGGTGATAATGCCTCTAAGACACAAGAGGTTACTGGGAGTAGAAAACAATAAGAAAACTTTAGTGAGTAGAAAGGACAATAAAAGAACAGAATTCAAAAAGACAGAAGTTGGCGACTGACATTGCATTTATATCTTTGAATATTGTTGGTAGCAGGAAGATAAGGAATGAAAAGGAGAACAATAAATGTGAGAGAAGAAACTATTAGAATAGAACTTACGGTTACATTTAGCGAACCCAACAGTAAACTTGTGAGACCTAAGAGCCAATCTAGTAGCACGCTTCAGTTCACGCTGGTCGAAGTACTCAGGAGATAAGCGAATTAGAACAACTGCCTTGAAAATATTTATAGAAAAGAGAAAGGAATTTTTGAAGTTTGTAGTTGGCAGGGAAGCAAGAAATCAGAAGGGAGTTCAACGGATGAGAAACACGAGAGAAGAAACTATTAGAATATAACTTACGGTTGCATTTAGTGATCACAACAGTAAAATTGTGAGACCTAATAGCCAATTTAGTAGCACGCTTCAATTCACACTGGTCGAAATACTCAAGAGGTAAGCTCATTAGAACAACTACCATAAAAATATTTAGATAAAAGAGAGAGGAATTTTTGAAGATTGTAGTTGGCAGGGAAGCAAGAAATCGGAAAGGAGTTCAACGGATGAGAAACGCGAGAGAAGAAACTATTAGAATAGAACTTACGGTTACATTTAGTGATTACAACAGTAAAATTGTGAGATCTAGTAACCAATCTAGTAACACGCTTCAATTCACACCGGTCGGAGTACTCAGGAGGTAAGCGAATTAGAACAACTGCTATGAAAATATTTATAGAAAAGAGAGAGGAATTTTTGAAATTTGTAGTTGGCAGGGAAGCAAGAAATCGGAAAGGAGTTCAACGGGCAAGAAACGCGAGGAGATAAACTATTAGAATAGACCTTACTGTTACATTCAGCGATCACAACAGTAAAATTGTGAGACCTAATAGCCAATCTAGTAGCACGCTTCAATTCACACCAGACGAAGTACTGAGAAGGTAAGCTCATTAGAGAAACCGCCATGAAAATATTTATAGATAAGGCAGAGGAATTTTTGTAGCCTGTAGATGGCAGGGCGTGTCACAAGCGAGGAGAGCGAAAGAAGAAACTATTAGAATAGAACTTACGGTTCAATTTACCTAGTTCAACAGTAAAATGGTGAGACCTAGTTGCCAGTCTAGTAGCAGACGGGGTACTAAGGAAGAAAGCGATATTTATTTCGTAATAAAATACAAAAGTGTGGCACAAGGCCAAAAGGGGTGATAGAAGAAAGGCTGGTCTCTGTCTTATTATTAAACTTAGCTAGTCACAATCACTGACACAAACATATCACAATATTACTTATACTAAAACAACACCTGTCTATATTTCTAAGATGACGTCTTGTAATTATTTGCATTATTTACATTGTTCAGACTGTTATCCTCATTTCTAATGTCATATTCACAACGTTTCGACAGTTGTACGCTCCGGCCTTCTTCAGGATCTCTCTATATTTCTAGGACATGGTATTGTAATTATTTACATTATTTACATTGTTCGGACTGTTGACCTCATTTCTATTGTCATATTCACGGCGTTTTGACCGTTGTTCGCTCCGGCCTTCTTCAGAATCTCTCTATACTTCTGGGACAAGGTATTGTAATTATTTACATTGCTCGGACTGTTATCCTCGTCTTTATTGCCATATTCACGACATGGTCCCGCGGATATTAGGTTGTCCCAAAAGTTCGTAAACACTTGAAAAAAATTGAAATTTTACTCTCCAAGTAATAAAAAAAACAACAAAAATTATTCCTCAAAATAAAGACCATCATTTTCCAAGACTTTCTGCCATCAATCTGCAAGCTTTCGGATCTGGTGAAAGTACCATTCAGCCGGCTTCGAATCAAAGAATTCTTGACACGCTTCCTCGACTTCATCAAACGAGTCGAATCGGTGGCCCTTCAGAAAGTGTTGCATTGAGCGGAAAAGGCCGTAATCTGATGGAGCACAGTCAGGACTGTAGGCTGGATGTGGCAGAACCTCAATGCCGTCCAGCTCTTCAAACTTGTCTTTGGTCTTCCTGGTGGTGTGTGGCTTGGCATTGTCCTGCTGCATCAAAGCGCGCTTTCGGTTGATCAGAGCCGGGTACTTTTGCTTCAACTTTTCGTAGACCCGCTCCAGTTGCTGACAGTAAAGTTCGGCACTGATGGCACGACCATTCGGAACCAACTCAAAATGCACGATTCCTTCAAAGTTCCAGCAAACGCACAACATGACTTTCTTGCCGAATCGATCTTGTTTTGGAACCGACGGTGTCTCTTGCCCTTTCTGAACCCATCGCTTGTCTCGATTGTGTTGGATTGTGTTGCATAAAAATTCAATTTTTTTGCAAGTGTTTACGAACTTTTGGGACAACCTAATAAAAGCGTTGACGACCCAAAGAGCTGGCTACAAAACAAAACAAAAACTTGGAGAGCAGAGTTAAAGGGAGATCGCTGAGACATCCAGAAGAGGCATGGCGCGTGGAACTAGAACAATCTACCCCGGTGGACGAAATAAAGGTTTCAGTGTCACCTGAAGAAGGCCGAAGCGTACAACGACCAAAACGTCGTGAATATGGCAATAAAGACGAGGACAACTGTCCAAACAGTGTAAATAACCGAAATAGCACCTTCTTATAAACCATTTTTAATATATCCATCATAATACGTCAGAATCTCTATGAAGTCCTAAATAGTCCCCATATTTTTTTCTGTTGGTTGGGGAAGGGATAAAACAACAGTACTCAGGGAGAGAACTCATTAAAACAACTGCCTTTGAAATATTTATAGAAATGTCAGTGGGAAGCAACGTCACGTCAATTGGAAAGTGACTGAACCCGAGATGCCAGTCTAGTACCTATAACATTACAGACCCTTTTTGTCAAGAATGTATTATTCAATGCACGGACGGATGCTAGATTTATAAATGTGCAAAATGAATTCTGACGAGGAAAACTGTCTGGTACGACAGAGTAAACCAACCTCCTTAGCAGTCGACATAGCAGTTGATTCGATATAAATCACTCGCGTTAATCTCAGTGGAAAACGTGAGATCAAAATGGTGCAATGAGTTGCTCTCCTCGAGGTGCGAAAAATATATTTCAAAGTTAGATTTTTTTTTTTCATAGACATTTCTGTGGATGGGAGGCGAAGATAACGTTCGCTCATCCGAACAGAAATAAAACTGGGATATTTTCTATTAATGTAAAGTTATTATACTCATCGCAAATATCAATTCACCCCAAGAAATTATAAGTTTTAAATCAGTTTGTTTTTAATACATTTTTGGCACTCTTTTGAAATTATTAATTTTAAATCAATATTTGTTAGCTTATCATGAAGTTGCTGGCGTTAATTACAAGAATGCACCAACAAGGAGGGTGGTGTTCGCTTCTTACATCGAGTAAATATACTTCCCCCGTCGGTGAAATGCTCTAAAGGACATGATATGAGTTTAAGCTTGACAAATCGACAGCATAGATGGCGCTGTTCTCTCAGTGAATGCCGTGAAGACAAAGTGTTGCAAGCCGGTTCATGCGTTGAGAGATAAACACGCGCGTGTCCTGAAATGTCCACAACAAACATAGCGGACTCGGGATGTGAGTCCACGTAAAGAATTTTTTTTAAAAATCAAGAACAAACAAACAAATGATAATATATGTATTAACAATAAACAATAGAATATGGCTGCGTGTTACTGAACAATGAACATGAATGATGAAAACATTTAAACTAGTGAATTGTGTGTGTGTGTGTGTGTGTGTGTGTGTGTGTGTGTGTGTGTGTGTAGGAGAAAGTCCTAGAGGAAATGAAGTGAAAGGTGCGTATGTGCGTGCGCGTTCCCCAATGGGGAAAGCGTTTTCCTCGTCCGTCCTACATCTTGCCGTCCTCAAGCGATAAAGGAAACCAGAGGATGACAGAGAATGTCACTGTTTATTTATACTCCTGAGAACGTCTCCTAATAACGGTTTCGAGTCGGTAACCCCACAAAAGTTGCTAAGGAATGGAAATTGGTTCCAAACGTTATGACTTCCAGACCATAAAATTAAGAATAAGTCCATGTTCGTGACTCATCGAAGCATGTTAGACTCTTATTGGTGAGTAGTGAGTTCGATCCTTACTGGGTGCCCCATACTTTCGGCCTTGTGCCACATCTAAGCTACGCTTGGAAAATCACAAGACTCTTATTGGTGTGAGTTCCCTTGGAGACTTAAGGCAAAAAATTACATTTTTGAACAAATTTTAAAGGACGTTTCTGATTTTTGGTGTGAATTTTAGTAAATATCATTTCTTTTTGTTTGGGGGTGAATTGATAGAAAAGTTCCGCAAATTAGAAATATTTCTACCACAGACGGAATCAAACAAAAGATATCTTAACATTTCTAATGAAAACCTGAGAATATCCAAAAGTAAATAGACCTCCGTAATTATCTGATGTGCAGTGGTGGTATCGTACCAGTTCGCATCTGTTCACGTTGATATTAAAATTTTTAAAGCTTAGCGAATTGGTTGTTGGATTATCCAAAAATAATCTTATATATTAATAGCCGATATATAATAGCTAAAAATATAATTAATACCAATGCTGTAAGTTCTACGGGAGATGAACGAGGGTTTTCTGTGATGAACATAATTTATTCTGACAAATGAAATCGTCTTGAATTTAAAAATATGGCAATCTTCTAGTCATAAATTTGATAGGTCTTCCATTAGATCTTTGGGACTGCAGCAATTCAGAATCTGAGAAAGAAACCATAACACAGCTGATGACACTAGAGTCAAAAAGCATCATATTTCTGAACAGAAGTGTGATGAGAACAGAATTACAACCTGGAAATGTATTAATAAAAAAGTTTTCGATTAAATGATAAAAATGGTTTAATTCTTTTTTATACTATATAAAGTAATTTGATTTCATTTCTCAGATTAGAAAGAAAATAAGCAGAATTGCTTCTTAAAGATTACCTGCCTTTATAGAACCGGTTCTTGGAAATTTAAGATGCCACCACTGCTCATGTGTCTTCCATAACTATCAACACGACCTTCTCGTTTGAAAAGAAAGCCATCTGTTAAAATTACAAAGGATAATATTCTTCGATAAATTACAGTAATACTTATTCTTTTAAAAAAAAACGAAAAGAATAAAGCAAAAAGTTGAAAGCATCTTTATCGTCTAAAAGTTTTATTAATTTTTTAACAAACTTTATAAAATTTCAGTGTGATTTTTTTACGCCATCAGTTTCGAATTTAACCTTGTCTCCTGAATACTTCAACCGGTATGAAATGAAGTGTGCTACTAGATTGGTTACCAGATCTCACAATTTTACTATTGGGATTGCTAAATATAACCGTAAGTTCTATTCTAATAGTTTCTTTTCTTTCGTTTCTTGCCCGCTGAACTCCTTTCCGATTTCTTGCTTCCCTGCCAACTACAAACTTCAAAAATTCCTCTCTCTTTTCTATAAATATTTTCAAGGCAGTTGTTCTAATTCGCTTATCTCGAGCGGTGTAAATTGAAGCTTGTTACTAGATTTGTTTACTAGATCTCACAATTTTACTGTTGTCATCGTTAAATATAACCGTAAGTTCTATTCTAATAGTTTATTCTCTTTCGTTTCTTGCCCGTTGAACTCCTTTCCAATTTCTTGCTTCCCTGCCAACTACAAATTTAAAAAATTCCTCTCTCTTTTCTATAAATATTTTCAAGGCAGTTGTTCTAATTCGCTTACCTCCTGAGTACTTCGAGCGGTGTAAATTGAAGCTTGTTACTGTTGTCATCGTTAAACGTAACCGTAAGTTCTATTCTAATAGTTTCTTCTCTTTCGTTTCTTGCCCGTTGAACTCCTTTCCGATTTCTTGCTTCCCTGCCAACTACAAACTTCAAAAATTCCTCTCTCTTTTCTATAAATATTTTCAAGGCAGTTGTTCTAATTCGCTTACCTCCTGAGTACTTCGAGCTGTGTAAATTGAAGCTTGTTACTAGATTTGTTACTAGATCTCACAATTTTACTGTCGTCATCGTTAAATGTAACCGCAAGTTCTATTCTAATAGTTTCTTCTCTTTCGTTTCTTGCCCGTTGAACTCCTTTCCGATTTCTTTCTTTCTCTGTTTGTTTTTTTTGTTTTTTGTTTGTTTTGTTTTTTTTTGTTAGTTAGGTAAGTAAGTGGGGTAAACTCCACAATATGCAACTAAGCAAAAACAATCAGCTGGCAATGTTTGTGTGCATGTGCGTGTTTGTGTTCAAACATTTCGACTAAACTCAAAGTCCCACGAACTAAATTCAATTTTGCTTGGCATATGTAAATAAAAGAATCCAAATAATAATCTCTTTCTCTCTCTCTTCTCTCTCTCTCTCTCTCTCTCTCTCTCTCTCTCTCTCTCTCTCTCTCTCTCTCTCAGCCAGTGACAAGCTGATTACACAATGCTACAAATGTTAGATTACGTTGTTTATCGAATTTTTATGGAGTACCCAGTATAGATCGACCTCACTCAGTATTAATGCTCACTAAGTCCAGACTCGCTATCCATTACCCCACACCAAAACAGTAAGGCGAAGTTGTTCAATTTTACGACATGTCATTCTATATTGGGTTATTTGTGCCAATTTTTATGGGGTACCCAATGAGGATTAAACTCACTACTCAGTAGTAATTGTCAACCAGATAAGCGTCGATAACCATTATTCGACGTTGCGGCAACTGTTTGCAAAAGATGTCAGAATGCATATATGCACAGAGAGAGTGACAATCAGATTAAGCTCGTTAATATTTACCGCACGCCGATGTGCTTTTACGGTGTAAAAATGAAGCTATTATCATCAGTATATAGTAACTCGCTGCTCGTTTGCACGTATGCCTGTCCGCTAGGGTCACTACTTATTCCATACTGCAGCTGCCTGCTCAGGTACATATTGTGTTTCTTGAAACCCCACAGAACTGATCTGTGATTTATACCGCGACTACGCTGAGCGGCCCTTGTTCCAGTTTCTGGGAGAGTGCATATGATCTGATAGTAATGCAAGATGAATAGATAGGTTCACCTGTCGTCCGGATCACACTCATCCCCGGTCTTTTGAACAGGAGTAGAGGTTTATTCCTTACTTCCTGTTCAGGATTGGGTTTCCGGTTCGTTCCTTCTAAAGTTTACTTCACCTCTATACTTCCAACGTCTCCGCCTAGGCACTGAAAATTCAATTACTAATTATTTATTTATTTATTCCCCTTCAATAGGAGTAGATAGATTCGACTACCGCCCGGTTCACACTTCTCCCCTGTCTTTTGAACAGTTGCAGAGGTTTGTCACTCGTTTCCTCTTTAGGTTTCGGTTTTTGGTTCTTTCTAAAGTTTTTTTTTTTTTTCAGTCTCTTTCACTCCCAGTAGCCACCTGCGTCTTAGTGACATTATCTCCTTGCTTGTGATGAACTGATTAAAAACAAAAGAGGGCTTTTGATAATCGGGGTGGCCGGAATTATTCTCAGTGTGCAATAATAATAAAAGAGGTTCGAAAAATCATTTCAAGCTCAAAAAATACGCCATTAATAAAAGAGTCGGTTGTAATAGGTTCTGTGGAGGTGGGGGGCTATTAAGCACCTAGCAGAAATTTAACAAGACCAATGTATACATTTTGTACATCTCGGTCACGATGACTTGTGAGATTGTGCTAACATAAAAAATCTTTCAAGCTAGACACTATTATCGTCTTCCTAGGCTGCTATTATGTCGTCAACATCCTGGGATTCGAACTTATAATCGGAATGATAGACATGTAGCCACTCGGCTACGTACCTGTTTACGGTAGACATGCACCAAGATTCGAGGAAAGCGTCTGTACACAGCTAAAAAGAAATAGAAAAAAATCAACGCGAACGGGAGATAAATCGATATAAAATCAATAATATCCATTTTGATGATGCTGCATTACAGGGTTTCGTGAAACCTGCCACCTCCAGATTCCTGTAAAGATAAATAAAAACTCTTGCCTAAGGTTATAGGAGACATATCTTGACGTCATCTCACCTGTAATGAGCTACGACTGGTATTTGCTGACAGAAGCAGACGTCTGCGAATATCCTGAACGGAAGATGAAAAAATGTATTTTGCCCTCTCTAATTCGTACTGAAAATACTGTCTTTGTAGACCTAGTGACTTTTTATGGAGGCTCTGAGAGAACGATCTTTATATTCTCCGAGTTCTTCCGGTTGGTTTTCCAATTTCTGCTGCTTGTTATAGATTTTAATCTGAGGAGAAATAGCTGTGCTTTTCAAACAGTGTTGGATACACGAGCTAAATTATCTGCGAAATCTCTACCTCCCAGAGTGATTTCAGGGTATCGACTAATTCTTATCTTTTTTTTTTTTTTTTTTTTTTTGTGAACGGTAAATCCAATAGTTCTCTCGGCTTATAAAAATCTCGTATTGTACGTTTATTTAAAAAAAAAAAATCCGGTGTTAACCCTTTGATCCCTGACCACTGCTTTACCGGTGGTAGAGAAATATGACGTAATACCCAGCCACCGGTTGAATAGTGGTAGACTGGCAGCATGACCCGGCGTTGCCCGTGCTTGATTCAAAAATCGTACGACTCATACAGCAATCGCTATCACTTGACTTAAAATATTTTGACCCTTCCTTGCCTTTAAAGGAGTGCCCTTTGCCGTGCTGATGTTGCTACATGCCTTACTTCTTGCCTATCTCACACTGTGAATTTTTTCTAAGCTCTATACTAAACATTAAATCTGTTACGAAAAAAGAGCTAAACAAAATGAACACAAAACGATCAGCTTAAAAAAAGGACTCGTAACTCGAAAAACCAAATGAAAAAAGAATGTTAACAACAAATACTTTTTCACACCGAACCCAGTTCTGCGGAATCAGAATCAACGTTGAGTTTAAGCAAGTGAATGAGCCAATTGGAGTAAAGTGCCATGCAGATTTAAATTTTTCCCATTTGTGACAAATGCAGCTATCGATTTTTTTGCATGCTAGTTAACATTCGTGTCAGTCAGCTGTTGGCTCTCACGATGGCCAATAGAATCTTCCTGCCTATTCGTGGCAGCCAGCTATAGACTCTCACTCTGGCCAATAGAAAATGGCCGCAAACTACTTGAAAACTGCTGTAGAAGAATGAAAAAATCGATCATTTCCACTATCGATGGGAGTTGGGGAATGCAAAGTCGGTCTTGGGCTTCCCGCTTACTTGGAGCATGTGCATGTAAATTTTGGTGCAAATCCGTCGAAAATTACGGCCGTGCATTCGTTACACACACACACACACACACACACACACAAACACACACACACACATCCTGCCTTTTATAGATAGAGATATGGTTTGGTTTGTTTTACGGCATATCAACCTATATGGGTCATTTAATGCCGACAACCGTTTTTTTCCTGGTAATATTTTTGTTTTGTCAAAAATGTATATGAACGGATATTCTCTCAGAGTTGCTCCGTGCCTTGAGCACTTATTCGGAATTAAACTTAACGTAAACCTCAAGTGGAACTCATACATACGATCCATCGCTAAGGATGCAGAAAAAGATGGTCGGTTGCCTGTACCGCTCCAGTAAGTACCTGACTTCTCCTGTTATCCTCTACCTTTACAAGATCAGACCGAAAATGCAGTCCTACTGCCATATATGGAAAAAGTTTATAAAAAAAATCCCTTATTAATAGTAGGTTTATTAAAAAAATATCCGGTATTAATTGTTGGTTTATTTATTTTTTTAAATCAGATATTAATTATATATATATATTTTTTTTAATCCAGTATTAATCCGGTATTAATTGTTGGCTTAAAAAGTCAGTATTAATTATAGTGTTATTTTTTAATCCGCTATTAACTGGGATTACCAGTAGATTAATAAAATAAAATACCTTATTAATTATCGGTTTATTTTTAAAAATCTAGTATTAATTCGGTATTAATTGTTAGTTTATAAAATCAATCTGCATCTTATTGTAAAAAATCCGGTATTAACTTTAGATTTATAAAAAAAATCCGGTATTAATTTTAAGCTAATTTAATCCGATATTATTTATTTTTAAAAATCTGATATTATTCTGGTATTAATTGTTGTTTTATTTAAAGAAATCGACATTACTTATGGGTTTCTACCCAGAACGATTGAACGAACAATATGAAGTTCAAACAATTGTCAAACATTTAGAATTGCGGGAAAACAACGCTAGTTTGGAACAGCTATGGTGTCGTTTGGTTTGATTTGTTTTACGGTATATCAATCTCAGTGTGTTATTTAATGGCGACAAAAATTTTATTACTGGTAATATTTTTTTTTTCAATATGTATTGATGGTAATACTTTTTTTTCCAAAAATATATTGCTGGTAATAATTTTTTACAAAAATGTATTGCTGGTATTAAAATCCATTTTTACACTTTCATAGTGTTTTGACCCCAGTTTGGTGGGGTCAACTATTTGCCCATAGCTGTGACCCTAACAGGTGTTATCACCCGGGGACAGGGTGAACCTGGGAACATCAGCAATTAAGAGGCGGTTCCACACTCCTCAAAACCTCCTGATCAGAGGCCTTGCTGCTGGACGTAGTTTATCGTTCCACCCAGGACGCGAAACAACTATGCAAACAGCTGAAACACATCGGTCTCGCAATATGGAGGCGGAGGGGGTCGATATTTGTGAGTTTTGAGCCTCCATGAACTGTAAGTTTATTTGTACTTAAGGGGAAGATTTTTAAAAATAAAATTTTAAAAATCTTTCACATTTCTAATTAGAAAATGGGGGTTTTAAGTCTAAAAACCCTCGTCTACAGTCAAGAGCCAAAACCCCGAAAAAGATTGAATCTTGCATTTAGCCTATTTAGATTTCGTTTTAGGTAATTTTCAGTACAAAAAATGGATTCAGCACTCTAAAAAAACATGGGATTGGGGGTCTAGATCATGATTTTTTAATTAATACAACGAAAGTTTTATCGAAAATTGCTACTTGGTGTCCGGTATTTTTTGTTAATCATCTCACCACAAGCAAGTTAATCATCTCACCACTAAGACGCAAGCGGCTTACTGAGAATTAGAGAATATGAGGAAAATCACCATGAAGGAGAGAGAACAATAAAAGAACAAGTATTAGGAAGACAGAAGACAACGATTGACATTGAATTTAAGTTTTTGAAGATCAAAATTAACTGGGAAGCAAGAAACCTGAAGAGATTTACACAAGCGAGGAGTGCAACAGAAGAAACTGCTAGCATAGAACTTACGGTTACAACTAGCCATTTCAACGGTAAAATGATGAGACCTTGTTGCCAATCTGGTACTACGCTTAACTTCATAAAGTTCAACCGAATAATCACCATGTAAGTATTTACAGAAAAGGCACAGGATGCTACGTTACGGCGATAGGAAAGTGACTACTGCCGAGATTCCACCAACGCGTAACGAACAATTTAAATTTTTATGTTTTTTCGGGAAACATTTTCTTACGTTTTGGCAGATTTAAATTATTTTAATATTTGGATACTTAGACTAAAAATGAGAAAAGAATTGTGTTGGACATTTTTGTTAGCTGTCTATATTTCTGGGGTGAGGTATTGTAATTATTTGATCCAAACAGTTGTGTCTTCAATACCTGCCTACAGCAGAGTTGAATGAAAACTTGGAGAGTTGAGTTAAAGGGAGGTAACTGAAAGAGAGAGAGAGAGACATACAGAAGAGGCATGGCACGTGGAACTAGAACAATCTAACTCTGTGGGTGAAATAAAGGGTTCAGTTCGTAATTCTAATCGCCTGAAGAAGGCCTGAGCGTGCAACGATCTAAATATTGTGAACATGGCAACCAAGATGAAAGCAACAGTCCGAACAATGTAAGTGTACCTCTTAATCTGTAACACTCTACCTGGTTCAAATGTGTTTTGGGCCTGATGAATTGATTTTGTTTTACGGTATTTTTTTTTGGGGGGGGGACATTTGTGTCACCATTCTTTTGTAGAAGAAAGGTCATTTCTCTGGTTACCCATGCCGAAATTTTAGTAGGATTATTGACCATTTCTTGAAGTTCTTTGGCTAGATTTTTATTGTGCTGTATTTAGAAAATAGTGCCAAAAGTTAGGAATTTTATCTATTCCTGGAGATTTGCCGTTGGGTCCTTTTTTCAGTGAAATTATTCAGCATCCTTTTCTGTGATTCCCACCCATGTTTGTTCTGGTTTATTTTTCATCTGTTCTACCTTTTGCGTAATCCAATCTGATTCTTTGTGTTATGCTCTTTAGGACAGGCCCATATTTTTCCCAGAATTGTAAAACCTCTTCCATTGTCGCGGGGTTGTTAATTCAGTTTTTATTTGCATATTTCTCTGTAAAATTTCTTGGCATCGGTTTGAAAGATCTTGTTCTGTCTGTAGAATCTTGATCTTTTTTTTTTACATAGCGTCTGATTCTTTGAGTCTTCAGTTGTATTGTTTACTTTATTTTTTTCTTTTGCTGATAAGATTTCCTTTTCATGACTAATTTTGTATTTTCTTTGGACTTTTCTGACTTTTCTAGTCCTTGTTCCTCTTGTCAGTACGTTGAGTAATGATAATTCACATCTAATTTGTTCAATTTCTTTCTCTATTTTTCTTTTCCAAGGTGGATCTTCATTGTCTGTAAAACTGCTTCTTTTACTTTGATGTTTAATATTTTCGTTGCTATTATTGCTGATCCATATATTGCCTCTTTGAGATTTATATGTGGCTCCACTTCATCCACGATTAATTTGAGTGATGCATTGTAAATTTTAATATTAGGTTGGTGCAAAAATAATGACGTAATAATGTCGTTTTCTGACGTTACAAAATACGTCAAAAAACGACATTATTACGTAATTATTTTTGCACCAACCTAATAGTTTTGAGGTTCTACTTTGTTGGTTGCAATTTTGGGACTTGTTCTCGTTCCTTCCTTGGCTTCTTGTTTCTTATTCTTATTTTCCCTAAAATAATTCGGCTATTATTATTATTATTATTATTATTATTATTATTATTATTATTTTCTTTGATTTCTGGCGTTTACACATTTCTTTCCGGTTCCCGCCCAGGGACCAAAGGTTAGAAATGGCATCATGACACTTTCCACTGACAAAAAAAAAAAAAAAAATTACATAAATAAAGCCCTTCGTAAAGTGTGGGCTGTACTTGTCAGAACAATTTTTTGTATCTCCTTGAGGCATGGACTTCCAGGAATCCCTTCAATTAGTCTACTGCAATCTTTTCCAACCAGTCCTAAGGCTCCAACTACAACAGGGATTGTCGATGTTCCCATATGCCACATTTTCGAGATTTCTATTTCAAGGTCCTTGCATTTTGACAGCTTTTTGAATATCTTCAAAGATACATTGCAGTCAGCAGGGACTGCCATATCAATAAGGAGGCACTGTTTTTGTTTGTGGTCTTTAATAACAATATCTGGGCGGTTGGCTTTCATTGTTCTGTCAGTGTGTATTATGTAGCCCCAAAGAATTGTAACAGGTTCTATCTCCGTAACCGGGTCTGGGTGGTGTTCATACCAATTTCTTTTAGTTTCCTTTCCGTAGAAGTTGCAGATTTTCCAGTGTAGATATTGACCCACTCTGTCATGCCGGGTTTTATATTCAGTGGGTGCCAATATCGTGCAATCTGATACAAGATGATCAATCGTTTCTGGATATTTATCACAGAATCTGCATTTGGGGCTGACACAATATTTTAGTATATGTGCTTGATAATTCCTAATTAACAAGCATTGGTCCTGTGCAGCAAGGATAAAAACTTCAGTTTCATCTTTCAACCCTGCACTACGTAGCCACTGATGGGTACGGGTTTTGTCTACATCAGCTTGTTTGGTACGGGCAGAGTATTGGCCATGAAGCGGTTTATATTGCCATCGCTTCTGTATCTGGTCGGTTGCATTCGTCTTTGCTGTCTTTTTTAAGTATTTTTCAGTTTCAGCCGGTGTATTGTGCTGTACTTGCATCTCTTATTATTATTATTATTATTATTATTATTATTTACATTGATTTTTATTGTATACACATTTCCTTCCGGGTCCCAACCAGAGACTTAAGGTCAAAAATGGCTTCATGACATTTTCCACTAATTATTTTCATATATTTTTTTTAAAAAAAACCTAAGATCACACATATTTTACATTGATAAATATCTCTTCGTAGTATATGAGCTGTAGTTGTGAATACAATTTTTGTATTTCCTTAAGGTATGAACTATCAGGAACCCCTTCAATGAATCTATCAGAACCTTTTCAATCAATCCGAGGGTTCCAACTACAACAGGATTTATTGATATTCTTATGTACCACATTTTGGAGATTTCCAAAACAATGCGTTTTGAATTTCTCACTGTATTTAATATTAATGAAGTTATTAATATTAATGAAGTTATTAATATTAATGAAGTTATTAATATTAATGAAATTATTGCTAACATTTTTATCGAGACTTACAAACTCTACGTTTCGTTCGATTTCGCAAATCCATCGATGAGATTTAAATAAGGTGATTTGTTTTGAAAATGCTTTGTCAAAAATCCTACTTTACGTTTTAATAATTTATTTAAATTAATTTAATTTTATAGGACTTCATGTTAAACAATATTTTCTGAGAAATTTTTTTCCTTCTCAAAAACGAAAAATAAATTCTTAGAATTTCTTACTCTTGAGCCTGTAATATATAACTGGCCATGCGAAAATATTTCTTTCTGAACCCAAATTAATAACTTTTTGAAGTATTTGGCCTTGTCATTTTTTTATAGTTCTCGCTGATCCATGGCGAACTGGGAACTGAATTGTTTGCAAACTTATTAAACCACTTAAAAGTACTTAAAATCGAGTTATTTTCGCTCGAAAACGACTGATTTCACCTACTTATGTAAAGTTATATTTTTTATAAAATTAATACATTATTTGTAACCCCTGTTTTGTACTTCTATCGTTCAATGTATGACTATTTTAAAGGGTGGGAGGGCCGGACAGACAGACGGAAGTCACAGAATTTGATATATACATACCTGGGATTCCGATTTTCACGCTAATAACCGTCACGCTACCCGTATATTTTATATTTTTAATTGAAAAAAATCTCTCTTTTAATTATTTCGTGAATGAATCGAGCCAACAGTGTTCTCGACTTCCTGCGCTCGGCTGCACCGAATAGACTTGAAATAACCTTAAATAAAGTAGGTACCTCCACTTTTGGCAGAAATTTTCGATACCTAAGTTTTAAAATTCTTGCAAAAATCAAATAATTGTCGGATTTTAATGAAACTTTCAGGACTTATTCACAAATGAATGAAATTATTTTTTTAGAAAATCTCGTTAAAAAGAGATTTTTTTTTTAACATGTTTTCCACCCACTTACATATTTTCATGAAATTTCGAGAAATTAAATCTTCAAGCGCGGAATTTGTTTTATTAGTTATAAACAGGACTCTTTGTAGAAAGTAAATCACCATTTTTTTTTTTTTTTTTTTTTTTTTTGTATTTTGTAAAACAGTACCCCATATCATAGAAAATCTGCTCTGAATTATAAAAAAAAATGTAAAAACTATGACATTAATTAATTAGAAAAGCTTTCACCTGTTTTTATAAATACGTTATACTAAGAACATTGTTTTGTGAAGAAATAAAAAATTTTCGATGAATAATGTATTTTTTACAAATTTTTTAAATTTTTTTCATTAACTTCCTAATATTTCAAAAATCATTTAAAATTCTTTCAAGCACGTAATGCAATGATAACGTTAATGAAAAAGTAAATTTAAGAATCGAAATTTGAAAAGCACATAACAGTCGTTTGACCACAAAATATTTTTAAAATAATTTAAAAAAAAAATTATTGAAAAAAAAACGTTCATAATTTCTACGTATGGAAATGTATACATGACATAATCCTTAAAAAGTTTTAAACAATTATCTAATTAATAAAAAACTTTAAATAATTACCTAATTAAGAAAGTTAAAAGTACGAAATAAAAAATAGATATTACATAATTGCTGAATAAAAATGTTAATATTTAAAAAGTACTAGTTAAAAACGAAAAACCGCGTTCGCTTACTTTTCAAAAATTGTCAATTTTGATCATCCATAGTAATCTGTCATCACCTCGTCACAATCGACCGTTTTTTAATCGTGATATGCTGCTTTTTTACGTGACCTAATGGAGGAACCTAAAATAAAGTATTAATAAATTCACCAATAAAACATTAACTAATAAAAACTTCTCCCCAAAAAGCTCCAATGCAAATCCATCATAGCCACAAGGCCACAAATATGCAGCACCAAATAATGGCCAAGCAAATTAGCTCGCTAACCGAGTGAGCTGCCTCTTCAACCATACATTACAAAATTTGTTTAAAAATAGCTAATTTTAGGGGAAATAAGTCTGTATATTTTTAAATGAGTTACTTCCCTTGGAAGCTAAAGAGGACTGTTGTAAGGGTAATATTTTTTTATATTAGGTTGGTGCAAAAATAATGACGTAATAATGTCGTTTTGTGACGTTAAAAAATACGTCACAAAACGACATTATTACGTCATTATTTTTGCACCAACCTATATGTTCGCTGTCAATAGAATTTTTCTCAATCTTCCTCGCCCAACATAAAAGAATTTCAAAGGAAAACAAAAAAAATTCAGAATAAAAAAATAAAACTTTTCTTCCAGGAGGAGAAATTCTAAGAGAATTATTAAGAAAACCATTTTGGGTGTCACAGGTGGATACTTTACATATGTAAAAGTAAAATTATCAGCCTAACTATTTTAATATTGTCTTACATAATATTTGTTATTTCCTCATACAGAGTCGTATCGGAGACATTTTTTTTTTTTTTTTTTTTTTTGAGGGGATCAAAAAAATTTAGGATTTAGCCATAAGTAATCAAAGGATGTCGTCATATTTAGCGGCAAGAATATTTATATTAAAATTTCCAGTACCACCAGAATTGGCAGAAATTATCTTTGAAATAATAAAGAACCGTCTGTGTTGCAAATGAAGGGAAGAAAAATATTTTTTAATTTGTTCTTTTTTATTTGAGTCTGGAAAACATAATAAAACAGCTACAAGAACATTTTAAGCTATTGTCCCGTCTGTAAATATATATATATATATATATATATTATAAATTAACTGATTTAAAATATGTTTTTTCGCTACACAGTATTAACCATGTTTCAAAAATGGAAGCTGAAAGCTTCGAATTTAATTTTGTAATTTAATTAGAAATATTAGTTTCATTTCATCCTCAAGCGAATTTTGAAGTAACTTATTTTTTTAAAATTTACTGAGTTTTAAAGGCACAGAAAAATTCATAATTCAGTGTTCCCAAGGCTACAGGGAAATCCAATCATTCAGACAAGGGGTGGTAGCGTGCTCATTTTTATTAACTTTTGTTGTATCAGTTACGTTCGAAAAAGGGGTTATGTTTAGGTAGGGGTAGAGATTTATTTTCAATATATATATATATATTTATTAAAGACATTTTATGTTTAACGTTCTTTTTATAGATACAAGTATTTTAAGTAAATGCTCTGTTTATAATAAACAGTATTAAATAACATTTACCGGCCTGAATGTCCGAGAAATTTTCATAGAAAATATTCGTCCTTGGACAGGATTCGAACCTGCATCCTATACGGAACCGTCATTTACGCTGACGTGCCTAACCGAATCGGCCACCAAGGATCGTTCGGTAGGCAAGGTCGAATTTACTGTTTATAAACTTCAATCTTCCATGAATCTCGTACATTCATAACATTGTCGGACTTTGTCCATTTCGATATATATATATATATATATATATATATATATATATATATATATATATATATATATATATATATATATATATATATATATATATATATATAAAAGTGGGTATTGAAATCAACTCCCAGAGCTGACAGTCTGTTTCATGCAATTGTCAGGACTCCGGGTCTTTACTTTTATTTACATACGCTCTATGTTTGATAGTGAGTCCTTTACCCCATAAATATAACATATTTCAAAACTTTTATTACATATATATATATATATGTGTGTGTGTGCGGATGTATTACGCACAACCATAGATACATACAAAAATACAAATCACATACAACGTTAAGAATTCATTGGTTAATTAATCGACACTACGTTATTATAGGCAATTTTCAAAATCTACTTTTAAGTAGTCAGTTTTGTGCACTTTTGGGAGAAAACACAGAAGCTTTCTGAAGTCTTCCCAAAGCTCCCTCGATGCCAACCAATCAGATCGTTTGCACGTGAAGAATAATTCTTCCAGCGCAGCGATTTGGAGCCTACATTCACTTATTTAAGCAAGAGTTTTCTGATCCTAATTAATGAGATTTCAACTGCCGAACGGATCCAAGACAGTTGAAACCATGCGTCAAATTTCTCACTCACACACACACACACTCACATGCTGAACGTACCTTGTACACACTCACATAAACTCTTCTTACACGGCAATATCTTTCATTACAAGAGACTCTCATGAACATTCTTCCAGTGAACTTTGGAACACTAAAATAACAGGTAAAGAGAGACAACTCTTGTTTACTTCAACCTCTTCTTACTTAAATGCATGCTTTCCTTCACATCGTTGTTTGATATTGTAGATCTTGTTAAATACATATTTTATGTGTAATAATGTCTTTTGGTTATCCTTTTCTGCGTCAGCCATGTTTCTTAATCTAAAGTTAAATTAATATGGTGAAGTCCGCCACACACACACACACACACACACATATATATATATATATATATATATATATGTATATATATTCCACGACCGTTATCGTCGCACGGCAATTTTCTAGGTCAACATGACAAAATATCATTTTTGATGGTGGATATGTTTGCGTAAATGTCTATATAACCAATCTGAAGATGGCTCATGTGAGCCAAAATCTTAGATCAAGGAACAGCTTTATAAAAAAATATCCAAATGTTGGACAATTCTTGTCTTTATTTTCACCCGAAATTAAAACAACTATACGAAGTTTAGAACGACTTATGATCAAACATAATAGACATTCGTTGTTTGTTATATCTAACAATATATATATATATATATATATATATATATATATATATATATATATATATATATATATCCTTATTACCAGTTTGTGATTGGTAGGGATAATTCCAAGGAGGATATTAATTCAAAGAGAACTCAATGTGAACTACATTTTACATATATATATATATATATATATATATATATATATATATATGGTTTTTCGCTACACAGTTCCAACCATGTTTCAAAAATGGAAGCTAAAAGCCCCGAATTTAATTTTGTACTTAAATTAAATTAAATTAATGCTCTGTAAATTTACATTGAGCACTATTTTGTAAAAATAAAAATATCACACCGGATTATATATCTTACTGCTCTTTCTTTTTATTAATATATATATATATATATATATATATATATATATATATATATATATGTATATATATATATATATATATATATATATATATATATATATTATTTTTTCAAAGAAAAGAAAGAAGGTGAAACAGAAGTTTTTGAGACTAATTTAGCCAATGAAAAAAGTTACCGTTGAGAGAGATGTAAGAGAGAAAGAATCCTTGATTTAACCGAAATGATGAAAACTAGATAAAAGATTTTATAGTACAGTGTAGCAGTTCGTGAGCTGTTTGACGCTTTGAAAGTAGCCACATATTTTAACAAAATTAAACATAGTATGTAAATAAAAGGTACTTTAAGAAGTAAAAAAAAAAAAATTAGACATGAAAAATAACTAATTCACTTTACAAACAATTACATTATAAATAAATAAAATACAAATATAAGTTTTAGAATATTTATATAATTTTTATAAATTTAAAAGCTGTCACCAGACATTAGTACCAATAATTTATGCGTATAAACCTATCTACGGCAAACATTATTACCAATAATTTAGGAGTATAAACCTATCTAGGACAAACATTTTTACCAGTAATTTAGGAGTATAAACCTATCTACAGTAAATATTATTACCAGATACTTATCTAGGGCAAATATTATTACCATTAATTTATGAGTATAGACCTATTTACGGCAAACATTTTTACCAGTAATTTGTGAGTATAAACCTATCTACCACATTAATTATAATAAACTATTAAGGATAACCTTAAACTGTTTATATAAAGGTAATATAACAGAAGAGAAGTAATTATTAGGTTATAAATTTTAGCAAAATTGTAAAGTTAAAGCCGGAATGTGCTTACAATTAACGGTAATTTCAAATCTTTGATTTAACAATTGATTGCTGTTCAAAAGTTTAATTATCTGCATTTTCTCCTGTAGACACAGAAATCAAGGTTCATATAAAGATCTACAGGTTCCGGCTAGTTTGAAATTTTTCTGATTAACTTTAGGTGTTTTGTTTTCATCTTTCAATTTCCAAAAATATTTTGAATGTGAAGTCATATTGCGATTGTTAGTATTAGTAAAAGATGAGAGGTGGATATACCAACGTATTTTAAAAGTATTTTTGGTGGTTCCAATATAAAACGTAACAATCCTGGGATTTTCAATTGATTAAATAGAATACATATATACAACGGATTCCATTTAGCACTTGTTAGATAATGAACATTGGTCAGGATTCCTACAATTACATATTTTGGTTTGACGGGACAAATCAGAATTAGTACCAGCATTATAGTTATTATTGTTATATAATTTCAGTGTTTTATTGTTGTGTAACTTAATTATTTCTTCTAGATTTGTAGTACAAGTATAGGTAAGTTTTAGAGTATTCTGATTGAAAATTTTACTTAGTGGAGTACTTTTCGGAAAATGTTTACCAATTAAATTTAGAAACTGGTGGTCTAACTTGGTACAAACTACTTGGTTGAATGGAGGTGTGTGTTGACTATGTTCACCATAGTCTATGAATATAGAATCCAGCGCAATACGTAATCTGTTCAATGAAACAACGTTAAAGATTAACACTCACGAGTCAGACACTCTACTGAATCTGACTATATCGCCAATACCACCAGCAGCTGTTCCGTAATTCTTCAGTCTTCGATATCAAAGGCTGGCAGTGATATTTAGTCCCTCACCCCCACGAGGGTTACATGTGGCACAAGGCCGGGATTAACGCGGGATCTCCGAGCTCGTAGGCTTGGCCAAAAATATTCCCTATTCGAACGCTTATAAACGCGTTCAGGGGCAGCCAACCTCCGCGAACGAGACTCTGCCTTTCGGTGGAGCCTCGTCCGGGTTATCAAAGGCTGGCAGTGAGTATTCGGGAAAAACATGACCGTCTTTATACACGTCGCATTGAAAATTTTGAGCCTTCTGTTTGGTTAACCCTTCTATTGGTGAACTATAAAATAAGTCAGCTCATTTTGGCTGTCTCACTAGTACACCAGGGTACCCCAAAATTCCAACAGTGTGTACCAGATGATGTTCCTGTTCCTATGGTTTTTGATTTTTCTTATAACAACCATAATTTTGTACAAACTTAATTTCAGAAGATTTTTATCCACTATCAGTAAGAACACTTCTTTGTTAGAGAAGTGTTGACTAATTCGATATTCTACAGATGACGGAATACGTTGGATTACAGACGGTGGGTGATTAGAGTTAAGGTGAATATAGATCCAGTTGGCATTGTTCTTCATATAAGGCTTAAAATTATTATGAACTAAATTTAATGTTACTTGTAGGAAATTAACTTGTTTGATATTAGAACTAATATAACGATTTAAATTCTCTATGAATTAATTTCCTAAGTTTATCTATTTTACTTCCCGTAGAGCTTTTAACAATCAAGAGACCATCGTCCCTATATAGTCCTATACTATTTAAAGTAATATCTTCGTAAACTGTAAGGTTATACAAGATAAATAATCCAACCAAATCAGAAGATTCTGCAGAATCCAACGATCCCATTGAAATGTCAAAGTTATCGTGCGAATTTTTTAAGTTCATTGTCGTGGATTAGCACAGATTTCCTACAATTCAAAATGATGTTAATCTCGTCCTTTGAAATGTCCGAATGAACTTCAGCAAATTCCAATGGCATTTTGAAGAGTAATTGAGAGATAGAAGTCCACAATATCGAACTGGATGAAGGCGCATTTATTTTTGTTGCCAATGTTCTTGAACCAGTTGATTACTTCATTAGTGCCAATGCAATGGATAAGACCAAGTTGATTTTTGATTTATAGATTAACAAATTCCAAGACAACTTTACCAATTCTATCGATCTAGTCGCATTTATAATCCTTGCAGAAGGATTATAAATCCGACTTGTAGAAGGATTATAATCTCCGATCTAATAGATCTGTGTGGTGTTGTATAAAAATAAGAAAGCAGAAAAATAATGGCTAGCTCTAGACTTGAAGAAGTCAAGATAGAATTAGTGAATAACATTTCAGAGTTCAGTCAGAGATGTTAGAAATGCAATGTCAAAGTAGACATTAGAAGGAATCGAAAACCCAATCCTAAACAGGAAACTAGGGATAATCTTCTACGCAGGTTCAGAAGACCAGGGAGAAACCGGACGATAGGCGGACTTATCTACTCCTATAATTTAAAAACGCAGCACTTTAAAGGCTTTGAAACTATCCTTTTTAAAAGAATTTAAAAACTCCCTTTTTTTAAAAAATCTGAGAAACGATATTCAAGCCAGTCGCGTCTTACCATAAAACCATAAATAACCATTGCAGTATAATCAGTCTTAATTGCTCTATTTAAAAAAAAACAAAACGAATGTCTCTCGTTGATATTTGGAATTGTATATCTGCTAACTTATGTGAGTACTCGGAACGTAAAGGAAATATTTTTTAAGCAATCAAAGGAATTTTCTATCCGAAATTATTATTATTTTTTTTATTATTATTATTATTAATGCAAACATTATATTAGGTTGGTGCAAAAATAATGACGAAATAATGTCGTTTTTTTGACGTGAAAAAATACGTCAAAAAACGACATTATTACGTCATTATTTTTGCACCAACCTAATATTTATTGGATACACGTGCTTAAGTAGATATCGTTATTTTTTTGTTTACTTCTTTTTTCTTTTTGTTTTGTTTTTTAACAGTAAAATTAATGTCTACCGGCTTAGAGATTGAAGGTTTTTAGTGCCTCCCATTTTTTTCATTTTTACTTCTCGTAAAATGACTTCTCGTAGCTTAATGGCAAAAAAACCTTGGCTTTACCGTTAAAAGCGGCTTCCAGGATTTAAAAAGAAAATATAGGTTTGATAATTAATAATTTTTAAGGCTAGATTTGCTATTTTCAAAAATGCCGTGAGCCTTCGTCCTTCGATAATGGCTCTCTACAGCTTCTTTTTCTTTATTACCTGTGATTTGCGATGTCTTTTTGAGGAAGATAATTAGCCACGATGGGAAACGACAAACTAGAAGGAATAGAAGATTCGTTAAAATTTACGTAGAATTTTCTCAACCGTTCAGGAAAATATTATGGGAGGTAACTCCGTAAAAATCTTCATAAATTACTTCCCTTTACAGTACAATATTTATGAAACACTAAAGGGAATTTTTTTTTCTTCCAAGATTAGCAAAATTAGATCTATTTTTAAAAATTATTTTTTTTACTCGGAGTAAATTTCGGCTAAGGGTATTTTGGCAGTACAAGATTTGAAAGAATCTTTTTCTTTCCTTGATGACTTTGATACCGAAAAGATGTATTCTTCTTTTCTCTCCCGTTAGCATAAGTACCTCAGCTACAAATACTGAAATTTGCTTTGAACTCTTCACATTTAATTTCAATTCTCATTTTTTCTTTTATATGTCCGATCAATATATTTGTCAATATTTATTAGTTTTATTCCCCATTTTTCCCCAGACTTACATGAGTCCGCCAATATTATTTGCAGGAGAAATGTACCCGGAACAGAACTCATATCAAAAGTAACATAACTAATAATCGCTCTTTTATAGTTTTTTTTTTTTTATTTCAGAAAGAATAATTAAAATAAATTTTTATTTTAATGCCAGATCCGACTAGATTATGGCACTCCACGCTTTCTTTTTTTAATATCAATAAATTGCAATGAATTTTCTTGAGAAAATTAGTGGTTTCCCGTAACCTTCCTCACATTTTTTTAATTCAGAATTGTCCTTCTCCTATACTGGTTGCCAATCAAGATCACATTTTTGTGGATCACTATGCATTCTTGTTGAAGCTAATTTATTTCCTGTTGCCTTCTCGATGGTTTTGAATTCAGTTTAATCCTCCTCCTAAACTGGTTACCACTCATGGCTAGAAAGTCCAGTCTACCCTGCTATTTAGGAGAATAGTTAGATTCATGCCTTTCCCAGACTAGGGTGGAATTTCAACACAACTCATCGATTACACTTTCTGCACTGATAACTGTCACACTGGCCTACACACCTATCAGTCAGATCAGTTATGTGCCGTGCGTGATACACGCGTAGACGATCATGTATCTTTCGATACATGACTGACTTTTTTCCCCGCAGTAGGTTGCCATTTCTATCCAAGGCTATAGAACCCAGTCTGTCTTGCTATTTACCAATAGCTGGGAGAAGAAGAGGGAGATTCATACCTTTCCCAAGGGTATTAGCACGTAAATGAATGTAATGGATTTGACTGGAATTCGAACTCGGCTCTCCGATTCTTCAATACGAGCCGATATCCATTTCAGCGTGCCTGCCACCTACAATCTTTAATCTTTCGATACATGACTGACAAGGCAGATTTTTTCCTGCTGTAGGTTGCCATTTCTTTCTGCAGTAAACCAGTTGCCATCCAAGGCTATAGAACCCAGTCTGTCCTATTATTTACTCATAGCTGGAGGTAGAAGAGGATTCATACCTTTCCCAAGGGTATTATCACGTAAGTGAATTTCGATCAGTTATGTGTCATGCGTGATACACGCTTAGGCAATCATATTTTTCAATACATGACTGACGATGCAGATTTTTTTTCCCGCAGTAGGTTGCCATTTCTTTCCGCAGTAGACCAGTTGCCATCCAATGCTATAGAACCTGGTTTGTCCTTCTATTTACCAATAGCTGGGGTTAGAAGAAGATGATTCATGCCTTTCCCAAGGGTATTAGCACGTAAGTGAATGTAATGGATTCGACTGGAATTCGAACTCGGCTCTCCGATTTTCTCAATTCGTGCCTCCTTCACATCTATACCATGTGTATAAAAAAATTGAATGCTTAATGCCTCTAAAAATGCACTTCTTGCATTCTCATGGCTCTCCAAACTTCTCTCCTTTTTTTTTTTTATTTTTTTTTTTTTTTTGTAAACACTATGCATGCTTGTCCGAATTATCCGAGCAGACCAGAGTTATTTGGGTTTGTTTTTTTCTAGATATATACACATAGGTATGTGGTCACTACACCACGCGTTATGGACCCATTTCTGTCGTGACAAGGACCAACGTGATGTCGGTGACAATTCAGCTCACCGGAGGCTTAATGTAAACTTTAGCCGGTAATCACGATTCCCAGTAAAAAATTCTTTAATCATTTCAGCCCCAAGCAAGGCGATAATGCCACTAGGACACGGGGCCGGTACAGGAATTGAAGGAGAACAAGAAGTAGTGAAGAAAAGACAATAAAGGGAATGTGTTCAGAAAGATAGAAGATAGCGATCGACGTTGCACTTAAATGTTTTGAAGATTTTAATTAACAGGAAAGCAAGAAATCAGAAGCGAGTTCCAAAAGACTGTTAGAGTAGAAATGGCGGTTACATTTAGCTAGTTCAACAGTGAAACGGTGAGGCCTAGTTGCCAATCTAGTCGCACGCTTAAATTCACGTAGTCGAGACACCAGGGTAAAAAGCTCAGTTGCCATAAAAATAATTGTAGAAAAGACAGAGAGAAGCCACCTCACGTCGGTGAGAATGTGACTGAAGTCAAGATGCCTGAAGTCAGGATTGATTATATTACAGACTCTTCTTTGAATTTTCTCAAGAATCTCGAGATATGCAGCAGGAGCACCAGACTAGATATGGCAGCAATATTTTGTAATAATATGATTTCTTACACATCTTTAGATGAGTGTTGTAGCATACCTACGGACGATAATGAATATATCCCCATTCACATAAATATAGTACTAAATACTGTATGTTATTCTGCAGTTGGAGATTCATTGTGGAATTCACTTGACTCACTTCTTCGCGCCGCTAGCGAATCTTATATGTGTTGTTCTTGTCCTAAGTATTATCGTTCATTATCAACCTTCATTTGATTATTCTATTCAGTAACCGTCTCTAGGTTACAACGATTAGATTTCTTTTCTCTTAAGCCCACATAGTTATCTGAGTTTCGTAAGAATTTTGTCTCCAGTCCATCTTTGAGTAAACTTAAATGTCATTGTTTTGGGGGATTTATATCTACAGTTGCCTTTGAATTGCGAAACATAAAAAATTGCCAATAAAAAAAAAATAGTCCTTTGAAGAGTTGACCAGCCATGTGGCTTTGGAGTGCTCTCAAATCGTCCGTAACACAGGTGAATTGGATAGATACCAAGCGATTATCCATATAAAGGTATGAAGTCAGGAGAAAGGAATACAGCAGTCAGTAAAGAATCAGAAATGACCGAAACGTCAGATAGTGAATGTAAGGATACTTTTCCATGGCCGGACGTTAGTAAGATAGTAGTCCACTTCTAGGAGCTGAAGGAAGGATGTCACAGTTAAGTGAGAAATCGTATTGTTCTTTAATTGTTATTAGGTTGGTACAAAATAATGACGTAATAATGTCGTTTTTTGACGTATTTTTTAATGTCAAAAAACGACATTATTGCGTCATTATTTTTGCACCAAACTAATAATTAGACACTGGTTGGGAGTTACACAGTGAACCAAATCTCCTAGCAGTAGACCTAACATTCGATTCGATATAGTCGCTTCACTTACTGGCAATGGAAAACGTAAGGCCAAGAAGGCGTAGAGTGTTGTTCTCCTGGTGTTTAGCATCAGCCATGCTGATGGCAGTCAGAAAAGGTACTCTTTGGTGATTAAATGAAAGCAGTTTTATTTTGGTGGCGTTAAAATTTAGATATTAAATATGATCCTTATCTTCCCCTAAGACTTATATTAATGGAAAGGGGTTTGAAATGCCTTTATCTGAAAAGTAATTCAAATAATACGTGTAATAGAACGAAACACTTTTAGAATAAACTTCAATTTATCTAATATATAACACATTTTTGATGATTGTAGTTATCAGGGAAGCAAGAAATAAGAAGGGAGTTCCACAGGTCGGAGATGCAAGAAAATAAATTGTTAGAGTCAAGATATCAGTTGCATCAAACTAGTTCAGCAGTAAAACGGTGAGACCTAGTTGCCAATCTAGTAGCACGCTAGAATTCATTTAATCTGGGCACCAAGGAAAAAAATCTCCTGAGAGCAGTTGCCCCGAAAATTTTTGTAGAAAAGACAGAGGGAAGCCACATCACGTCGGTGATAAAGTCACTGAAGCCGAGATGCCAGGTCAGGATTGATTACATTACAGATCCTTATTTGGATTCTGCCAAGAATCTCGCCAAATACAACAAAAGCAGTTTATTACAGTTTGGTGAAAGATGCGTGAATAGGGGGTGGCTATTTCCGTGTTGACTAGTGGAATCTTTACGTTGCTTGGAGGAAATACATAGCGTTTTTCCTATTCGATTCAACATGTAGATTTTTGTTAGTGTCCCAGGCGATGTTTCGATACTAGCGACTTCCTTAATTCGAGCGACCTTTCTCAAAGGCGGGGATTCTCTAGCAGAAACGACAAACTCTGTTGCTAAAGCTATCAACAACTTGTTAATGATTTGAGGTAATGCAATTCTGCACGTCCGCACTGTGATGACATCCAAGGTCGGTTGTATGTGAATACACTGGCGGTCGCTATGTTCCACAGATTCATTTCAATAACTAGGGAGTGGTCTCAAAACAATAGCGACGAATGCTTTTCAACACACTTGTTGAGCCAGGAATTAGCAAAAAAAAAAAAAAAAAAAAAAAAAAACGATTTCTCATTTAGTCGGCAATGTCTTCCTTCTGCTACGAGAAGGCTAAATTTTTCTGGCTGACTTCTCACCAAGTTCCGGCTACGGAAAACGAATCCCTACGCACTGACTGCCTAGCCGTTTCACTGTCTGACCGTTTCACTGTCTGACCGTTTCACTGACTGCCCCTTCATTCACTGTCCGATTCATTATATGGATACTGGCTGGGGGCCCACCACCCCTTTCCGTCTACTCGTTTTCCACCAAGCGGCAAGGGGAACACCCAGACAGATTTTGGGTGGTCAGTCTTTCTAATGACTTTACTTTTACGGATATTTAAAAAAAAAAAAAAAAAAACTAACAAATTTTAATGTTCAACAATTCAACAGTGAGCTGGAGACAGTATTACTGAAAAAACCCTGGTCATTAAAATGAGTTAAAAGAAAAAAGAATCTATCTCTTCCTCTCCTTAGGATGTGTGAGAAATCGTATTGCTACAGATGAGAATATATAAAAGTTGCAACCATCACACTTATGCGGTTCGACTTCAGTAAATTCTTTTCTTCCCTCGAGGCATTGAGAGTTACCTGATGGTTAAACTGCGCGCGTGTTGCCAATTTCGCTGCTGCTAGAATTTCGACGAGAATGGAAGGCAGTGCAACCTCGGAAACTGCCTAGCACAAATGAGTAGAGCGTCATGTGTGTGCGCTTATAAGGATAATGTTCTGAATAGGGTTTTGATCAATTAGGCACCCTCGCAAAGACTTTCTTTCTTAAACACTTCCTATTTTCAATGATTGTAAAATACTCAAGACTACACATTTCGTAAGATTTCTATGTAAGTCGGCCAAATATGATTCTAAAATAACATTACACTAATCCGTCCGTGTTTTTAGACGTGATTAATGTGTTTACTTTTGGTAAACACATTAATCATGACATCACGATTTCTTCGGGGCTGTGGGGCTAAGCAGAGAATTTCAGAGATTTTACTTGGTTTACATAAGGTTCAAAACGTTCCGATGACTTCCTCATTAGTGTTTTATCGGTTAAAATTATTTTAAATCGAACTTTTTTTAACAGGTTCCAACCTGATTAAGCAATCTCCATCCTTATAACTCTACTCATTCGCTAAGGATTACTAAGTCTTTAAATAGCTCGTCACCAAACAATGTTTCCTCCACCAATATGACTCGGTCAAGGTCACTGCCCTGTTATAGGTAAATCTGACATGAAGGTTAAACGTAGCCATTTTTGAGGTACGAAACTGGTATTTATTCCCGTTTACTTGTACAGAACTTTCTTGATTCTCATACAAATGAAAACTAGACTGAATTATGAAATAATATGTCCACCTTTCCTCCACCAGGATGTAAACGATCATGGCTCTCCAGACTTCTTTTCCTTCATCTATAAACTAGCGGGGATACCCAGCGTTGCTAGGAAAATCTCGGAATAATAGTTTATTATTGACAATTTATATTTTTTTCAGCCATCTTATGGAAAATAATTGTTTATTCAGTCTTTAACAGATGAACTTATTTTATTTTATTGGTTTGTTGCATAATAACTAAATTTAGTAAAATAAAATACTACACTACCAAAACCACGCTCGGGGTTGGGGGCTTAGAATCCCGATATTTTTATTCAAAAAGACACTTTATATTTCGATTTAAATATTAACATAAATGCTGTTATTTTCAAATAAATCAAACTTAGATAAAATTTCATTAAACTTTTTTTTCAAATTATTAAGCAAAACTAAGTAACTATAGTGAACCTTCCTTCCTCGAAAAAATAATTATTTATTTACTATTTATTTTGAAGGGGAATTTAGATTTCCTAAATAAAGTTTTACTTTTAATTTAACATTACTATTTTGAAAGAGAGTAGAAGCGAGATACATTGAGAATTTGGTTTTGAAAAGAGATTATTTTTAATTTTCAAATTATATTTGTATTTGAAAAGAAAAAACACTTTAAATAAAAATTAGCAGAGACAGACATTACTTACGGTCAACATTAGTCGTGTTCAATTTTATTTTTACGAATTTAAAATTTTTTGAAAAAATAAGGCCGCTATAGTTTTTTGCTTTAAGAAAACCTAATCTATTTACCTTTTTATGTTAGTTACAAACAAAAAAACAACAAAGTTTATTTTTTAAAAGATTGAATAAAAATCTATTTTCATAAGATGGTCGAAAAATGTTAATAAGTCAATAACACGCACACATACATATACATACAACTGCCCTTTAGGGTGATACTGGGTCTGTACATTTGTAGCCGGACACACACTCGAATATTGAATAAATAAATATTAAACTTTTGGTCAAATAATTGTATTTAATTAATATCTTTTAAATTTACTTCGTTGTTTTAATATTTTTTTAAAATTATGCTTTTATTTACTATAGATGTGAAAATAAATTCAAGAGAATAAATTTTTTTAAAAATACATAGCGTTTAGCAAAATTTAAAAGTAAAAACGAGCGGTAATCCTAATCTGGAATAAGAATTACCGTTCGTTTTTAGTTTTTAATTCTTTTTAATTTCGAATGTATTCTAATGCATTTTAATTTCAAAATATCTTCGTGCATACAAATCATACGATGATAATTAAAAAAAAACAAAAAACTATTGGCCAATTTATGTATGCCACACAGTATTTTGTACCGACCAATCTCATTGGTTGAATTTGACTTTGCTTTTCGCGGGCATTTTTAACGGCCCGTGCCTTTTTTTTCTCAGTTGCAGCAAATTTGTGGAAATGACAGGACTCATATTTCAATCACTTTGCAGGGCCTTTAGCGCCCAAAATTAAGCCTAAATAACTAGGCAATGATTCTTCTTGTCTCGTCTTCTTAGAGACTTTCAAGGCTGAACCAAAATGGTAATGCTCCTTCGACGACGTCATGTTCCAGCTTCTTCGATACTTTCAAGGCTGTATAATTCAGTCAGTTTATTGACTGTCGTCTAATATGTATTTTCAACATGAAGAACTTTCTGCATGCACTCGACAAATAGCCGAGTTTTAACTTCAGCAACCGAAATGGTAATGCAACGACCAGCTTCTTCAAATCTGCATAGAGACCAATTGAGTCCTACAGAAGAAGAAGAAATTACTACCTCTTCTTTGAGGAAACTACCCCACCCTATTCACAGGGGCAAAAAAGAGCACAAACTTTTTTTGCAAAGATGCAATAAAACTTGTTTTAAATTTTATGGTAGGCTTTGTTAATTGTATGTCTTTTCTTGTCTCTGCCAAGGGTTAAACTGTGTGAGAAAAAATTCTCACAAAGAAGCTGGCTTGGGTGAATACGAGTCTGTATATTTATTTACTTTGTCAAGAATTACTATAGTTTTTTTTTTAGTTTTAGCCGAACACACACAGATAACTGCTCTCTCTCTCTCTCTCGCATATATATATATATTAGGTTGGTGCAAAAATAATTTCGTTTTCTAACATATGTTACTATGTGAGAAAAAGAAATTATTTTTGCACCAACCTAATATATATATAATTTTAAAAACAAGGAATGTATTGATTTTAATTTTAAAAGTCTCTAAGGCCCTTTCAACCAACATCTCATCAGGAGGTAATTGTTGGACAATTAATTAACAAAAAGAATAGTAACAACAATAAAGAGCAAAAAGGGGGAACAAGCTAAAAATTGCAATATATATATATATATATATATATATATTGCAATGACTTATTGGGGAAGATATTAGAGTGGTTTCCCGTTGCTTTCTGCACATTTTAGAATTCTCTTACACTGTCTTAGGTTAATAAAGAACATTCCGAATTTAAGAAGAAAATGATTTTTTTTTCCTCATCACCCATTTTTTTTTTTCAATAGGCCATATTGCAAAGTAGACAGGATTAATGTTAGATCTTGGAGGCCAAATTAACTTGTCAAAAAAATCCATGAAAATGTCTTTTGCACCAGTTCTGCATTAAATTGGCTGTGTGCACGGGAGCTACATCTTGTCTCAAGACATAGCGACTTCCAAATGTAGTTTGAAGTGTCTGGCGTTTATAGGACCAGATATAAAGTGTATGAAGTACAATCTTCAAAATGGCCACCCCCTTGACCAAATAGAGAAAAGAAATAAATGAATGAAAGCTTTTGGGAACAAGTGCCACTTGGCCAGAAATTAGAAAGCACCATTGCAGGCTTATATAAACAAGTTTCTATTTAGAGAGAGTTAGGAGAAGAGACGTCTAGCCTGCCAGTCATGCTGGCAGCAGTTGTTCAGTGCAAGTAGAAGAGGTAAAGAGACCTAAGTGCTTCTTACATTCCCCCAGAGAGAGTGAAAGTTGGCGAGCAAATAAATAGCCCAGAATTTCCCAAACTTTTTTAAACATTGAACCCTTCTGGATTCAGAAATTTCTTTTGGTGGGGGGACCCCAGATACTAATACTTTTATATGGTCGTAATATAAACATTTTCATATACTTTTGTAAAAATAAGTACGTTCAAAAAGCAATTAACAAATAATACATGATATATATTTTAATAAAAATATGACTTTTTAAATTTTCATACTTCCCATAAGTACCACGTGGAAGAGGATTATGAACAATGTTAACATGAAATTTATTTCATACGTAATCAGAATATTTTTGTAACATTCATTGAGAACAATGTTTCTGTTTTATATTGTCAAATAATTTTTTAATGTTTCTCTTTATACGTGAGAATTTGATTCTCAAGTCAGCAACAGGATTAAGTCGACTTCGGTGTTTAGAATTTATGGCAGTGTAATAGGAAAATCCACTTTCATACAAGTAGGTTGGTGTTGTTTTTAACCGGAATATATACACACGAAAGTTATGCCAACGAGAGTCAATTAACAGACAGAACTTTTTTCCAATATGGCGAAAACATTAACTTTCAGGTTTACGTAGTGTCATAGTACACAGATGATATCAAAATCAATAACTACTTTTCAATTCAGCAGTAGCATGATACAATTGTCATTCACTGATAATATATGATATAGAAAAGTATTACAAGATACATCCCAACATTATAGAACAATCTAAATCTATTGGTAACTATTTTTTTTTTTTAGAAGTTATTTACCATCCTTCATAACGTGTTATGTTAAACATTTATTACTCTGAACTTTTGTAACGGAACCCCAGACACACCTTTTGCAGAACCCCTGGGTTCCTTGGGACCCAATTTAAGAACCCCTGAAATAGCAAAATTATGGAAAACATGATTTTTGTTTTTGTTTTCATTTCAAGCTGTGGTGTTATTGTCCCCTACCTCCCCACCACCTATTTATTTTTTTTCACCAACAATATTTCCAGAATAGTCATCAATTGTTGCACAACAGTCAAGTGGACCATAAAAAGTATTTGAGTCTCAAGTATCTGATGTTTTTATGACCAGCTGTAAAGTCTATGAAGTTAAGATCTTCAAAGTGGCCAAACATTTGACTAAAAGTGATAAATAAAAACTTTCAGGATAAAGTGCAACTTGACTGGAAGTTAGGAAGTTCCAGTTTCTGTCATGTAGTTATAAAATCCTAGCTATTCCTATCATTTTTTTATAGCTATAATTTCAAGAGAAGTAAACACAGATTTTACAAATTAAAACCATTTGTGGCCTTGTCTGACAATCAAAAGGAAAGTATTCTCCCCCTCCCACAAGGTTTTTTTTTGTCACATGTGTAAGCAAAGATTTCTGGCTGAGGAAATCCCGAAGGAAAAAAAAAAACAAAAAAAAACGACTTGAATAAATAACGTCAAGTAGAAGTTGTTCATTATGGTAACATCACAGACGAGATAATTAGGCGTCCTTTATTTAACAAAATTCTTACAACTGGTTATGTGGAGCATTGTAATAATGAATAAAAAAGCAATTACAGCATTTGTTTGGCTTATTGATACACAATAAGAGAGATTAAGAGAAATTAGTCACTCTTGTCAGCTGATAAAAAGCACAAGTGGAGGATTTGTAAAAAAAAAATTGTGTCTTATTACAAAGGAAGAGAAATGTGTTATGTGGAAATAGTAGAATTTTATTGGTCAAAAAGAGCAAGTGTTTGAGTTTCAGGGCCATATTTGTTCTAGACTTGGGCTGTTAAAAAATATAACAAATATTAAATGTAGATCTTGATGATATATAAATTTTAAGCAGGGAAAGTTTCTTTTTTTTTTTCTTACTAATGTTACATTAAGTATTTTCAATTTAAGCATTCAACTTAGAGAAGCATTTCATTAGCTTTGAAGAAGAAGAGGGAGGTGAAGTAGAAGAAGAAGGAAAGAAGAAAATAAGTATAAAGAAGCAAAAAGAAAAGACAGGGAAGCAGAAGAAAATGAAAGGAAAAGAAGAAGAAAAAGAAAAATTCAAGGAAAAGAAGAGGAAAAAGAAGAAAAAGGCAAGCAAAAGGAGAAGAAGAAAAAGGCAAGCAAAAGAAGAAAAAGGCAAGCAAAAAATAAGAAAGGCAAGGAAAGAAGAAGAAGAAATAGAAGATAGGTAAGGAAAGAAGAAGAAGAAAAAAGGCAAGGAAAGTAGAAGAAGAAAAAAAAAGGCAAGGAAAGTAGAAGAAGAAAAAAAAAGGCAAGGAAAGTAGAAGAAGAAGAAGAAAAAAGGCAAGGAAAGTAGAAGAAGAAGAAAAAAGGCAAGGAAAGTAGAAGAAGAAGAAAAAAGGCAAGGAAAGTAGAAGAAGAAGAAAAAAGGCAAGGAAAGTAGAAGAAGAAGAAGAAAAAAGGCAAGGAAAGTAGAAGAAGAAGAAGAAAAAAGGCAAGGAAAGTAGAAGAAAAAGAAAAAAGGCAAGGAAAGTAGAAGAAGAAAAAGAAAAAAGGCAAGGAAAGTAGAAGAAGAAAAAAGGCAAGGAAAGTAGAAGAAGAAGAAAAAAGGCAAGGAAAGTAGAAGAAGAAAAAAGGCAAGGGGAGAAGAAGAAAAAGAAGAAAACAAAAAAGACATGTAAATGAAGAAGAAAGAGAAGAAAAGCATGGAAGAGAAGAAGAAAATGAAAAAGGCATGCAAAAGAAGAAGAAGAAAGGCAAGAAAAAAAAGTGAAGCTAAAGAAATAGTAGTAAACGATCGTTGGCAATGTTGCCAATTGATCGGCCAAACAGAGAGTGATGAAAGCAAATAAATCAGGTTTGTGTTCAAATGTATTGATAAGGAAACCATTAAGTAGATGATTCTCAAAATGTTATTCAGAAACACATTCCTTCTGGAGGTCAAAGTCCATCAAGAGCAACTTTGAAAGATTTGTTTTGAAAAATAAGAATCTTTTGGCATCAACACAATTGGCAGGGAACATCATCACATCAAAATTTATTCAAAATGAGAAGAAAAAATATATAACAATAATTTGGGATGCAAAACGACAGATCATTGACATGGGATCGGAAAAACAAAATTCTTTAGATACAACAGCAGTCGTCCAAGAAAAGATGGAAAAGGCAAATTCCAACCCCTTCTCTGTTTTTTTTATTAATTTTTATTTTTAAATATAAATGCTTTTCCCAACCTATTTTAGATCATGTTCACTAAAAAGAAGACATTGCCACCAAAAATAGTCAGATAACCTTTGGAATTGAAAATAGTCACCAATCACCAAAAGATAAATTGATGAAATTTAAACCACTGCAGATTTCTTTAATTTTCTTTAAAACTTAAACAATTATCTTTCTGCTAATTACTGCAACAAGAAAAAACAAAAAAACATTTTCGAGTGTAACCATAAAAACTGCCGATGTTGTTCCCTACAGATTCTTGTCTTTTAATGACAGCCAAATTGCAAAGTTTCGCTATTTGCAACCAAAAGAAACTAAATAAATTCCTTGAAACACTTAATGAAAATTCAGTTATTTTTAATTTAACTCATCGGAAGCCAAGAATCCTAAAAAAAGTATTTTTTCATGGTTGGTTTCTTTAAAGTTGATTAATAGGCATGAGATTTTATCTGAATAATAGCATTACAAAAAACCCAAATTCATTTTTTGTTAAATTGTCAAATTGCAAAATAAAGAAACTGGAAAGATTGAATTTGATAGATCACTAAGCTCAAAATGGTTGATAACCAAATGTTTTGACAATCATGATCTCAAGACTTGTAACCCATTAAGGCAGGCCGATTTTGGAACCATGGTATTGCACTCAATTTGTAAGTTGGGGTTTGACATAATAAATAATGACATAAAATATTTATTTTCAAATCGTTACCATTTTTTGAGGAAACGAGTTTAAAGATTAAGCTTAGGTTCAAAAGTTTAGGGTTGGAATTTAACTTTGGTGATCAGTGACAGCTTTATAGGATGGTCTTTTAAAATCTATAATACACAGAAGCTTTACAAATTGTATATGGACAAAATGCATGGCGCAAGCACATTATTATTAAATCATTGTGCCATCAAAAAAGACCTTCATTTGCTTCAAAGGGAAATTACACTGAACAATTTATGATGTAATATATTATAAAGTACAGTAATTTTAGTGAGATTTTTCAATAAACAATGCAAATTTAAAATATTTTGTCTTATAATTTGTTTCCCACCCTCTTATGGTGTTACATACACTTTTATCTATTTTTTGCTTTTATTAATTATCATCTAACAAATCTTATTTATTGAGTAACCTTTCTTGTAATATATATATATATATATATATATATATATATATATATATATATATATATATATATATATTACACTGTTTTTATTTATTGAATACAGTAAAAAAAAAGTATATTTTGCTTGCGGTGATTCATAATTAGAATTCTAGTTTGAATATATTTTTTGCATTCAATATATCTAATACAAAAAAATATCAACTTTATTTGGATTTATTCTTGAAATAGTAAAATTTCAAAGTCAGTTTGTAAGCAAAAAACTGTGGAAATTAGGTATTTCTCTACATTTTTTCAGATGATCTTTAAAACTAAATGCTTAAAAATTGGTAAACACTATGAATCTAATTTTTGATGTCAGTACTTATCACATCAAAGTTCAGCTTTCCCACCGAGAGCAATGTTGATTTTCTAAAAAAAAAAAAAAAAAAAAAAATCAATCTGCCTTAGTAAACAGTTAGGGTCATAGGGGTACCACATGTATTGCAGCTGCAGTAGCAATGGTGTTTCCCAGGCAAGACAGGCCCTTCGGAGCCCAACCATCTCCAGGCTGGTTTTGAATTCATAGATTTTCCTTCTATTTGACAAGTTGCCACCCAAGGCTAAAGGATTCAGTCTAAAATGCTATTATATTTTTTTTTTTTTACAATGAACTGGAACGATTCTGTTTATAAATGTAGATCGTATAAGTATATAACGTCATCTGAATATAAATATTCTTATCTCTATAAGTAAATTTAGATCCATTAAATACATTTCTAATGTGCAATTGATAAGAAACGGCTTAGCATAGCAGTATGCAGCTCTATAGAACTGTCTTTTGCAGACGGAGAAAGAACTTTGAATAAAAACATGTATCGGACTAATTTCGAAGCATAGAAAAATAGGCAAGCAAAGAACTTGGCATTTTCTTTGACAAAGCGTATTACTTTTGTTGTTGATGTTCCTTTTACAGCTCATCATTTATTGGGTCAAAAAAAAAAATAGACAGAGCAACTGGCATAAAAAAAAAGGCTTCAAAATGAATTCAAAGCGTTTTGGCTGAAATGGAATTTTTTCTTTTTTTTCTTTTCCTTTCATATTAAGATTTGTTGATACAACATCATTGAAAAAAAGTCTTTCTTCGAGAGCAAGAACAGAGAAAGACTTTCAGCAATTTTTTCGCAAAAACTTTCAGAACCTCAGAAAAATTATAGCTAAAGATTTAAAATAGAACCAAGCATAACTGTCAATAAGTTCTTTAAAGTTGGTGCCAAACAGAATTTCATGGAATGTAGACTATATTGCTGGAACAGTACAATAGCCAATGCAACCAGAAATAATTTTTTTTCAAAATTTTTTCATATTACGCAATTAAGCATTGTAGATTTAGTTATGTACCATGCATAACATATGCTTAGGTGATCATGTATCTTTCAATACATGACTGATGAGGCAAGTTTTTTCCCACAGTAGGTTTCCATATCTTTCTGCGATAGACCAGTTGCCATCCAAGGCTATAGAACCTGGTCTGTCCTGCTATGTACTCATAGCTGTAGGAGGGAGAAGAAGAAGATTCATACCTTTCCCAAGTGTATTAGCTCGTAAGTGAATGTAATGGATTCGACTTGAATTCGAACTCAGCACTCCAATTCTTCAATCCACGCCACTATCCATTACTCCACCGTGTAGATTACAAAAACATAAATAAATAGAAAAAATAATTTATTAAATTTTATAAAATTTAATGGTGGGGGATGCAGCTTACTATTGAAATTCATTGTAGATTGATCCCCCTATTGAAGCCTAAACAAAATATATAAGATTTTTTTAAAGAATAAAGAAAACATTTTTTTTTTTTAATTTTTAAATTAATAATCTGTGGTTTGTCTTACATATGACGTCAGTTAACAACTTCAGATTACGAATTTCAAAAGAGATTTTATATTTTTACATTTTAACAGATTGTATTATATTAGCTTATTTTGTTTTGGTTTCTGTAGGGCGGATTTACCTACAATGAATTTACATAGCAAACTGAACTCCCACATTAGCTTTTATAAAATTGAATTTTTTTTTTTTTTTTTTTTGATATTCATGATTTGCAGTAATACAAAAAAAAAAATTATTTCTAGTCACAATGCCTATTGTACAACACCATCCTAATTTTTTTAGCATTTGTTTATAAGACAAAAGAATAACATTATATATATATATATATATATATATATATGGTGAAATATATAGTTTTAAGATATGCTATATTTATGGATGAAAGTGCTCAATATCATGTATAGAACGTGTGTAAATATAAGAGTGGACACTGAAGTTAACACTGAGTGGGGTACTGACTTGTGTTCACTCTTTTATATGTCACACCATTGGCAGACATGGATAAACGTGCCCGTGACATGGCTTTTTTTTTTTTTTTTTTTTTAAATACCTTCATTCTTCGGCAATGTTTGTCTTAAAAAAATGATGATTAAAATTGAAAGATTAGAAAAATGGTGCTTTTGACACTACATCTTATTGTGGACATGTTTATCCATGTTTTCCAAATATAAATCAGTATTTTATATATATATATATATATATATATATATATATATATAATGTATTTGACACTGAAGTCAACACTGAGCAGGTGTTAACTTGTGCCCACTATTTTATATATATATATATATATATATATATATATATATATATATATACATACATACATACACACATAGATACATACAGAGTCCGCCCCAAAATGTGTACACACTTCAGGAAAAGAAAAATCTGTCTGTCATAGTTTTATCAAACTGTAATAAAACTGTTTACTGTAGTACAATTTTTTTTCTTGTCCAATGGCATTACATTGGTGGCTCTTAGACAAGAAATTGAAAATGCATATGAAGCCATCCCACTGGACGTTTTGGCCCACATTGCCCTATCAGTCATTCACTGTACTAAAATAAATCTCTCGAAGCTAAATGCCACAATTTTGAGCATCTCTTGTGATTATAAAGTTCAAAGGTAACTTGTATTAATGTTGTGATGTCTGAGTTAATGTCTGAATAAAATTTAGTATAATTTAGTATTCACAATATCTAGACATTTTTGGGGCAGACTCTACATATATATATATATATATATATATATATATATATATATATATATATCATTTGATGGAAAGTAGTAAAAGAACTTGAATTTCTCCTTGTATTGTTACATCACAAACCAAAATGTAAAAACCTGAAAAAACAGATTCTGATAAAACAAATCTTTAAGCTCAATACAGTTGATAACCAAACATCTACTTGTAATCAAATCTTCTATCACCTTTTATTTTGGCAGAGCATGTGTGTTGTTGGGAGTCCAGGGAAGTGTGTGTGTGGGGGGGTGGGGGTGTGTGTGGGGGGGGGGGGTTGTAGTGAATGCTGGAGACGTTTACTGAAAAAGAAAAAAACTAAACGCAGACAAAAATCCACCTCATATTAATGTTTAATGTTTCTGCTGAGCAAAAAGAAGAAAAAAAAAATAGTCTAAGTGCCAAAAAAAAAAAAAAAAAAAAACGAAAAAAAAACGAAAAACAAAAAAAAAAAAAAATCCCACCAGGTGAGAACTAGTCCATCATAATATTCAAAGAATATACTCTCTCTGTTTTCCTGTCTCTTTCTCTCTAGAAATGCTGTACAGTCTAAGAGGCTACAAATCTAACATCAAAATTCGAGGGTCTTCCACCGCCTGTTTGATCTTTTTCAGGAAGAGCACACCTTCTCTGCCATCAATTAATCGATGATCATAGGTTAAAGCCACATACATCATTGGGCGAATCTCCACCTAGGGTGTGTGCAAAAAAAAAAAAAAAAGGAGAAAGATATTTATCTTTAAATCAACAAATTCCAACAAATTACCAAACAAAAAATAATCACTTTTGTTTTCAGCGGAATTGACACAAGTTAAAAGAGGCCTTTCAAAATTTCTTACAATCATTTTTATTGTCATTAAAATAATTTATTCTCCCATATACAATATATGAAGGCTGATTCAAAAGCATCAGGATCTGGTGCTATAAAAATAAAACTACAGCACATATCAATTTGGCATTTAATCTCCTTCAAAGTAGTTCCCTTTCTGAAGCCATACATTTTATCCAGTGCGTTTTCCACATGTTCCTTTCATATGTGATTTGATTTTTAAAAAGGTAAAAGTTACAAAGGACAAGATCTCAGGAATATAGTGGCTGTCAGACATGGGCAATGTTATGCTTGGCCAAAAACTGCTGCACAAGCCATGGTCACTGATGGAACTTCTATGGTGTGATAAGACGACCACACTCTACACACTTTCCTTCCAAACACTGCTATAAACAATGGAAGTGAATGAGAACATGAAATGATGCACTTATAGGAAATGAATAAAATGCTTCTGAAATGTTAAAGAACTAATTTATTTAGTTGAAATATGCACCATGTTGATGAATGACTCTAATGTACCTCTAAATTCTTGATCCCAACTTTGAAAAGATTCTCATCCTATGATGTGATCAAATGCTTCAATTACTTCTTCTTTATTGGGGGTTATTTTATTACATATGAAAAGCTTAACATGCATAAATAAGTGGTAATCAGTAGGAGATACATCAGGTGAATAGGGAGGATGAAGCAACATTACATAATTCAAGCTATGCAGCTTCTGGTTAGTTGATGGAGAAGCATGGAGCCATGCATTGTCGTGCAGCAGAATTGGGCCAAGCCTATTCACATGTCTTTTTTCAATTTTTCGTGCATTTCTCAGCAATACTGGTTGCTGTTATTGTTTCCCTTTGAGGCAAAAATGAATAAAGAATAACCCCTTTGAAAGACCACCATACCGTAACCATTAACTTTTTAGGGTGCTGTGGTGTTTTGGGGGTATTGTTTTGGTGATTCACTTGCATCTAACCTCTGGCCTACTCTCTTACTGTTATCAAAGAGTATCCATTTCTTATCGTATGTAATGATTTGATGCAAAAATGATTCTTTTTCCAAGTTTGTACTCCTACAGTAAGATTACTCAACATTGTATCATTGTAATCATTATCATTGGGCTTATGAGTAACAATATATTGAAAGAAAAATTATCTGGAAAAGAGTCAAGAATAATATTTCTGAGATGAGGTATTATGTACAGTATTTACATTATGCGGACTATTGTCCTCATCTTTGTCGCCATATTTATCACAACATTTCGGCTGTTGTACGCTCCGGCCTTCTTCAGGTGGTTGGGATTTCGAACTGAACCCTTTATTTCGATCACTGGGGTAGACTGTTCTAGTTTCACGTGCCGTGTTTGATGGATGTCAGTTATCAGTTATCACCTGCTAATTTTCCCTCTGAAAGTTCTCCACTGCCTTAACTGGGTATTGAACTCACACTCTTTGGGTTTGTCACTGGATCTAACCAACGCCTTTATCCACTGTGCCATGTGTCCTTGAGGACATCTGGGTATGAATTTCTGGGTATTATATTTCAGCAACTAGTGCTCATATTGCAATTTTGCTGTCATCATTGCATGTTTTTACCAGAGCTCATATTGCAACTTGGTTATCATTGCTTTTCTCTGGCACTCCTTATTACTGGTTCCCATATTGTATTTATTTCTATGCTTGGTCGGCTCAGAAGATTTTTGTGGCCTAGCATATCTGCTGATTCCTTAAGTTTACGAATTTTCCAATGGTGTTCCCTGTCTATGATCTGAATATGATCCCACAGGGGACGGTGATCTCCCTTCTCCATATGTGGTCAGCCACGCCTGATTTTTCTACTTCCCCTCACGTTACAGCTTTCTGGTGTTCTTGAAGCCTTACATTGAGGGGGCGGCCTGTCTCTCCTTTATGGCACGTGGAACTAGAACAGTCTACCCCAGTGATCGAAATAAAGGGTTCAGTTCAAAATTCCAACCACCTGAAGAAGGCCGGAGCATACAACGGCCGAAACGTTGTGATAAATATGGCAACAAAGATGAGGACAATAGTCCGCATAATGTAAATACAGTCAAGAATAAGTCAAGATTTTTTTTTATGTAATAAAGAGATTACTTTGTTAGATAACTGGATCAACTACCAACCACAAAATGTGTCATTTCATGTGTGACAACATAATAATTTAGTCTGTATGCACAACAGAGTTCAAGGTAAATCTGGGACAAGTGGCTTCACTCTGCACACTTTAGCTTCATCACCATAGCAACAGTCCAAATATCATTTTGATCAGACCAAATACAAACCATCTTTTCAGTTTTAAAAATGCCAAAACGTTTAGATTTATTCATCATAACTCCTCCAGAAGAATTACTGAATTGGCTATGAGATTATGATTCAGTTTGATTACTGAAAAAGTAATTATTTGCAAAACAAACAATTTTAGGAAAGAAAAGACATAAGAAAACAGGTATCACAAGTATGACCCTACCTTGCCAGCAACTGCTACAGGTCGATCAAAAATTGCATGCATGCCAAGAATTGCTGATTGGGGAGGGTTAATGATGGGTGTGCCAAACATGGACCCAAACACCCCACCATTGCTAATTGTAAATGTACCTCCATCCATGTCTTCTATTGCCAATGAACCAGATCTCGCCTGAATTAAAATAAAAAAAAAAAATTATATATATATATATATATATATATATATATATATATATATATATATATATATATATATATATATATAGATGAGGATAAATCAAACAACCAGATATAAGAAACTGTATATATGTGCGTGTTGGTGTACAAAGACACGCAGACAAATAAATAATCATCAAATTTATTCATGTGGTGTACACATAACAGTACTCTATGTGGTTAGACAGAGCAAAGATATATATTAAAAAATATACATATACAAATACATACATGTAGGTGTGCGACTTAAGTTTTAAAAATGTATCTTTTGTTCTATTTTATTTTTCGTCTATGAAACAGTGTTCTTCCCATGTATCATCTGTGTATTTTTTTTAAAAACATAAAATATACTTTATGCCCAATAAGCAGGAAAAGCAGCAAAATTTAAACATAGGTATTTGCATATGTATATTTTTAATATATATATATATATATAAAGTGAACATAGAAATCAATGCTCAGAGGCGACAGAACCATCACACAATCATCAGGCCGCGAGTGTTAGATTTTTCCTTGACTATTTATATATATATATGAGTCAGTGGTGTATTATGGGTAATCCATACTGGTAGTTATTTTGGTGGGAGTGGCTTGTTTATTTATTTATTTGGGTTAATTTATTATACTTGTTTTTTATTTTCATATTTTATATTGATTTATTCTTTTTTGTTTTTGATGTATTATTAACGTAGTAAAATCTAACACTCATGGCCTGAAGATTGCGTTTAGCATGAAATAGTCTGTCGCCTCTGAATATTGATTTCAATGTTCACTTTACTTACATACACTATCTCCGATATTGAGCACTTTATCCCATAAATATAGCACACATTAAAACTATATTTCTTTATATATATATATATATAAACATGTCTATTTAATAAATGACAAATATTATGTATGCTTATTTTTAGTATCATCCTTTCATATTAAGAAATTTGTGAATATGAAAAGATTATGCTAAAAATTAGCAGAGATAAAGTTTGTAATTTATTTAACCAGACATGCTTAAAAGAGAATTTGCTGCCTAAATACACAAATATATATGTGTGTGTGTGTGAATATTACATATATATATATATATATATATAGGAATAAATACAAAAGGAAAACTTGTTAGATGACACATTTCGTCCTCTGTCAGACTTTGTCAAGGCAAATTTATTTTGCAACAAGTATTTATAAACAAAAGTAAAAATATTGAAATGTTGTTAGTTTCTCAAAATTTTCTCACTCATAAATATTCATCAGGTTAACTGAAATGTTTAGGTAAATTATGGAACATACTAAGTGACATAACTCATGTTTAATAAATGAGAATGAGTAAATGATGTTGAGATTTTTATTTTTTTTTATGTAAATATTATTTAAATTATTTTTGTATGGGATAAATTTATGTATTATATATATTTTAAATAACATGAGATTATCAACTGAACTGTTTCCTTTTAATTTTTTTTAACATTTTTATCGTCATTGTATTGGGACAGGTGTAATTCTTTCAGGAATGGAGAGATATTTGAAAAAATCTAAAGCACAGATTTATATTTCAAGAAGATTTGATAGCAGCACTCTTGAGAATTTTCCATCTAAGTAAGTTACTTTCTATTCTAATAAAGGGCATTTTTTAGATCAACTGAATTTATTTCCATCTATAACTAATGCTGTTGATAAACTGTTGTGATAACTTTCTTTTTGCATTCATAGATACATTTTTTAATTTTTAAAAAATTTATATATATATATATATATATATATATATATAGATTTAAATATGTTTCATTGAATAATATGGACATATTATGCCTATTTATTTTTATAATAATCTTAGTTTTCTAATCAGTTTCTTGATGTTAAGACGAAATTCATCAAGGAGGGCACTATAGTTTTTGTTAACCAAAGTACTTTCGACCACCTCCAAGATCATCCTCAGGGATTAATTACAAAGACAAACTTATTGTATCTGGGATCATTGTGATGGTGAATATGCTGCTATACGTATTTTAAAATTTTTAATTTATCCATTGTAGCTATGAAATTTTTGGCAAAACATTTTGCATTTCTACCAATTTCTGGTCAGCTCCTTTATATTGGGATGCTCGTTTTGAAAAAATTTATAGCTTATTATTCAATGAAACATATTTGCATGAAGCTATGCTGCCTAAATATACATATATATAAATATGGATATATATAGCATTAAGTAGGGCAAACAAGGTTCTATAACTGTCAAGAAATAATAAGTTAAAATTCAGCATTTTCATTTTTACAACCAATATTTTCCTAAATCAAATTTTTAATAAGTATAATAAATTTCTCTGTTACCCCTTTCCATACTTTTTGCATTAGCAGCATTGAGTTTTACCCAACAGTCAATTAATTTTAAGGTCAGATGAGCATCCCCGGTACCATGTTTGCTGGCTTGATCACATCCTGTGACAACCTGATGACCACCCTAACAGAGTCATCTATCAGGTCAACACACCATCTGCAAACTGGAGACAGCCTCATGACAGGCTATACAGCCACTGGAAGGACATCATTCACCAGGACCTCTCAGCAGGTTAATCTGGTGCTGGAGAATGTTCCGACACTCTGCCAAAATAGTGAGAGCTGGAGGAACCAGGTGGCTCTTGTGACCTGAATCCTCCATGTGTTCTTTTTACTCTCCCCAGGGAAGGGAAGAAAACTTGACCGCCACACACCACAACTGATCTTCCATCAGCTAATGTGATTGATTTCATTTTTCCTTCTTTTACATATTATCAACACTTTGTAGATTTAACCTTTACAAACTCAGCAGGCCTACAGGTCCATTGGGGGATACGCTTTCGCAATAATCTCTGGGCGGACGTGTTCGCCAAGTGAAAGAGCTTTGTTTCAAAAGAAAAATATGTTTTTAAAAATAACTTATAATAATACAGAAATGAGGTCATTAAGTTTGTGATATGAACTGAGAATGACCAGATGTCAGCCATTTTGTCCTAAATAGTTTTTTTATCAGCAAAATTTAATATAGTATTTTAAAAACATTCGTTTTTTGATCACAATGGTGAACCCCCACCCCCACCCAGGAAAGGCATGGATCTGTTACATTGAGAGATAAACTTTTCATGTACAGTGAAAGCGAAGAAGAAGAATTTCTTGGATTTACCCACGCAGATATTAGTGATGTGTGTGACTGAGACTGGAACCGATTCTGACCGAAAGGGAAGAATTTTCAAACCATCACAAGCATATGATCACCTGTAGCTAACAGAGTTTTCCTATACTCCTGGACCTACAAATGTTAATCAAGAAGCTAGTGAGGTAGATGTTTTTCATCTTTTTTTTTATCTGGCATAGTTATTCAATTAATGGTGATGGAAAATAACCAGCTTGCAAATGATGTGAAAACAAAATTAGGTGACACAGCAAAACCCAACTCATAAATCACAGCCTGGAAAAACATTTGCTATGAAGAAATGAAAATATTTTTGGCCTTGCTTTTGTTGATAGATTTGACAAAAGTAACCTTCATATTCGTCTTACTGGACAACAGACATCCCTTTTATATATGCAAAGCTTTCATGATGTGATGAGTAGGAATCGTTTTTTTATCAATTCTATCATATTTTTTTTAGTTTTCATGATTTTTATTTTATTTCTTTAAATTTATTATATGTACAGTAAAAAAAAATGTCTAGATTTTCTACATCCTTTCATGCATATACGCTGAAAATTCTATAACAATATCTCTAAAAACCTAAAAGTTACAGAGCTAGTAATATACCTACCATTCAAAAATTTACCACTGCGAAAGTTAATATGGATCCATGGGATACCACCCTGAATATTAGTGCAGAGTTGTAAAAGTAAGCAATATAATTTGAATTGTAAGAGGGCCGCTTATTACACAAGCTGATGTTCCCAAGTGATTCCATACCTACGTCCTAGGCTTAACTTTGGTGCTTCGAATGTGATTTCACCATCATCAGTCACCTGATGAAAGAGTATAAACATATTTTCTGAAAAAGTCTCCGTCTTGGTTTTTTTTAATTATATAAGAAATATATTTAAAAAAAAAAAACTCATATTAGGGAAAGCTGACCACCATGAAACTTTTTGCACCCCTCCTTTGATAAGAGGGTTCACTCTGGAGTTTATGCCACCAGGCTCCACTTTGAAGCTGATGTCCTCCCCAATGGTAATACTCTGGCAATGTACCTGCTTCTGGCCCACAGCCCTCTCTCTTGGCACATAACAGCCTCTTTTGCGTTCTGGAATTTGCGTCTACTTGTCTTGGACAGTGCTCCTAAACCTCTTTTATTTCAAGACACACTTGTAGAATATGTAAAACAGCGGCGAACTTTAAATTTTAACAGAAGATTGTATTTCATGTGGAATAAATAATTGATTCTTTGTATACGCATATGTGTACTTTTCTGTATGTTATTGGAATTGCATTTTCCAAAAATTATAGAATATTGAGAATAATGTTATATACAGGGTGTATCACAATTGTTGAAACAAAGCAATGGCCTCTCAGATGGGGACAGCTTGATGATGAGAAACTGGGGGTGCCAGCAGGATAGTGCTCCTCCTCCTCACACTGCCTATATTGCCATGGCATGGCTCCATGAAAAAATCTCATCAGCCACTAAGCTGAAGCAGACTGGGCACCTCACATGCCTGATCTGAACCACCACCCACCCCAGATTTCTTCCTCTGGGGGGTTCCTCAAGGACAACATCTACCAAGGCAAGCCTTACACCACAGCTGGATTGAAGGCAGACATCACTGAGACGATTCAAGCAATCACCCAGGAGGAATGTACCCAGGTTATCAACAACTTTGCATTCAACAGTGCCTTCAACTGCATGGTGGAAATGTACCCTAGGGCTCCTCTTGACATTTTTGGTTTATGTCTGAGACTAAATGGTTGCAGATCCTAAAACATTATCTTTTTACCTTTCAATAAATGTAATTTCCATTACTCTATCACTTGTGGTCCTTGATTTGGGCCCGATCATTTTGTTCCAAAAATTGTGAAACACCCTATATATATATATATATATATATATATATATATATATATATATATATAAGGTGTTCACAATTAATTACAAAATTAAATTCAAAGCTTTTAGCATCCATTTTTGAAACATGGTTAGAACTGTGTAGCAAAAGAACATATTTTAAATCAGTTAATTTATAATATTAATGCTCTGTAAATTTACATTGAGCACTATTTTGTAAAAATAAAAATATCTATAAGAACACTGGATTATATATCTTACTGTTCTTTCTTTTTATTCATATATATATATATATATATATATATATATATATATACAACTTAAGATTATCACACAAACTTTCATAACTGAATCAATAAACTGTCAGATCCTCATATGTCGAAACCGAGAGTCCATTATTATTATTATATATATATATATATATATATATATATATATATATATTTGTGATTTTGCAAATAAGTGAATAAACTAGGGAATAATTCAGTTACTATTAGCTTATCTATTATAAGAATAAAAATTTAATTAATTAGTCTTCTGTTATTTTGGGGTGCAGCTGGCTACCTTTCAGGGTGCATCGCTGCACCCCAGTTGAAAAATACTGGTTTCAGGTAATATGCAGAAATGGCGGACTTACCTTTTCCCCAAGTTCAGTAATTGTTCTTTCAATCTGAGCATAGTTCATTTGTTGTACGTTCCTTATAACTGGGACGACCAAACCCTGGAAATATTAAATCAGTAGAATATGAAATTGAATAGCAAGTTTTAGATTGTGTTAAGATTCTTTCATTTTTCTTTTTCTGCAACATAGTTTGGTGACATTCTACATTAGACACTCTAACCAGAAATAATAATTTTTAAAAAGTTTTTTTTTTTCATATCTCTATAAATGAAGCCCTGTAGATTTTGAATATTAACAGATTTTTTTTAAAATTAAATTTTATATAATAGGGTGGCCCATTACGTTATGCAAATTAACTGTAAATAGAGCTCCCTAAGGAAACCAAATCAAATACGCTCAAATACAGGATCTATTGCTAAAGATGCTTCAAAAATGGCCAGCTCTTTGTACCGCTCCAGTAGGAATCTGACTCCGCCCAGTGATACTCTATCTTTACAAGAGCCAGACCATGGAGTATTGTTGCCGTATCCAAGTTGGAGCTGCCCAGTTCTCACTTGCCTGTCTTGATAGAGTTCAAAAGCGTCTATGGATAATGTAATGTGGAACAGACTCCTGACAGGATGTTTTCCCCAATCACTTTTATCTTGACCTCTTCAAGTCTAAGCCTAACCATTATCTTTCCTGCATAGCACCATGGCCATAACTTCTTGCCCTTAATGCTTGTATAACACTGCCAGGTAATCCTCTACCTTGAGTGGCTCTTCAACCTTGTTATGAGTGAACATTAGTATAAAAAAAAAATAAAGTGAGTCTCCCGTATTTGTGGAGGTTAGAGACTAGAACTGCCTATGAATAGTTAGAATCCACTAACTTGTAACCCTGCCCACCTAAAAGTGCTTATAAGTACCTATTTTGATTGTTAGAACCCCATATGTTTTAACTTTCATCCCAAACACTTTAGAAACATTTCAGACCCTTTTTAAAACATTTTTGAAAAATTTTATTGGCGACCATACACTTAGCATAAATTTTCTTTCATATATACAATAACATATTAATTATATATATATATATATACAGTTACACATTAATTGATATAACCATTGAAAATAATGTATGAAATATATGTAACAATAAATAAAATATAAAGTTTAAAACATTTTCTAAAAACAATTGTGATGATGCCCTCAGACTTAATATCACTTTTAAGACCCCAGCCACAGCCCTAACAAGAAACAAAGCACAAGCACTACTCATGTTTTTGTTTGTTTTTTTTTATAGTGAAGGTGTACAATTCTGCCAATTTTTACCATAAAAATGGATTGTTATGTTTTAAGTCACTTAAATAACAGAAAAATAATACAAGAATATTTTAAATATGTTCTATTGAAAAGATATGCAAATTGAGGGAGATCTCAGTGAATAATTTGTACATATGTTCTTCAGAAAAACATGCGAATATTTGGGGGTTTCCACAAATAACAAGTACATATGTTCTAAAGAAAAATCTGCAAATGTGTGAAGCCATGAATGCTGAAACATGAATAGTCGGACACTCACAGTATATTTCCTTGAAATTAAAAATAATATTTTTCTTTTTAAATTCATAATTAGGAGTGCTTGATTGATAGCAATATATTAAAAATGTACACTAGAGTATGAATTTCAAATTTTTTTATGTTTTGTTACATTTTAAAAAAAATCATGTGGTATGAGCATATTTTGTTTTGGCTTCCATGACAAGGGGATAAAATTACAATGAATTTAAATAGAAAACCAGACCTCCCTACCAACTTTTATAAACAATAATAAAAAATCTTTTTTGTTTGTTTTTTTTTTTGTTTTTGTTTTTTTATATTCGTGGTCTGTATTCCTTAATCTGTAGAGATATGGGGAAAAAAAATTGAATTAAGTTATTATTTCTGGTTGTAGCGACTATTGTACAACTCCATCAATAGTACGTCCTGGGTATGGCGATAAACTACATCCAACAGATAATGTTTTTGGAAAAACAATGTTGCCAGCTGTGCGTTTTTGAAACAATGTTGCCAGCTATACGTTTTTGACTTTTAAAGTCACTCAAAATCATTTTCGGCATAAAGTGACCACTAAGTTTGAGATGCCGTTAAACAAAACAATTAATCAATCAAGAACATGAAGAAATTATTTGCAAAAACTGAACCAAAAATTATATTGGATTTTCTAAAAAGAATTGGTCTCGTATCAAAAATGTAGACTGATGTGTAAACAACATATCCTACCTTTTACCATTTTGCAAATAAAATGTCCTTATCAAATGGAAATTCTTGACTTAAACAAAAATGCCTCGGATTTACAAGCAAATGAGCTCTAGCTTGCTAAAAATGTTCCATACAAAATAGGCATTTAAAATTCATATATTTGGCATATATATATATATATATATAAACTGGATTTGGCATTAAATAACTGACAGTGGTTGATATGTCATAAAACCCAAACAAACAACTCCATCAATAGTTTTACATACATGTGTGTGAAAATATTACATAAAACTCTAACATCCAATAAATGTGTATTTATCAGTTTTTATCTACCAGCATGTGTCTTACATCTGGCCCAACTTAGTGGCACTTGCTTAATAGAGATAACTAATAAAGTTTATAAAACTAATATTTTTTAAGCTGAATATACAAATTCAGCTCAAAAAATATTAAAGTTTTAAAAATGACTTTTGTTTTTCATTTCCAGTTCGGTCTTTTGTGACATTTACAAATAAGTGATTGTTTTTATAATTAAGTAGACTTCAGAAGGAACTAGAAATCAAACCCTAAACAGGAAACAAGAGTAGTGCTTTATCCCTCATTTCCTGTTTAGGATTGGGTGTCTGATTCCTTCTTGTAGACTTCCAGTAGCCCCTTGAGTTTTACTGGCATTATTGCTTTGCTTGCAGTGAATTGATTAAATAAAAAATCACTTAGTTATTCAAAGAAAGCTATTTCTGCACATGAAATTGGTAACCACCTGGGCATTTAAATCACAGCTTTCAAATAGAAGGATGTAAGGAATATCAGCATTTTTTTTTTTATTTCAGACTTTGAAAATCTAACAAGGAGCACAAATTATTATATTAAAACATGCCATATCAGAAATAAATAGCCAACAAAATATTAAAACCTACCAAACTGCTTTCACTCAGACAATTTTGTTAATACTATATTACGACATATACAATTCTCTTAAACAAAGAGATGACTTTATGGTATAGCAGAACAAAGGAAAAGCACTTGATCCACACAATGTCAGGTATCATTTCTGTAAGTCAAGAAATATTTGAAGAAAAGCCATTACCTTTGGAGTTGCCACAGCAACACTGATATCAACATAATCTCGGTAGATGATTTCATTCTCATCAATAACCGCATTGACACTTGGCTGATCCTGTAAAGCATGCGCAGCTGCTTTCACAAATGCAGACATAAATCCGAGTTTCAGATTATGTTTCTTCAAAAATGCATCCTTGTGCAATTTTCGCATTTCCATGATGTTGCTGGGAAAGAAAAAACAGGCAAGATATACAGGGTGCGATGGATAAATTGTCGTCTAAACGACACAAAAATAAAAATGAAAATGCTAACATCTCAACGTAACAGATATACAAGATGCAATGGATAAATTGTCGTCTAAATTATACAAAAATGAAAACAACACTGACATCTCATTTAAACATATATTTATTGAAATGACAATTTAATATATATTATAAATTTACTCTTTAGTATTTCAAGATATTAAATTGTTATTGGCAACCAGAGTCTCCAGACAACTTCGGAATCTCCTGCAACTCTTCTGGACAGTCTCCTTGTTTAAGTTGGTGAATGCTGCCATAATCTTTGCCTTCAGTTCATCTTTGGTGTGAGAAGAAATTTTCTTGGTCTCTCACTCAAATGTGCCCCGCACATAATAATAAAAGGGGTTTCGGTCTGGGGAGTTAGGTGGCCAGATTTAAGGGCTGATGTGGTCACAGAAATTGCCTGACAGCCATGACAGTATTCTCCTACTTGTGTGGTATGGTGCAGAGTCCTGTTGCCAGACATAGGGCCTTCCAGAAGCCACCCTCTTATCCAGTGCAGCACTACCTCCTCAAGGCACTTGATGCAAGCCTCAAATTCGGGAGTTCTTTTCTTATCAGAACAGTCAGAGTAAGTTTTCCAAGTTGTGATACCTTCGTAATCACTGTTAGACTCATTCAACACTTTCCAAATCCTCTGAACTGCCCTCAGATTGACACCCAAACATTCTGAAAGGTTCATATTGGAGCTTCCAGTGCGAATACCAAGTAGTACAACATGCAGTTCCCAGATTTCTGGTGGCATCATGGTGCTCTTTTTCTCACAGATGGTTCTCAACTGACCCTACTATACTGTGCAGTTGATAAAAACAAAAGCAAACAACATACATTAAAAAAATTAAAAATATAAAATGGCGACAATTTACCCATTGCACCTTGTACCACAGATCCGAACTAGCAAACAACTTATCTAAATAAAACAATAATAAAAGCTGATTTGAGAAATGCAAATTTTGTGGTTACCTGTTCAATTATGGATGCAATTGAAAGTACCTTTTTTATTTATTTCATCAATGGTTCACTACACATTAAAAAATGTAATTGAACTCAAAAAATATTTAGAAATTTGAATCCAATGTACTGGGTTGGAACAAAAGTTGATATTATTTTTGAAGTGAATTTCTAAGATTGATTGATTTGTATATTTAATGGCATATAAACACCTTATGGGTCATTTAATGCTGAAATTTAATTTTCTTGGGATCTTTGAAGTACTGTATATTTCTGCATATAAGGCAAGCTTTAGATAAAATGATGTAAAAAAATATAGCAAATTTTTATGAATTTATCATATACCTGTAGTATAAGATGACTGATTATATAAAGGTGATGTTATTGGAAATGTTGTTACTGTATCCTTAGGAATTCAAAATAAATGAAATAACAAAAACGATTCTGTGTCATGTTTTTGTACACACATACCCTAAAAGGGAAACAAACTGTTTTGTTTACATTTCCTCACGTAATCACTTGTGAATACCAATTTTTATTCTTCTTCTTTCTCTTATTTTCCTATACCTGAACAGTTACAAACAGCCTGGTGTACTAATGGCCATTTACTTATACTTCATCGACAATCACAAAATACCACTAATAATAGTATAACCAAAGCTTTTATCCACTGGACCATGCGACTTGAAAACTTGGAGAGTTGAGTTACTAAAGAGAGATAACTGAAACTGAAATATCCAGAAAAGGCATGGCATGTGGAACTAGAACAATCTAACCTCGTGAGCAAAATAAAGGGTTCAGTTAAAAATTCCAATGTATATCAACCGAAGAAGGCCAGAGTGTACAGCGGCCGAAATGTCACGAATATGACAATAAAGACGAGGACAATAGTCTGAATAGTGTAAATAATTACAATACCTCATCTCAGAAATATATAGACAGATATTAGAGTTCAAGTTTTGCCTTTGTCTGCTGAATTCATGTTGCATGAATATCCTAAGGAAAGGCAAAGGTTGATTGATTTTGTTTGCAGCATTAGCAATCTTTATGAGTTATTTAATACTGAAACCTAAGTATTTGTGAACACAATTTTATGGCTTGAACTAAATATATTTTGAACGCAACAGTATCCCTTCAACTACAGATAAAATATATTGTTGGTAGTTCTACTATAAAATGTATTCTTGGTAATTTTACTATAAATAGGTAAGGTTGGTAATTTTTTTTTATATCAAAATATATTGCCAGTATTTTTACTATAAAAATGCATTTTTATACTTTCATAGTGTTTTGTTTTTGTTTGGGGGTTCACTATTTGCCCATAACTGGGACCCTAACAGGTGCTACCACCCCGGGTCATGGTGAACGTGGGAACAACAACAATTAAACAGGTAGTTCCCCACTTCTCAAAACTTCCAATCTCCCGTTCAGAGTAGTAGTTTAGTATCATACTACAGGACTACAGGAAAAGCATAAATCGATTACTTTTCCCCCAGCGATGCATTCAGTAGCAGGGTAAATTGTACACTCTCATCTTGTGTTTTACGAGAAAGACAACTCTGAATTCAAAACTGTGATAAAGGCAACAGAAATTATCTTTCCCAACAAACACCTAATTTCTAAAGCAACATATTTAAAAAAAAAAAAAAAAAAAAAAGAATTTAAATAAGTAGGTACCATCAAAGGGTATAATCGCAATTATCTAAAGCATAAAGTAGAAAGAATATATAGAATTTAAACAGATAAAATAAATTTACAAAGAGTTACCTCCCTTGTCTTAAATTCATACTAAAAATGGTTCTTGGCAAGAATTTGAACGCTGATAAAGTTGGAACAGAAACAGGGGGAAGGAAAAAAAAAGAGGAGAAACTGGAGAAGGAGATGAAAGAGAAGGAGAAACTGGAGAAGGAGATGAAAGAGAAGGAGAAACTGGAGAAGGAGATGAAAGAGAAGGAGAAACTGGAGAAGGAGATGAAAGAGAAGGAGAAACTGGAGAAGGAGATGAAAGAGAAGGAGAAACTGGAGAAGAAGATGAAAGAGAAGGAGGAGAAGCTAGGAAAGGAGTGGAAAGAGGAGGAAGAGAAGCTGGGGAAAAAGAAGAAAGAAGAGGAAAAGTAGCTGTGGAAGAAGATGAAAGAGAAGGAGGAGAAGCTGGGGAAGGGGAAGAAAGAGGAAAGAGAATGGATAGGAGAGAAAGAGAAGAGGCAGGGTAGAGAGAAGAGAGAGAAGAAAGAGAAGGGGAAGATGAGGAGAAAAGATGAAGAAGAAGCGGGAAAACAAGATGAAGAAGAAATGAGGAACAAGAAAATGAAAAAGGGAGAAGAACATCAACAACAAAGTGATAACAAGAAGAGGACATCAACTCGGAAACAAAGGTTGAGAGGAAGAGGAGGAGGAGAAGGGAAATAATAATAATACACATTTTAATCTAAGCAGGCCAAATCTTTTTAATAATGTCCTAATATTCTTTAGAACAGTCATTTTGGTCTAACAAACAACAATGGCATTGAGGAGATAAGAAATCTACTTTTTATAGCCAAACCAAATATTCAACTCGTTTATTTACCTCATATCGATTTCATTAAAGGTAGTCAACATGGCACACGTGTTTTGGGCATCTTTTAGACGGTGGGCAATTTTTTGCCTCATGCGACTCATTTTAACCTGTGGAGGTAAAAAAAAGAAAAGTTTACGAACAATTGAAAACTAAAACTTAAGAGAATCAAACATTATGACAAATTTTATAGATGAGGAGGTGCTAAAATTTGGCAAGCCAACCCACTTCCTAATAATCTGGACAAACGAGGAAGGGATTTTTTGGCCTGGCTGATAACATCTCTTCATATGAATGGACAAGTTTTCAGGCAGATTTTATTTGTTAAAGATAAGTAAAATATTCATAAATTTGTTCTAAAAAAAAAAAAAAAAAATCTAATTAAAATGAAATGAAATTTAGATAAGTCTGTAATTTTATTTCTAATCAAATTGTTCTGATGAACCTATTGTACCTAGACTTTATGAATTTAAGTGCAGTACTAGATTGGCAGCAAGGTCTCAACATTTCAGAGTTGAATTGGCTAGCTTTAACTAAGTTCTATGCTAACAGTTTCTTCTCTTGCACCTCTCACTTGTGTCTGTTCAGAAAGTGGGTGATCATGACTCCACAAACTCATCAGCTCTGTTCTTCCCTGCCTGTTTTGTCCAGTGAGTGTCCTATTCTCCAAGCACTCTTTCCTCATTATATGTGCCAGAAATTTTAACTGTCTTTCTGATTTTAAGTGTAGCCATTAAATAATTATCATTCCTTATTCTAATCATTCTGTCGGGTTTTAATTCATATTCGATTCCAATTCATTAAATAATCAAATACTTAAAATGCCAATGTTGAAAAAACACTCACCCGCTGTTCAGTCCGTGAAGAAACTGCAGTTGCAGGAGCTGCAGCAGGCTGCGCAATCTGCACTGCAGACACAGGAGTACTTGTCATCGGTTGAGCAGGCACTGGAGGTACAGGTGGAGGACTTGTAGGAATTGGCCCTGAAGAAGGTGGAGGAGTTGCTGTTGGAGTTGGAGCTGCTGCAGCTGGAGCTTCTGGTGCTGGGGCTGCAGCTGCAGCAGCAGGAGCTGGTGCTGGTGCAGGAGCTGCGCTACCATCTGAAATATTAAGAGAAGGAATCAGACCAAATCTTGAAAAGGAGATGGAGATTTTCTTGAAACATGAACAAAAGAGAAAAGAACTTAGCAAGCGAATGGCCACAAGATTATGAATAAAAAAAACTTAGAATTAAGAGAGTGAGGGAAATAATAAAAAAAAAAAAAAGAACTACATTTCACAATCAAATAGAATTTTTTTTTTTTTAAATTTGAATTTCTGGGATGAGGAGTTATCCTTTATACTATAATATTTACATGCAGACTAATATCCTCATCTTTGTTGTTACTATCACAGTGTTTTAGCTGTTGTACCCTCCACCCTTCATCAGGTGCTTGTCAATCCAAGTAACCTTCAAGGAATTTCCAGCTGAACCCTTTATTCAATCTACAGAGGTAGATTGTTCTTATTCTGCTGGTCATGTTGAGATATATATAAGCTGATCAAAAAGTATCAGGACTGGGGCTATAAAAAGAAAACTACAATACATATCAATTCGGCATTTAATCTCCTTCGAAACAGTCTCCTTTATCCATTGATGGATGCATTCTTTTTTTGGGATAGAGAACAGTTGCTTCATTGCATTTTATTGGATTGCCTTGATATCTTGAAAGCATGTTCCTTTCAAATGGGATTTGATTTTTGAAGAGGAAAAAGTTGCAAGGGACGAGATCTGGTGAATATGGGGGTTGTCAAATCTGAGGATGTTTGCGATTGGCCCAAAATTGCTGTACAAGCCATGGTCAATGCTAGAGATGGCAGTGTTTTATTTTAAGTTATTCATTTTTTTTTTTTGTCAGCTCTGAAGCTTAAAGTGCGTTGGAATAAACGTTGGAAACTAACACATTTGAGGTTTTGAAATCATAATAAGCTTAAGGAAACCAAGGAATATGATGGCAGAAAGGCATGAAGACAAAAGGATGGAGAAAGTCTAAATAATTGAAAGTCTTTTTATTGTTATATAAAATGAAATAGAAAATGTCCAAGAAAAAATATTGATAGAACATTTTTCATGGTTTCATTGTAATTAGCTCCCTTGAGTTGACGGCTATTTTTGGATTAGCTCCCTTTAACAATAAGACTAGACTTAGGTGACAGCTTGTCAAGGCGAAAGAGTAAAAAAAAACAAAAAACGCTCCACTATCTTTCCTAAGAATGCATAGCAATTCACAGATAATGATAATAAAACAGGAATTGATTTATGTGGGTTGCACAACAGGAAAATTAAATAAAAGATTCAATAGACACAGGTATGATGTCAGACGCAATAATGTGACATCAACAAAGCTAGTGGAACATTTTATTACAAATGACTGTAATTTCAACAAACATCTTAAGGTGCAAATTCTAAAAAATATCCAGAATGTGCCGACCTTTCAGCCCTTAAAAGGCATGAAAATAGTTAAGTATAGAAAATACTAACTTCCCATCCAGGGGGAGTGATCAGGAGAGTTCCATAGGATTTATACTAAACTGTTTGATAAATTCCTCTTAGTAACCAATCAACTAATGGAAAATTCTAAGTTGTGCACAATGACCATCATATTATGCACCTTTAAGTTTCATGCCATTCACACTGGCTGCATTTCATTCGTTTTAATGTGTTGCTTACCAGTACAACCGTTTTTCTCAAAACAAGCAATGTTTGTACAGACAATTTTTTGTAGATTTTTTTATATTTGTATACAATTTTTAAACATAACTTGAAGACAAACAGACTGGTGAAATGTTGTTGAACATTATCTTTTCTTTTTCCTTTCTTAAATTGTGCCCTGCTCCAAATGTTGAACAATATCAGTTAATTACATCTATCATTTTTATTGTTAACTAGCAGCATGACCGTGCTTTATTCAAAAAAGATACGACTCATACAGCAATCGCTATCACTTGACTTAAAATATTTTTGCCCTTCCTTGCCTTTAAAGGAGTGCCCATAGCTGTGCTGATATTGCTACATGCCTTACTTCTTGCCTATCTCACACTGTGAATTTTTTCTAAGCTTTATACTAAACATTAAATCTGTTACGGAAAAATGAACACAAAACGATCAGCTTTAAAAAAGGACTCGTAACTGGAAAAAACGAATGAAAAAAGAATGTTAACAGCAAATACTTTTTCACAACCAACCCAGTTCTGCGGAATCAGAATCAACGTTGAGTTTAAGCAAGCGAATGAGCCAATTGGAGTAAAGTGCCATGCAGATTTAAATTTTTCCCACTTGTGACGAATGCAGCTATAGTTTTATTTTGCATGCTAGCATGCTAGTTAACATTCGTGTCAGTCAGCTGTTGGCTCTCATGTTGACCAATAGAATCTTCCTGCCTATTCGTGGCAGCCAGCTATAGGCTCTCACTCTGGCCAGTAGAAAATGGCCGCAAACTACATGAAAACTGCCGTAGAAGCATGAAAAAAATCGATTATTTCCACTATCGATGGGAGTTGGGAAATGCACAGTCAGTCTTGGCCTTCCCACTAACTTGGAGCATGTGCATCTAAATTTTGGTGCAAATCCATCAAAAACTACGGCCGTGCATTCGTTACACACACACACACACACATCCTGCCTTTTATAGATAGAGATAATAATAAAAGGATTATGTAAAAAGCCATGATCACCTATATCCTGAAATGATATAGACATTTCTTTTTTCTTTAGGAAAAGATGTTCAGTTGAAGACTCAACTTTTATTTTAACACTTAAAAATTCTGTTTCATTTCTAATTAATTAAAAATTACATATCTAGTCATTATCAAAAAAAGTTGTATTTTTATACAAAATCCACTTAATTACTGAAATGTGGGAGGGGGCAAATACAGGAAATCAGTGTACATTTACAAAATTAACAAAAGTATTGTAGTTTATTTTCTTCTGTAATTAAGTAAAACTACATGGGAAAGAATTAGCTTCATAACTTTGGGCAAAGACAGTTGCATAATGAGAGCAGCCAATTTTGATGTCCTGCAAATGATGTACTGAATTCACATGTTTTTTTTCTTTAATTTTTAAGATTTTAGAAGGAAGTGGAAATCCAATACTAAACAGAGAACAAGGGATAACCCTGTACTCCTGTTCAAAAGACTGGGGAGGAGTGCAAACTGGACAATAAGCAAGCTTATTTACTCACTGAGGAGAGAAAAAGAATAATTAGTGAATAAAATTTTAGAGTTCAGACAGATACATTAGATGTATAGAGTTGAAGTCGAGTTTAAAAACCAACTGGAAACCAAATCCTAAACAGGAAACAAAGGATAACCCTTTACTCCTGTTCAAAAGACTTGGGAGGTTTATGAACCAGGTGATAGGTAAACCTATTTACTTTTATTATGAGAAAAGGAAAATAAGATCTCCATTTCCCATCACAAAAATAACCAAACACAAGTAAACTTTTGGCAAAAATTTTCATCTGAATACTAAGCTGCTGTTGACTTCAAACACACTAGAAACTTGACGAGAGTTTTAAACAAGTAGCAATTGGACAATCTATGCAAATTCTAAGTACCAAAGGGGTTGTTTAACAAGAGAAAGGACAATTTTGAAGGTCACAAGGGGCTATATTATGGGAGAGTGGGGGTGCAATTGAGAACCTAGCAAAGATCTGAGCTGGGCAAACCAGAGTAAAGCATACGGAAACCCGTGACATTTACAGCTTTAGTGAAGAGACAGCTCAGTATAACGGCTGAGAGTACAAAATAAACGACAATTGCTTTATGACACATAAGTTACATCCGAATTAAACTTATCTCATGTCAAATGTAATCAATCCTTAAAGAAAGAAAAAAAAAATTATCCAGTGTACAAAAATGAAAGTGCTAACAAAAAGATTTGTTAATTGGCTGAATTAAATCCAAAATGGCTTCTCGTTAAAAGTGCATAAAAAAAATATTTCAAGGACAACAGGATGGAGTAGGACTTAAAACTAGTAATTTTCTTTTATGTGCTATGTCTCTTCAGGATGTGGGTGATAATGGCTCTCCACAATTTCCTATTCTTTGTAGCTCTAGTTTCACAGTCAGCAATATTGCTAAACATCAGTTGAGTTTTATTTATGGTTGCATGCATCCAAAAAAAAAAAAAAAAAAAAAAAAGGGTGGCTGCTTTCTTAAGATTTTATCCATTTAGATTTTTATTTAGAATGAATATTAACTCAGAATATGAATGTGTTATATTTCTGAATTTAGGGAGTAAAAACACTGACTCCTCACTTAATTAAGTTCACTGAGACAAATGTTCTTTTATACCAATTTTTAATCAGCCAACTGAATTTCATTTTATGCATTAGTATAGGAAAATAGGTTATTTTTATTATGCATTAGTATGAGAAAGAAAAGTGATTTTTTCATGCATTAGTATAGGGAAAAAAAAGGTGTTTTTTTTATGCATTAATATGGGAAAGAAAAGTGACTTTTTATTATGCATTAGTATAGGAAAGAAAGGCGATTTTTTATTGTGCATTAGTAGGGGAAAGAAAGGTGATTTTTTTTTATTTAAGTGGAAAAAACAAACACTGTAAATGCCTTTAGTGTTGACATTTACTAGCAAAAGAATAATTATTTCTCAATGTTTTTACCATCAGCTAAAACTGGTTAATAAAGTAAATTGTAATGAGTATGCATAGGAGAATATGACATATCACCAATGATCGTGGAAGCTATAGCAGCATAATGCAGTGGTAAACGAGCTAATAGGGAGAATGGCAAAGATGTACTTGAAATGGGTTAATTTCAGATCCAACGAATATTAATTTGGTTTCATTTATTTTATTCAATTAGTGCATTTTGTGCCACAGCCGTGGTCACCACTCCGCTCCATCTCACAATTGTGGTTCATGGTGTTATTGAAGGCAAAATAGTGAAATGGCTTGCCGGTTCTTTTTGCAGCGGGGATGTTGAGGTTACCCTGTCTTTCGTTTCAGAGGTGGATTTGTTTTTGAAGTTACCCTCTTCTCGCCTTTGCCTAAAGAGTCAAGTTGGTTGGTTGGTTGATTGATTGATTTTGTTTATCAACACCTCTATGGGTTATTTAATGCCAAAAGCTAAATATTTTCTACATAATTTTATGCTTTCGGAGTAAAGGTATGTTTTTTTTTTTAGAAGTATAGTTTGTAGATCATAAAATTTATTGTTGGTAAATTTTACTATAAAAATGCATTTTTATATTTTTTAGTGTGGTATTGTTGCTCATTTCATTATAAAAATGTATTGCTGATTTTGGTTTGGGAGTTCACTATTTGCCCATAGCTGGGACCCTAACAGTTGCTACCACCCCAGATAAAAGTTGGACCTGGGAATAGCAGTTGTTAAGAGGTTTGTTTGTTTGGGTTTTATGGCATATCAACCACTGTGGGTTATTTAATGCCAAATCCAGTTTATATGAATTTTAAATGCCTATTTTGTATGGAATAAAAAACATATAGCTAGCAACATTATTGTTTCAAAAACGTATAGCTGGCAACATTATGGTTTCAAAAACGAATAGCTGGTAACATTATTTTCTACAAAAAAACTTATAGCTGGCAACATTATGGTTTCAAAAACGGATAACTGGCAACATTATGGTTTCAAAAACTTATAGTTGGCAACATTATGGGTTCACAAACGTACAGCTGGCAACATTATTGTTTCAAAAAACACATAGCTGGCAACATTATGGTTCCAAAAACGGCTAGTTGGCAATATTGTTTCAAAAACGTATAGCTGGCAACATCATTTTTAACAAAAGACATGTAGCTGACAACATTATTTTTTACAAAAAAAGTATAGCTGGCAACATTATTGTTCCAAAAACACATAGCAGGCAACATTATTTTTCCGAAAACATTATCTGAAGCCTTGCTGTTGGATGTAGTTTATCGCCATACCCAGGACGCGGATGTAGTTTATTGTCATACCCAGGACGTTGTTAAGAGGTGGTTCCTCAAAAAGACGTAGGACCTACAAGGCAGCAGGTGGTTTGAATTCTGTGTTCCCTTCTCCTAGACTGGCTGCCAACCAAGACTATAAAAGCCAGTCTGCCCTGCTATTTTACCCATAGATGGGGGGGAGAAGAGATGGATTCATACTTTTCCCAAAGGTATTGGCATGTAAGTGATTTTAATCAACTGGACTGGAATTTGAACTCAGCTCTCCAATTCCTCAATGCAAGTCACAAGCCATTACATCACCATACCTCCTTATTAATGGGTTTAATAAAAAAAAACAAAAAACAGGCAGACTTATTCTCTCATTCTGAGCTAATAGGGAGACTAACAGAGATCAACTCATAGTAGCTAATTTGAAATCCAACCGACATTAACGACTTTAATATAAAAACAGTTTTGTCTTTCATCCTGATCTAAATGACCCATAAGGAGTTATGCCACTAAACAAAAAAAACAGCCACAGAATACGATGTATAAATTTCTATATATGAGAACAATGTTGGGTAACTAAATAAAAAGATGGAAACAATTCTCTGTAATGTGTTTCAAACCTTAAACAGACTTCATATCACTAAAGTAACGTTCTTATCGATGGAATTTTATATATGGATATGGAGGGGTGAAAGATAAATGTAAAAAAAAAAAAAAAATGTTGGCTATAATTATGCACTGAGAGAAAATGCTGAAGATGTCAAAACGAAAAATTTTAAATTTTAAAATTTCAGGCATCTGATGTGTCTTGACATGACAACCCAATTGATTTTATTTAGTTTCCCATTGTTTTTGTTTTTAGCTCTCTTGTTTTTGCTTTTTTTTTAAATATCTCACACTATGGCAGCAGAGAATTTGTTAAGAAAGATGAAACATTGTAAGAACCTGGATGCAAATTCACTGTGGAAGAAAAGTATTTATTTATACTGTATTTTCTTGTGCATAATAAAGAAATTTGAATGAAAATTAAAGGCAAAAAAGGTGGTGTTTATTATACACAATTACATGTTTCCAGAAATTTTTACTCAGCTTAAAAAAACATTTTATTTGAAATAGCAGGATTGCAAATACAATCAGTTAGCCCAACAGATAATAAAACACAAAGTAGACAGATGTTGATAACAATTATTTATAAAAATTATTTATGATATGTCGGCAATATTTGTTCTTTGGGAATCAGCATAATTGAACGTCTTTTGTGTCGGTTTTGCTCACAAGATAAAGTTTGTTTTTATTTGGATTTTCTTGTTTCTCTATAAGATTTCCTCTCTTTATTCTTAATGGAAAACAATATTTTTTTTATTTTCATAGTTCATTAATATATAGAAATATAATAAAGTATTATCAAATAGAAATCTATAATAGATTAATTAACACATTAAAATGTACTAGCAGGAGAACCCGGCATTGCCCGTGGATGTAACAGTAAGAGATAGATCAAGTATCAACCATCATAAAGACTGAAAAATAAAATTGACAAAGATTATTGTTTAAGGTTGACAGACACGCATGTCTTAATTAGTTTTTTTTTTGTTTTTTTTTTACGAATTGGTCAAACCCAGACTCAAACAAAAACATTGTTTTCAATCGTTATGAGTCTATCGACTGAATAGAATTTTATTATTAACAATTGTCTTGTAAATGGAATTTTTAAAGCATTCTGATGTAAAAATAAAGAAAAAAGTGTGCAAGACAATAAGAAACACTACCTGCCAAAAAAAAAAGAAAAAAAAAGTGGTTTTGTTGAAATCGGTTGAAAAATGTAGGAAATCTGATCCCATATATAAACGAACACAGACACACACTCACAAACAACCTGGGTTTTATAATAAGTATAACTCGATATGAGTTGTCCCCCTTTCATTCTGGCAACAGAATCGTGTTTTCAAATTGATTTTGTGCTAAAACAATTGTGTTTTTCCAATTTTTGGTGCTGTCAGAACCACTGCAAGCTAATTTTACAGTTGTGTGAAGTTTTGTTGAAATCGGTTGAAAAATGTAGGAAATCCGATCCAATGTATAAACGTACAGACACACACGCACAAACACAATCTGTGTTTTATAAGTAAAATTACAGGGTATGTCTAGTTAGCACCTTTCCTCAAAAGTTTGAAAAAGGGTTTTGAAACAGAAATTAGAAGAAGATACATACAAAGGTTAAATATCCACTTCATTTTTATTCTTTAATATTGTGGAAAAATCACATTTTCATGAAATATAGATACAAGATTTACAGATTTTAACAGATAATATGGTACAACTTTTCATAAAGTATTTATATAGGGATGGCTGTACTACGGAGTCATATTACACTCAAGGATGTAATTTATTCCCT
>OZ010599.1:59877373-59927373 GCA_963932145.1 Acanthosepion lycidas | reverse complement strand
TTTGTGGGGGATCTATGAATGTGACCTAGTTATTTTCATTTAGTCTCCTGCAAATAATTTTTTGGGATAGCATATGTTGAAATAACTTTTTAATACTCAAAATCCTATATCACCCACCAAAATTTCCAATTGCTCACCGCCTAAGCAACAGTTGAAATCATCCACCAGCGGACAATATCTCCCAGGCTAAGAAACCCTGTTTTATATAATGGGAATTACAATTTGCATTTTCTTTTTGTTTTTTTTTTAGAAATGAAATTACAGGGACTAAAAGAATTAAAGACTTTCTTAAAAAAACATATTAAATATCTCGAGATAGGAGAAAACATAAAACAGATGAACGAAAAATGGTTTATCAGTTTACACTGAACAAGCAATTGGAATAATAAACACATAATTGGTGAGACTTCTTAACACAAATGAAGAACACAAGGAGAACATCATAGTTACCTTATCAGTTTCAATTTCAGCAATAACATCATCAACAGCAACAGCATCACCCACAGCTACAAGAAAAAAAGAGGGAGTTAAAATATTGTTAATATTGTCGTAAAAAAAAATAAGTACATCCCATTTCCCCTCTCACTTGTAGTCATCCACTATATTGTTTTCAGTGCTAAAGCTGAATTAGTCAAATACCATTTAGTCAAATAAAGTCCCATTAATTTTGTCCAATTAACCGATGTTTCTACCACAATTAAGAATTGAGGGTTATTAACACTATTTTGTTTAGTTTGTTGTATATAAAATTGTAATCATTGTAAATTTATTCCCAACTGACCATAGACAAATTGTACATATGGGGACTAGTTAGAACTTCATAGAGACTCTGAGGTATTATGGTGAGTGTAGTAAGAATGGTAAGAATGTGTAGTTTTGTGGTATGTTTGGGTCAGCAACTGTGACTAGATGAGTTTAATTATAAGACAGACAAAGACTAGCCTTCCCCCATACCCTCCTTTTGGCCTTGTGCCACATTTTTTGTAAACTTACAAAAATAAATATCATTAGTCAAATAATGCTTCTACTGAGAGTTGTTGCTAGATTACAAACATTTACCGCCAAAAATACAATGAATCAATCTACATCTTTCTTCTAAAACTGCCAGAATTCCTTCAGCAGACAGAAATAAGCAGCAGGTGACCTGGAGAGCCAAGGACATGAGTCACCTCCCCTCCCAGAAGTTATCTTGGAGAACATTAAATACTTGTGTACTGCTACACCAGCAACTGTAGGGATTGCTACATCCATTCCTGGAGAACAGATCTAGTTTTATCATTCCCAAACCCACGGATAGATTGTTTGAATGACTACCATATTAATTTTATTAATCGTCATTTCATCACCAAGCTATTCCATTTCAGCTCAAATATTTGTCTCCAATGTTATCTTTATTGGATTTAGGAAGTGCTTCGATATCATTAACCTAAGCAAATAGTCCATAACAACACAAAGGAATCAACAATTGTATTAGTTCCTAAGCAAAATCAAAACGCCATGAAAACAAAATCTTTTAAATACCAGTCAAACAAGTGAGCTGAGTCCAATATCTTGAATTTTCTCTTGCAAATGGTCAGTAGCAGAATGACAAGCACAGTTTTTCTATCGTAGAATCTGTCATGAAATGGTCAATAGCCAAAAAACTAGCAAGGCTTTACTACCATACAAGTCTTCATATAATAATCAGTACCAAATTGACAATTGGTTTTCTATTGTAAAATTGTGTTTTTTTTTTGTTTTTTTTAAATGCATTTTTTGCAAAATACACAATTTTTGTTTGGCATAAAAACAGACCAAAAATGGGAAAATAATAAATGCCAAATAAACTGTAATCAGAAAATTTAAGATTCACATTATAACTTTCACACATACAACACCATTCACAGTCTCTTTTAGATAATCAGTAATTTACAGAAATTTTGAAATAAATTTTGCAGCCCTTATTTCAATCAACTGCCTTACTTAGAACGATTACTTCACTACTTATGTAAATGTAAAAACAGTCTTGGCAATAATATAAAGGACTGATGGCACTGTTGATTATGTACAGCTATTTTATCTAAATAATGCACTAACTACTGTTTGCGTCCTGTGGCAATAATTGTAAGTAAAATGAACTAAAATAAGTAACTATGTAATCGTTTTAAATAATCTGAATATTAGAGCCAAAAATAAATAGTTATTATTTTCAGTCGTAATTTCTTGAAATGTGCTATTTTAATGCAAAATATATGGTTAAAGCTGAAAAAAATTTTAATCGTTCTTTATTCTACAGATGTAAGACATTGTTGAATAATTTCCTATAAGCAATCATTTCTGTAGACAATAAGAGTTAGAAATACATTATTTTCACTATTAATCTTTTATTACTCGTTTTATGTCATCTTATTATTGCTTTTTAGCTAAAGCATTTTCAATATTATTATTTCATTACTAGCTAATAATAATAATAATGTTGTATTCATAGATCTAAATAATAATAATAATGTAAAAAAAAAAAAAAAAAAAGAATAAAATTCACCAACATTGTTAGGAAAGCTACTTTAAGTTTTCAAACATAATTCCACTTTTTATCGCCCTCAAAATGATTGTTTAAATAATCAATACGTTTTTAAGAAAATTATTTTGGAATGTAAAAAACAAAACAAGTAGACATGTACAATTCACATATTTTATTTTAACAATGCATTCCAAACTTATTTTCATAGTCTTTGCATTTTTGAAATGATTACTTTAATGTTTTTGCTTTGGTTTCTTATAAAAGAATTCCAAATTTTCTATGAGTGACCACGACTTTTATTGTTCAAGGAGACAATATCTCTGTGTACGAGAATGAGCTTTCAGCTTTCAGTTCGTGATATTCCTAATTATGCGACTTCCTTCCAGCATTTTATACACAGCCAAAATTATTCTGTTTGCTTAACTCTGTTCATGCACAGATGCATAGATTTAAAAATTAGGAAAATTAATGACAAAGTGGGAATTTTTTTTCAGTGATGTATTCCATCCATTAGGACTTCAATCGTCTAAAGTGATATTTACGCACACCCACAAAGTTTAGAAGACGTTAAAATTTTAATCTTTCAAATGTAATTCTGTTTTTTAAATATGTGCTTGAGTATATAGTCTAACCACTTTTATTTATTTTTCTTTATATTTTAGAGTGGTAATAGGGGATTTGCTAAGAAAGGTGAAATATTGTAAGAACCTCAATGCAAGTTTTAAAAAAATTTATTGAGCAGCTTACTAGGTTTGGTTTGTTTTGTTTTATGGCATATCAACCTCAAAATGTTATTTAATGCCAACAAATTTTTTTTTTTATTTAGTTAAGAACAAATTTGTAAACAGTCACTATTACTGCTGATAATGCAAGACTCTTCTAGCAAAGTTTGAGTTCTTCTGAGTGACTGCTGTGTTTACGAAAAAATAAATAAGCAAAAATTGGCCTCTCTTCCAGGCGTCAATGGCCTAGGAGCTAGAATCTCTAATACCAAATTTGTCAGGTTTTGGTCCCAGCCTGAAGTGATTGAACGTTTAGCTACACTGATGAGCTGTGGAACAGCAAAACAGTCTGTCTGTGGATGACTATATATATATGTAAATATACTTATGAATAAGAAAGTATTCGTTGTAACAAAACCACTTTGTAAATCAAGTTTCATTAACACTTTTGCAAAGAGGGCTTCTGTCAAGGGACAATTACATTGCAAGTATTATTCTTTCTTTCGATATAGAATTTTGGGCATATTTTTACTCTCTACAGATCCAGTTTCCTAATTTTACTGCAAATAGAGTTTATTTTTTATCAATGATCTGGCTTTGTAGATAGCAGTTTACTAGGACAAAAGTATATAGAAAGTGCTTTCATCACAAGATCATCAACAGTAAATTTGTGTCCAAGTTCTTGCGTTGTTTCATATTTCTTGGAAGATCTTCTATTATCACGTTATGTGATACTTAAAAACAAAAATAAACTAAATGAAATTGACTATATTATATATCCAAGAACATATTTTAAAAAAAATTAATTTAAAAGTTCGAAATTTCAATGTCTACTCACCTTCATATACATAAATTAATTTGGTAAATTTTTTTTTTTTTAAATTTGCATCCAGGTTAAATTTTCAGTATTTTCTAAATTTTGCGTGCATGTGTAAGTTACATCAATATAAATATCACTTTAGTCTGATGAAGTCCTAAATGGGGAAACACGTCACACAAAATTCCTCCCCCCCTTTGTAAAGACAAAGTGGAAAAAAAATTTCCTAACATTGTTCTGATATGTAAAAATTTATATGTCATTTTCTCCCACATTTTGATATGTATAAAAGAATTTGACTGACAAGATCAATTCGTTTAATTTTTTTTTTTTTTCCAGTTTGTGTCTAAGCAGTTGCACATGCATGCAAAGACCTAAGTGCTACTGTCTGTAAATAACAATGCCTTCATATGTAGATAAAGACTCTAAAGAGGTCTTTTACTTTTCAGTCTTATTGATGTCACCCCTTTCTCATTGAAAGGTGCAAGGACGTATTTAGAATCAGAGAATACACAATGATAACAAGAATAGTTATGGAGAGATAAAAGCGTTCAGTTTGTGAGAGAAGATAAAAAAAAAAAATTCTCTCGGCTTCAAATCACACAGAAAAAGATTTCTTGCTACCGTCTTTGATGATTATTCAATGAAAGAATAGAATTTGGAGGAAAAAAAAAAATTAATAAAATAAAAATAACACCTTCACCAAGCAGTTGGTTTCCATTTAAAAATTCTTTTATAATTCATCTACTCATTCAACTTCTATAAGCCAAAAATTATCTTCATCTTTTTTTTTTTTTTCTCTTCTCTCCCTAGACAGAATTGGTGACTGAAATAAAAAGCCATCTTTAATGACCGGTAAAAAGTAATTGACAACTATACTTCTTTAATATATCAATTGGTTAGAGGACAAAAGACAAAAAATATCAGACTAAAATTATTTCTTCATCTTTATTCTGCCACTTATTATTCTATGCTTAAAAGATTCCTTTATTTGTTAGGGGCATTTCTTTGGCCCATTCCAACTCGAGGGCAGAAACATACAATGGTAATAATTTGGGACATCAAAAGATGAAGTTTTCAGTAAAACTGAGTGCAACACATATCAGTAAGCAAAATGCAAATGAGTTAAGAATTATTTCCAAAATCAAAACACAAAAGGGGACAAAAAACATTCCCTCTGGAAGACAAAGGGAAACAAGAACCAGTTTTAGAAATAGGATTAGATTCAACTGTCCACATTTAAATAAAAACAAAGAAAAAGAAAAACCACCAACAAAAGTTTCCTTCCATTCTTTTACAAAATTTGTGAATTAAGTCAAACTTTAAAAATATATTTTTCTTCTCAAAGAAAACAAAGCTAACTGCTAACTCTAATAGTTTGTTGTTTTTTTTTTTTTTCCTAAATTTCCAACAATCTGAATCTTTCAATAAATGGTAAATTTGCACAACCAGAAATAAATAATTTTTTTTTTTCAATTTTTTTTTTTTTTTTTCATATTACTATTTGGATTAAGCACTTTAGATCACAGATATAAAAAAAAATTTTATTAAATTTTATTAAAATTATTGGGGGAGGAGACCATTTTGCTATGTAAATTATTTGTAAATAGTTTACCCCAATGAAAGCCAAAACAAAATGTGCACATACCACGCAATTTCTTAAAATGTAAAATAATTTGAAATGTGTAATCTGGAATGTTTGATAAATGACAAAGTATGAAAAGAGAAGTCAAAATTATGAATATAAAAAAAATCATGACATATGAGCATATTTTGTTTTGTCTTCTGTCGCAGGGATCAATTTACAATGAATTTATATAGAAAATTGGACCCTTTATTAACTTTCATAAATTTAATTTAAAAATTCTGGACCACTTTTCCATATTTATATTAATATGGAAAAAATTTTGAAAAAAAAAAAAGTGATTATTTTTGGTCACAGCAGCTATTTGTAACCAAAAATAAAATTTTTTTTTTTTTTCAAAACTCCACCCAATAAATTTTTAAAATACATAATCTTGTTAGTTTTTTGAATTTTTGAAAAGGATATCAAGTCCCATGACATTTTAAAAAGACAAAAAGCTCAAAATACACTGTGTGCCAAATTATTATCGAGATAACTTTTTTTATAATATTTCAAAAACTGTCCAGTCAATTCACACAAAATTTTCACACAATGTTGGCAACACTGACCTGCACAATCATTTTCAACCTGATCTGCGCAATATAAACAAACTGGCGCCATATTTGTTATCAGTACGGTGATTTGAGCGTGCCAAATTGTTAGAAAGGTTTAGTAAAATTCCCAGAATTGAGCAAACAAAACGTTTATTAATGTTGCACATGAATGTTTATGATCAAAAGAAGCTAATAAATAAGATAATCAAACAAATAATAACAGATACAAACAAAGGCACAGTTTTAAACAAATTAATAGGGAATGTGCTTTCCCTGTTTTGAAATTACTTGAAGAAGTCGACGATCCATAGAATTTTTTAATTGTCGGATGTCATTTGCTGTAATGCCACGAGATATGTCAAGAATTGCTTCCCACAACTCAGCGTTGCTCCTGAATTGTCATCCGTTGACATACAGTCTTTGCTTCATGATGCTCCAAAGGTTTTCAATTGGGTTCAAATCCGGAGAATTTGCTGGCCACTTCATTTTTCGAGGTCCATCGAAGCCTGTTTCAAATATTCAGTAGTCTTGTGAGTAACATGTGAGGGATCATTATCTTGCATAAAAACAATGGCCCTTCTGAAGGAAACTCTTTGCCTTTTCATCCACAGTTCAAGATGCTCATTCATAAACGCTATTTATGCATCAGCAGTCATTTTGACGCCATCTGGTACTCTCCATGGGCCTACTAATGTTTTTCCAATAATACCACCCCAGATGATTATGCCTCCACTGCCTTGTTGGCGTCTCAAACGCTGATGGCGATTCTGTCCATTCATTATCCAGCCTTTGCACCATCTCTCTGGCCCATCAAGTGTTGCTAGAGTTTCGTCTGTAAACAAAACTTTAGAGAAGTCAATCTTCATATTGTCCTCGACCCATTTCAATTGATTTTGAATATGATATCTCGTCAACAGACGCTTCAATACAGGTTTGACTGTTGTTGCTATTTCCCTCAGATACTGACACCGAGTAAATTTAGACACAGTAGGATCCCCAATGCGACTGAAAAGCTCTTGGCTGGTAAGTCCAGGGTTCTTTGTGGCCCCTCGTTTAAGTCGTGACATGAGACAACGTGAAATAACCCTTGGCTTGCCTTTATCTGCCCTTTTGCGTACTTGTGTAGGGTCGGCGGTGAACTTTTCTGCTGTTTGATGACACCTCCCTATCATTTTAGAAATTTCTAGGGTAGATTTACCTCTTGAGAGTTCTGAGGTAATAGTTTTCTTTTTAGCATTACTTAAACTGCTTTTATGGCCCATCTTTTCACTAAATTCTTACACTTTTTTAATAATTTGGCATGCTCAAATCACCATGCTGATAACAAATATGGCGCCAGTTTCTTTACATTGCGCAGATCAGGTCGAAAATTTCAGGGATTGCACAGGTCAGTGTTGCCAACATTGTGTGAAAATTTTGTGTGTATTGATTGGACGGTTTTTGAAATATTAGAAAAAAAGTTATCTCGATAATAATTTGGCACGCAGTGTAATATAACAGAAATAAAATAAAAAAATGGCTGTCGATCACAATTCAACATTTAATGAAGTCTTAACTATTCACTGCTTTCTTTCATCCTTTTTGTCTTTAACATGTCCTGTAATTTTCCACGTTTTTTTTTATTATGTGCCCTAGAAATTTCAAATGCCTCTTTCCATTCCTAAGTATTAGTGTCCTTTTTGTTTTCATTTTCTCTAAAAATTTGTTGTTGTCATTGCTCACATGTTTGGTCCATGGTATTCTCAGCATCCTTCTGTAGAACTACATTTCTATCACCTCAAGTCTCTTCATCATCTCAGAGAAATATAGGAGGACTGATATTACGTAACAGTTCAGTACACTTTTCTTGTGTTTCTGGAAAGATTTTCCTATATCTTAATGCTTTGCTTAACTTCTGGAAGGTATCAACACCATGTCATTGGCATATCTTCTTGTTAAGATTGTGGCTGCCAACAATGAATCCTGGTCATACTACTATTATATGGAAGCAATTTTTTTGGTCTCCTCATTTTTTAAAACATTTAAACTTTCCAAAAAACAGCAGCTTAATATTTTAAAAATGAAATAATTTACACTCCTCTTAAGTAAAAAATACAGAAAAAAGACATTATTATTTCATTTTTTTAATTATTTTACCCCAAGTAAGGCAATAATGCCACTAAGATGCAAGGGGTTATTGAGAGTGAAAGAGAATGAGAAGATATTAGGGAGGAGAAAGGATAATAAAAGGAAAGCAGAAGATGGCTACTGATGTTGCATTTAAATTTTTGAAGAACAAAGTTTGCAGGAAAGCAAGAAACCAGAAGAGAGTTCCGTAAGTGAGAAAAGAAGAAACTATTAGAATAGAACTTATGATTACATCTAGCCATTTCAACAGTAAAAAGATGAGACCTATCAGCCAATTTAGTAGTATGCTTAAATTCATGCAATCGAGGTAACAAGTAGGACAACTCATTAGAAAAATCGCCATGAAAATATTAATAGAAAAGACAGAGGGAAGCTACATCATGGTGGTGCGAAAGTGACTGAAGTTGAGATGCCAGGTCAGAACCAATAATATTACAGAGGCTTCTTTGGATTTTATCAAGAATCTAGAGATACATTGAATCAATAGCTTCATCTACTACAAGGAAAGTTGGTTCTCTATGTCATACCCGAAGGTTTTTCTCGTCCGAGTCCATCCTTCAAATTTACAAATCTACCATTCATTCTTGTATTGAATACTGTTGCCATATATGGTCTGGTGCCCTTGCTGTTTATCTCGAGGTCCTTGACAAAATCCAGAGACGGATATGCAATGTCATAGGTCCTGATCTGGCATCTCGTCTACAGTCACTTACTCACAGACGTGATGTGGCTTCCCTGTATTTTTTCTATAAATATTTTCATGGTAACTGCTCTGATGAGCTACTTTCACTGGTACCCCAACTGTGTGTATTTAAGCATGCTACTAGATATCTTGGTCCCACCTTCTCACTGTCGAAACAGTTAAATGTAACTGCCTTTTTAACTCCAACAGCTTCTTCTCTCACACTTCCCAACAGTGGAACTCCCTTCTTCCTACTTGATTCCCTGATAGCTATAATCTTCAAATATTCAAATGTAATGTCAATTAACATCTTCTGATGGCTTGATCTTGATCCCCGTCCTTCTCTATATCCTTTCCTCAAACAACCCTCTTTACTCTTGCTCTCACTCTCTGTAACCCCTTGTGTTCTAGTGGCACTCCCGCTATGCTTGGGGTAAAATGCTTAAAATAAAAATTAAAAAATCCAGTATTAATTCTAGGATTTAAAAAAAAAAAAAAAAAAAAAATGTATTATATATTTATAAAAAATCTGGTAAATTTTTAGTCTTTCTATAAAAGAAGACATTATTAATTTTAGGTTTAAAAAATTCCAATAATCATTTTAACTTTTATTAAAAGAAATCCATAAGTCTACATTTATAAAAATCCAGTATGAATTTTATGTATATAAAAATTCTGGTATTAATTTTATGTGTATAAAAAAAAAATCTGCTATTAATTTTCGGTTTATAGAAATTTGGATATTAATTTTATATTTATCAAAAAAAAAAAAAAAATAAAAAGCTATGATTCTATGTTCATAAAAAAAATCCGATATTGATTCTATGTTTATAAAATGAATGTATTATTAATTCAATGTTTGTAAAAAGAATCAGATATTAATTGTACTTTCATAAAATGAAATCATTATTAATTATATACTTATAAATAAAAATACACTATTAATTCTATGTTCATAAAAAACTTCAGCATTAATTCCATGTTAATAAAAAAATTCTGTATTAATTCCAGGTTTACTAAAAATCCAGTATTATTTCAAGGTTAGAAAAAAAAAAAAAATCTTCTGATGCCTTGATCTCAATTCATGTCCTTATCTATATCCTTTCCTCAAACAAGCTTCTTTAATCTTGCACTCACTCTCTGTAACCCGTTGCATGCTAGTGCCACTCCCACCTTGCTTGGGGTGAAATTATTTAAAAAAAAAAAAAAAAAAAAATGGCTGGAACACTAGACCAGATGTGGCAGAAATATTCAATGCACGGATGAATGGTTGATTTATAAAAACACAAGATTGATCGCAGTGCAAAAAAAATTGTTCGATAAGATACACTTTCGTAGCAGCAGGACCTCACATTTGATTGAATATAATCCATTCACTTCATGCCAGTGTAAAACATGAGACCAAGAAGGTGCAATGAGCTGCTCTCCTGAAGGAGATACATTGAATCAAGCCATATTGATGGAAGGCAAAAAGGTTCTCTCTGATAGTTCAATATGATCAACTTCTGTGGATTCAAAATAGAAAGAAAATACAGTTTAGAAGAGAGAGAGAGAGAGAAAAAAAGGGTTCAATAGAAAAGACTTACCTTTCACCCAAATAATATCACCTTCTGTCACGGACTCAGCAAAATGAGGAGTATTTACAATATGATATTCATCATCTGAAAATGAAAAAAAAAGACAGCTCATCACAACATCTGTACAACCAGATGAACAAGATCATACAGTTTACTTTCTTTATTATTTTAAACCATGAGAATACCACAGTATGACATTATTAAATAAAATAAGTGTCTATTTCTTTAGCCTTTTTATCTATTCTTCTTTGTTGTACATTTTTAATGAGAACATATGATCAAATATCTCGTAACATTTACATTGTTTATTCAACTCTGAATTTTGTCAACTGCTGTCAGTGAGTGGATGTGTGGATCATGGACATTTCTCAAATGTGGATTCTACATCTTGCCAGACTTACGGCTACATCAATGTTGAAATACTGGTTCCCCATGCAATCAACAGAGTTAAGCAACATCAAGCATAGTCAGTACCTAGATAAGGGACCATTTAGGAATACCAAGTGCTGTAAGCTTGGATGTGCTTGTGGTGTACTGGATAATGGCTTGGAATTGTTAATTTGGAGAACCGAGTTTCAGTTCCAGTTGGGTTTATTATAGTCACTTATGCACAAATACACTTGGGAAAGGCATGAATCCACTTCTCCTCCCAGCTATGAGTTAATTCTTCTTTATGTGACATGTCTTCTCCACAATTTCCCGTCCCTTGCAGCTCTTAATAAATTTTGTTTTTCTGTTATTTCTGCTAAATACTGTTCCACCATCCATAAATACAAGCTCACTAAGTATGTTATGCATTGTTTTCTTCTGTCCTTTTTGCCTTCAATCTATCCTGTGAGTATCAGATTTACACAGCCTTCTTTTCTCACTATGTGTCTTAGAAACCCTAATTGTCTCTTCTTGATGTTAAGTATACGTTTCCTTTTTGCTTCCATTTTCTCTTTAAACTTTGTCATTGCTCACATGTTCCATTGATGGTATCCTCAGTATCCTTCTGTAGAACCACATTTCTGTTGCTTCAAGTCTCTTTTTCATCTTTGATTGTCCAGTACTCCCTGTCATCACATAACAGCTTAGTACTCTTTTCTTTGTTTCTAACAGAGTTTTCCTGTCTCTTAATACTCCGCTTAGCTTTTGGAATGCATCTTTGGCTACCTCAATATGTCTTCAGATTTCAGTCACAAATTCTGTTCTCTGTTAAAACACTTCCCAGATATTTACATTTCTAAACTCGTTTGACGTCGGTATCTACATTTTGCAATTCACACTTTAGGCCCATCTTTTTGCTAACAATCATTTAATTAGTAAAACTTTTATTATAATTTGTAAAAAAGAAAAAAAATTCTTACAATCTAAAAATATTTTCTGGCTTTAAATAACCTGCAAAGGGTTGATAAACTGTAGAAAACAAATCACCCAATCTACATTTTGCTAGGATTTGAGAGACTCTTCTCACTATCGATATATACTTGTATTAGTTTGAACTACTGTTCTTGTTCTTTATGATATAGATGTTATTATAGACCCAACGTTTTGACCAAATATTCACCGGTCATCATCAACACCAAATAAGAAATTGGTATTACATTAAGTTGAAGAAACATAATGTAGGCGAATCCATATCATAATAAAAGTAGGGAGAGTTTCAAGAGAGAGAACAAGATTAAAAGGGGTACACTTAGCATTTTCTGAAGACATGAACTAGTTGAATGTTTCTGGAGAGGATACAAATAAGGAGGAAGCTTATACTTAACATCAGGAAGAGGCAGCTGAAATTTCTGGGATAATGAGAAAGGAGGGCTTGGAGAATCTGATAATCACAGGATGGATAGAGGGAAAGATAGTCAAGGGAAAGCAACACATGACATACCTAATGGGCTTAAGTAAGTGGATGACAAAACAGGGTTTGGCAGAAGTAGCAAAAGGACAAAACATATTGAGAACTACAAGAACTATAGGAAGAAGTGGAGTGTCATGATCGCCTACATCCTGAAGGGACAAAGAACATAAAAGAAGTAGAAGAAGAAGGTTTGCTTCAGCTATCAGCATCGGGAATAGGGTATTGATTGATTCTTTTTCTATGGCTTATCAACCCTTTGCAGATTATTTAAAACCAGAAAATGTTTTTAGATTGTAAGATTATTTTTAAGATAATAATTGTTCAGTGATACAAGTCTTACGAATTAACCCATAGCTGGGGGAAGTGATGGATTCATACTTTTTTTTCAAGTATATTTGTGCCAAAGTGAATATAACGAACCCAACTGGAATTGGAACTCGACTCTCCAATTAACAATTCCAAGCCATTATCCATTACAACACCTGCACATTCAAGCTTAGAGCATCAGTTATTCCCAAGCAGTGACCTATCTAGGTATTGACTGGTCTTCACATTGCTCAACTTCAATGATTGTATGGGAACCAATGTTTCAACATGATATGACCATAAACCTTAGGGTAATGAATACTCCCATTAGCACTTAGCAGTCTGTTTCATTTATAAGTATTACTTATCCATTTCCTGTATATAGAATCACCTCAAAATATAGTGTTTTATATGTTACTTCTATATATTTGAAATTGCACAAGCCTGGCCCTCCATTTCAGTCAAGATTGTTTTAAGTGTTCCCTAGTAGGATATGACTACACAACCAAGAAATTCAAATTCAACTTGCATTGGCTGGACTAACATTTTGTTTGGTAAAAATAATCACCTAGCGAGTGCTAAAGGTTTTAAATAAATTATGATTTAAAAAAGAAAAACTATCATGAGTGAAGAATGACATGATATAAATTATGACATATGACAATGACTTAGCATCAATGTAGATTAAGTAATCATAGTTAAAGGATTCTATTGTTTCTCTGGAGCAGATACAAAAGGCAACAAAAATTTACATAACCAGTCGACTTTAAAATAATACATTTTATACATTCTTTTGTTCTCCTTGTTGAAATTAAATCATCTTGAATTCAAATAAAAAAAAGATCCCTACAAAAGTTCTTTTCATGCTGTCAGAGCAATTAACGCTCTTAAAAAGTCACTTTTGAAAACAAAAACCCCTACATTTCAAATTTAACATGAATTTTTTTTAAACTTTCATGTAATCTTAAAATGCAATTTCAAATATATAGAAGTAACATATAAAACACTATATTTTGAGGTGATTCCATATACAGGAAATGGATAAGTAATATTTATAAATGAAACAGACTGCTAAGTGCTAATGGGAGTATTCATTACCCTAAGATTTATGGTCATATCATGCTAAGTTAATTTTATTCGTACATCAATCCAAGATATAACCTATGATAAGTACAAATATATAATTATAAAAAGTGACAAGTAAAGAATATTAAAATATTTTGAAGGTTACCGACTCACTATCCAGTGTAGCAAGATGTGAGACAAGCTCTTTTTAAATTTGGGACTGTCTTTGGCTAACCCTGAAATTGTCCAGCCTCCATGATCACTATCCCCACTGACATCAATATTCCACTACCTCTCCCACTTTTAGTTCAATGAATGAGGTGCTAAAGCCGGGTTGGAATCCCTGGGACTCCATTAATTAGCAGGAGAACAGATAATATACATTGATTCCAATCAAAAACCTACTTAAATCTATAAAATATTTTAAAGTAGGATTAATTTAATAAGGTACAACACTTTCAGTATATAAAAACAATGTTACACAACTTTTCATCTATGAATTCACTCACTGGGGATTAACTTGTTTTTTTTTTTTGTTGTTGTTGTTGATTGATTTCTTTTTTACAGCTTGAGCTGAACGTGCTCAAAAATGCAGATTTTTTGGACAGTTTTTGTACACTTTGCATCCATAAGAGGAAACACTTGTACAAACAAGTTGTTTTTTATGAAACGTATAAAACAGGCATTGCTGCCAAAATACAAATATATATATTGTGTGTGTGTATTTAATTAGAAAACAGACAACCTTAAGGATCCACTGATTATATTTTATTTCCCCCAGAAGATGGTTTTTCCTGGTTCTTCAGATCACATTTCCAAGCAATATCAGTCATTGTCGTGTTTATTCACAGAGTAAGTATATAAAAATTTGACTTTCTTTCAACCATGTGCCAATGGCATTAGTCGGATTTTGATCCCAGCTTGAAACAATTTTGGATGTCTAGTCACACAGATGTGATGTGATACAGTGAAACAGTCTGTATATATATATATATATATATATATATATATATATATATATATATATATATATATATATATATATATATATTATAATTATTTTTTTAAAATATGATTCCATCGCTACATAAGAGTTTGCATGTTTCAAAAACAGAAGCTAAAAACTTCAATTTAATTACAGAAATGAAATCAAATTAAAGTACCTAGTTCTGTTTAATCCTCAAGTGAATTTTCGAATAACAAATTTTGAAATTTATGGAGCTTTATAAGCATATACATTCGTAATATTAATTTCTATAGAAACGGAGAAAAACAATCATTTTAAAAAGGGGTAATAGGGTTTACATTTTCACTGATAACTATTGTCTCAACATATTAGTTACTTCCAAAAAGAGGTTAAGACTATTTTCAAGCAAATGATGACATCCGTTCAACGCATATCGTCTGGTCTATTTCAATGACCAAGTTTTTGGCACTTTTTGTTATGCTGTTAAATTTGTATTTGTATACATAAAGATTTTTTTTCTCAAAAGGGTTGTTGGTATATGAATACATCATATTGAACTACAATTTGTTTTTTTGATGACTTCATAAAGGGTTTTTTTTTAACGATTAGGTTAAGTTTTTAAACCTATTGCTTTAATTGAACTTGTTTGCAGACTTTGAAATTTAAAAATTTTTTAAGCTAATTATTCAAGGCGAATATTTGTCAGCGTTGGCAAAAAACTGTTATCTCATGTCTTTGATTTAATAAATTTTCATTTTTTTAGAAACTTAATAATGTGTAGTTTTTCATGTAGGCATAAAGGACATGGGTCATTCCAGGTTTTACAAGTTCTTGTTCTATTTATTATTTTTCCATTTTACTTTTGGCGTTTTATTTGTTTCTTTTAAATGCCAAAAATATTTAGATAAGGATATCTGATTTCTATTTCTAATATTATTGAAGGAGCTTTTGTGTTGTCTCCACCTAATTTTAAATTCATTCTTCGTGGAGCCAATATATATCATTTCAATGTTTGGATTCTCAATGGATGAGATTGTGCATTGGTATACCACAGATTCTATGTGGCATTTATTATCCAACAGGCAGTCTTCAGGGTTTCTGCAATCACAAAATTTTTCATTATTTTTGCCTAATTTTAATTTAGGGTTTTTATTAATTTGATTTTGGCATGAGTGTTTTTCCAGGATTTTATTATGTTTTTTTATGATTCTTTCTAGATTTTCAGTGCAGCAGTAACTTAATTTTAAGATGTTTTTATTAAAGATCTTGCTAAGTTTGCTATCAGTAGGCAAGTGTTTTTCAATTAAAGCTAGGAATTTTTGTCCTAGCTTAATACTAACCATTTGGTTGAACATTTTATACTAAGCGATTTTCCTTTTTCCGTTTTTTTTCTGGTTAGTACTATTGATTTTATAATTAATGTTAGCGTTTTTGTAACCACTATTTTTTAGACCTGTGTTGTAAAAATTACTGTGTTTTTGGAATATTTCTTCATTTGTGGAGTTCATGCTGATTCTTTTCTCTATTGATGAGGGTATATGTATAATTCTAGATGGAGGATGGTTTGACCTGGGGTGTACATACAAGGGGTTAGTGTTAGGTTTTCTGTAAAGTAGGTATATGTTGTTCATTAAGTTTAAAGTTATATATATAATATAAAAGGCTCAAACACTAATATTCCATGGTTATAATTTATTACATTGTAACCGTAATCATGATCCAATTCATCAGACCTACAAATTCAAAAAGATTTCTTTATGAATTTGTAGGTCTGATGAATTGGATTGTGATTACGGTTCTAAGGTAATAAATTATAACCATGGAATATTAGTGTTTAAGCCTTTTATATTATATTCTTACTCTGTCCTGGACATTGAGTTCTACCTGGATTCTACCCTCTTGGGAATTTATATATATATATATATATATATATATATATATATATATATGGTACAAGTCACAAGTATTCTACTCACAATCAACTTTTATTTCCTGTCTTACAAGTGTTCAATGTGACCACAACCTGCAATATGTGCAACATCAATGTGATAGGAAAACTCCTCCCAGACGTGTATCAGCATACCATTATCCACTGAGATGATCACTGTTGTTATTCAATGTTTAAGGTCATCGAGGTTAGTAGGTAGCCGTGGAACATAAACAGAATCTTTTACATATCCCCACAAGGAAAAAAAAAAATCACACATGGTGAGGTCTGGGGATTTTGCAGGCCAAGCACAAAGAGTTCCTGAATGAGCATAGTCTGTAAAGTTTCAAAGGTATTAGGTTGGTACAAAACTAATGACGGTTTTTGACGTTAAAAAATACATCAAAAACTCTTTTCTTTACACAGACATCCACTCTCTTGAAACTGTTTAAACCACTATCAAATGTTCTTAGGAGAGGGTGGATTAATGCTGAATTGCCTTTGAAAAGCAGGCTGCACCATAACAACTGTATTTGTTTTTGCAAACTCAAGAATGTAGAATGCCTTTTGCTGAGGACTCGCCATTCCGTGGGTAAACAAACAACTGAATGTTGTCGGAGATATGACATGACTACAGTGCCCCTGTGGCAGCCATTCAAAATTTAGAAAACTCCTCTTTCAAATGGTCACTGACTCATTCCATGATGATGTTTGAGAACTGAAGCAATGTGTCATGAAATAGGTTCATTCTTTTTCAATAACCATGTATACTGTGTGCATATATATATATATATATATATATATATATATATATATATATATATAATGAAATGGACTAAGTCCGACAATTAATATATTTTCTTTTTATACATTATTTTTATAGATACAATTATTTTAGTAAATCCTCTGTTTATAATAAATGTAATTAATACTGTTTATTACAAACAGAACATTTAAAAATAATGTATAAGCAGCAAAAAATATAATAATATATATACATGATATATCAGGTGCATATATATCTATATATCCTGTGCACGCATGCACACACACCCACATATTTATCATGTGCACGCACACAGACATATATATCATGTACACACAGACACACACACACATATATATATATATATATATATATCATGTGCACACACACACACACATACATACATATATCATGTGCACACACTCACACACATATATGTGTGTGTGTGTACATGCACATAGGAAAGAAAAAAAGATAAATTTTCTGAAGTTATATTCAGGTATCTCATCATTTAGAAAAAAGAAAATGTCTTTAAAATAAAGAGTAATAGAGAGTGAAGAAGTTCAAAAATAAATGGAAGAAAGAAAGAAAAAAAAAAGAAACATTTGAAAAGTTCAAAGACAACATTTCTAAAACAGATTAACAGTGTTTCAAAAGGAAAATCATTCAAGAAATACACCACATTAAATACACCGAATCTTCTTTCCCCTTCCCCTTGCTGCATCTTGATTCTGCTCAAAGTCAGAGTATGGAGGGCCGAGAAGACAATGGAGTTGGGGGTCTGGGTTGACAGATTGAAGAACAGGCAATAAGACCAAGTGATGCAGCAAAAGAAGTTGGAAAGAAAAAGAGAAAAGATTGCCGTATAGAAACAGTTAAGGTGGTTGGCAGCATTCGAAGAAGAAAGGCTATATTTTTTTTTTTTTTTTATAAAAAGGTAGACACTAGCAGTGAGATAGCAGTTAAGGAGTTGTCTAAACAATGTGCAAACAGAAAGACGTTTCAAGCAAAGCTAGTTGGTGCGTTTAGCACAATCAGAGGAAGAGGGGAAAATTGAGGATTTCACATGACAATGAGACGGATTTTCTACGCAGAACATTAAAGTTTTTTGAAGAAATGAGTAGATAATAGAAGTTACTTGACAATGAAATTTTACGAAAATAAAAAAAAGATAAGTTAAGAAAAGCAGCACCGACAAAGGAGGATATATAAGTAAAAAGACGAAGAACACAAGTTAGCAAAGAAACATTTCTGATTGGCAAGTCATTTTAGGTTCTCACAGAAAGGCAAAGAAATTCTACTTCAGCAGTTGTCTTGTACTCAAATCAGTGACATTTTGAGAGAGAAGACAGAATAAATGATAAAAAAAAGTCTGAAAAGTTTCCAGACAGAGAAAGAACTTGACGGATTAAAGCAATGAAAAGAAAACAACAAAAAATATCTGAGAAATAATTTAAAGACATGTCTTCTAAAATTGGTATCGGCAGAACAAATCAACCTGCTAAGATAGAAGCTATTTCTTTCTCTGACTAGTGGGTCCAGTCTTTACCGCTATTTAACCCACAGCCGAGGGTTGATTCATACCTTTCCAAGAGTATTTGTGTAAAAATGAACACTGCTGGGATTTGAAATTGGCACATCAATTCTACCTTTTGCACCAATAATCTGCTACACTACCAAAACATTCATTTTTTCATAATGTTCTTTATTTATATGTGACTCAGTATTTTGTTATGCATTTTTTTTTAATACCGTACCTTCAAAACAATTTTGATGATGGCAGTCCAGATTCCTTTTCCTTTGTCATCTGTGAATTGTCATGACATCTTGAGAAATAGAAAAGTGATTTCTTATTGCTTTCTTTATGGGTTTCAATTCAGAGTTGTCCTTGTCCTAGACTGTCTGTCTTGCTATTTAGCCCATAGCTGGGAGGAGAAGGAATAAATTCATACATATCTCAAAGTATTTGTGTGAAAGTGAATGTTGTCCATTATGCTATCTGCATATCTAGAAACTTTTTTTCTTTTGTAAATTCAAAAGGCAACAAACAAGAAAATACAGAAAAAAGAAGAGTTTACCGATATGGGAGTGATTCCTTTTGAAGAAGTCATGAGAGTACATGTATTTGAGAAACAAATGGCAGATCTCTTGTTAAACTTAATGACAACAGCGATAAAAATATAAAGAAGAAGAAAAAGAAACTAAAAATTGGCTAGATTATATACCCAAGGAAATATTAAAAAAATAAATTTAAATAAATGTGTGTGTGAGCATGTGATGGATAAATTGTCATCTAAATAATGCAAAAATGAAAATAACACTGACATCTCATTTTAACAGATATATTTACCAAAATTGCACAAAAATATCTAAAGAGTAAATTTATTCAATAAAATCACCATTGCCTTCAACCATGGACTCTAGACAACTTTGGAATCTCCTGCAACTCTTCTGGACGGTCTCCTTGTTTAAGCTGGTGAATGCTATCATAATCCTTGCCTTCAGGTCATTTTTGGTGTTACAAGGAGTTTTGTTGGTCTCTTGCTCAACTGCACTCCATGCATAATAATCAAGGGAGTTGCAGTAGTCAGTTGACCAGATGTAAGGGGTGATGTTTGACAGCGATCAAGACTGGACAGTGTGTTTGTGTGTGTATTACTAAAGAAAAACCCAAAACATTGATGGGACCAATGGACAACTTGTCAAAACCTAAAACTCTTATTCAGAAAAAAGGCCTAAAAGGAAAACCTACCTACTCAGTAAAGTACCCAAAGCCTAGATTGCCTAGACTGATCAAAAAATCTTTAACAATGTTAAATCTTATGAAAGGATGGTCCTAGTCATAACCCAAGTGTCATGCTCACATGAACTTCAGATGACTTGAATGTAAATGAAAGAAGGTGGGGCAACCTTTATATAACCTATGACCATAAAATCACCCTAAAGCATCACAGGAAAAAAATTATATATATATATATATTATAAATATATATATATGTATATATATATATATATATTACACATTATATATTTTCACTATTTACCAAAAGGTAATGAGTTAGCATCTTATCCCCCGTAAGGAAAAAGAGAGAATTTGCAAATATCACCTGATTTTTTATTATTAATGTCTTTATGTAAGACAATGATCAATTCTCATAAACAAGTTTTGAATCATTAATATTAATGTGTCGCTCACTTTCTTTGTCCAAAAGCAGACACACACACACACACTTCTTTTCTGTGTTACTGTATCCTAGAGAGGGCCACAAATCACACAAGTCTCATTTCTTTGCACAGGTTTTGCACCCAGCAATTTCTCACCAAGTGACAGAAAGAAATTGTTGTGGATCTCCCGGAAAAATACATTAACCAAGCAGTTTTTGACGTGTCTTTTTATTTTTTCTGCAGACATCTTCATTTAATGCCAATACATTCTACCCACAAGTGATAAACGTATTTGAAACTGGATATAACTTTTTAATTTTTAATAAAAATCAATAACATACATTTTAATGAAATTAATATTAGAAACAAAACTTGAGACACGATTGTCTTCTATTTAATAATAAACTTTTAGATAAACTTTTGTCAAGTGTTTTCATTTTTAGATAATTAATAGCGTCTTCATAATACAAAATTCAAAGTTCCATGACAATAGATAAATTTGAATTCGAACAGTTTCATGATTATTCTACAGTTCTCCAGCATTTTTTTTTCAATACTGGAACACAATTTCATTAATAGCTTGTCAATGTTAATGCCTCCAAAACAAAACTGCTTTCATTTAACAACCATAACTTGGCATCATTCTATTCTATAGACATGATATGGAACAATTATATTGAATCAATAGCTGCATATTCTGCAACGAAAGTGTGTTGTGCCAGAAAATTTTTCTTGTCAGAATCCGTCACATTTACAAATCTACCATTCATCCATGCATTGAATACCGTTGCCACATCTGGTTTGATACTCCTGCTATACATCTAAAGATTCTTCACAAAACCCAAAGAAGGATCTGTAATGTAATTGATCCTGATCAAGCATCTTGACTTCAGTCACTTTCTTACCGAGGTGACATGGTTTCCCTGTCTTTTCTACAAATATTTTCTTGGCAGCTACTCTGACAAGCTTTTTTTCCCCCCAGGTACTCCAAATACATGAATTTAAGGGTGATACTAGAGTGGCATCTAGGTCCCATTGAAATAGCTAAATCCAATTGCCACTATTATTCCCACTTCCCACCTGTGAAACTTTCTCCTGTTTCCTTGCTTCCCTGATAACTACAATCTTCAAAAATTTAAAAGCAACATTAATTGCCTTCTTCTGTCTTCTTGAACTCTGTTCATCTTTTGTCCTTTCCTCAATCCTCCCTATTCTCAGTCTTCTCTTTCACGTCCTGTATACTAGTGGCATTACTGCCTTGCTTGGAGTGAAATGATTTTAAGAAAAAAAAAAAACAAGAAAAAAGTAAAATGAAAATGAACTAAGAATTTAATTTCTTATAAATGCATAATTGTAAGAATAAGTAAATAATTACATGAAAAGTTTAACAAGAATAATTTTTTCTTGAGGTAACAGTACCAGAATCCAAATCCAAATTAGAATAACTAAATTATCATCTATATGCCATGTTTCTTCAGAATGTTGGTGATCATGGCTCTACAATTTCCTGTCCTTTGTAGCTCATAATAGATTTTGTCTTTTTGTTATCTCTCTTAAACCTTGTTCTGTTATCCATTTATGCAAGCTTGCTAGTTATGTTAGGAGTTGCTTTCCTTTGTCTCTCCTACCTTCAATCTGTCCTGTGAGCATCAAATTTTCCAAACACTCTTTCCTCATTATGTGCCTTAGAAATTTCAATTGCCTCTTTCTGATTCAAAGTATTAATCTCCTTTTTGTTTTCATTTTCTCTAAAATTTTGTTGAGTCCATGTTAATCTGAACATCCTTCAGGAAAATGACATTTCTGGTGCTTGAAGTATCTTCGTCTTTGAGGGGATTGTCTAGGAGGACTGATATTACATCACAGCTTAGCACTCTTTTCTTGTTTTGAGCAAAATTTCTTAATATTTTGCTTTCAGAAGGCAACTCTTGCTATTCCAATACACCTTCATATGTCAGTGTTGCATTCTCCATCCTCCGTTAAAACACTTTTTAGATATTTAAAAATTTTTTTTACTTGCATGATTTTGGTATCTCCAATTTGTAACTTGCATGTTGGGTTGTCCCTTTTGCAAACAACCATCCATTCCATCTTCTTGCAATTGATGTTTAGTCCTTTCTTCTTGCTTTCTTTCACTACCTTCTGTAGGAGTTCCTGTAGTTTCATTTCCGTGTCTGTTAAAACATGTATTATACCCAAACTTTTGGGTGCTCAAATCACTTTTTTTTAGTATATTTGTTGTTTACTATGCATGTTAAATTTAGTGGGTATATAGGTTTGAGATGACATCAGTTTTTCTTTGGTCTTAATTTTAAAAATTACTTTATGCTTTGGGTACATAAATGATGGTAGCAGATACAAATTTTTTAAAGATTCCGCACAAGAGATATGCATTTCTTAAAGTGGTTTATTGAGCCCTGCTTTGCTGTGTTGGTTATCTTGTGTCTTTAAGGTAAAGCATACTTGGTTTGAAAGTGTTTTTTCTGATTAAAAAGGATTACATGCTCAATTATATATATATATATATATATATATATATATATATATATACACACACTTTAAAAATTATGAGATCAGTTGAATCTGCTACCTTGGTTTCAACCTTATGGTAACCTCAGGCAGGATCAACTGATTTCCTAATTTCAAAGTTAAAAGCTCTACATGATACTTTTTTATTTTTTTACACATGTATTGAGCATTAAAAAATACTACTGTTTCTTGGTCCAATTCAACTCTGACCATTAATCTCTTTTATATATATATATATATATATATATATATATATATATATATATATAAATAAATGAACATTGAAATCAGCACCCCACAGTGACAGTCTGTTTCATACTTAAATGCAGGCCATGATGATTGCATTTAAGCATGAAACAAACGGTCGCCACTGAGTGTTAACTTCAATGTCTGCTTTTGCATTTACATATATTCTATTGCTGATATTGAGCACTTTAAACCATAAATATAGCATACCTTAAAAAACTATAAAAATTACTTAACTATAAATATCAATTTTTGATGTTTCTCTGACTTCGAAGTTTCTTGGAATTCTTCATGGGGTTTGTTGTTTGAAGAAGTTTATTTCCAATTTTTTTTCGTAATTTTTGGCATCTTTTTTAATCCACGTGGACGTTCATGAATTTTTGCTTTAAGTTATGTGTGTGAATCCATAAGTTTCAGAATTTTTTCCAATCGTAAATTTTTCTTACATTTTTTCTTCCAAAGATTGAATATATTTACAGTGTAACTCGGATATAAGAAACCCGGATGTAAGAGAGATTTTCTCTGATCCCAAATTAGAGCCATACTTACCTAAAAAAAAATACACCAAACCCGGATATAAGAGAAACCCGGATATAAGAGACTTCTTATCCGTTCCTGACAACTCTCTTATATCCGGGTTACACTGTATTTTACAGAATGTAATGGATTTTTGTTAATCCAACAGATTTTATTTTATCACTTTAAACGTTATTTCTAGTGGATACTTATAGTTTAGTAGACTCTCTGTTTATATATTAAACAGTATATTCATTTATTTTCGTCAACCAGCCTGGAGAAATCTCATTAAAGTAAAAATTTATGCTCTATGGCAGGATTTGAATCTGTGCCCCTCAGAGCAGAGGGAGCTATCGTTAAATCTGACACACTCTGACCAATTGAGCTACAAAGAACCAATCAGTCAGGCAAAGCCTGAACTGTAACTTTAACTTCTCTCGTCCAAACATAAACAAAGTGAATTTTTAGGGAAGGCACTAGAATTTTACATTAATCTGGCAGGTTTTTATCATTTTAAATGTTACTTTTTCGTGGATACTCATATTTGAGTAGAGGCTCCATTTATTTATTGAACAGCATATTTATTTATTGTTGTCTGCCAGCCTGAATGTTTGAGAAATCTTATGAAAGAAATATTGGCAATCTCTGGCAAGATTCCAACTTCATATTACACACATATATATATATATATATATATATATATATATATATATATATATATATATATATATATCAAGTATGTGGTGCAGTTCAATTTACATTACATGAATCATTCATACAAAAAACAGATATAGATATTAGTGCAAAAATTCACAATATTAAAATTTAAAAATTCAACCTCAGTGTTGAGACTGCACGCTCCCAAAAAATTTCTTACAATAAACAATAACACATTTCTTAAAACATATTTCGGATTGCATCTATATTTTCGTTGTCCTGTTATTATCGGGAAGTAAAAAACAAAAACAAATCTATTTCCATGCCTGATGATGTCTGTATGAACAGATGAAAGCTTGTAACAAAACTAAAAAAAGTCCTTATGCAACTGGAATTTATAAACAGGGATCATAACATTCATATACAGGTTCGGGGTTAATGTAATTTATTAAATTTGTTTGCAAAGATGTATTCTCGCCATTTATATCATTAACTTCTATATCTGTTTTTTGTATGAATCGTTCAGATAATATATATATATATATATATATATATATATATATATATATATATATATATATATAAACATATATATATATATATAAACATATATATATATATATATATATATATATATATATATATATATATATATATATAAACATATATATATATATATACACACACACAAGTTTCATTAAATATGACTGACATGGTATTGCAGTTTTTCTTTAACTTTTCTTGTGTTTGTATAATTTTTTTGTAGAAATTGTTCAGATGTTTTGTATGCTTGAATGTTTTCAACTATACTTTTTTTGTGATGTCAACGAACGCTCATCACTTTCATAACACTCGTTGTAGTAGATACTTTGCTGAACAATAATGGTGTCAGACACTTTCGAATAAACTTGCACTAATAGTACTTGCTTGATAATACTCACTTGACAAGTAACCCGTATAGTGATTTGAATAGAGCAATAGTATAATGAACAGAGTAGAGAACAGCAGTCTGTATCGTAATAGTGGATAGACTAGAAATGGTGATCCATATATTATAGACGATAAACTAGAAACAGAGATCAATTAGACACATGCTACCTCCCCTATATGCATTTCCTCTATCGTCACATGGTCTACTTAATTCAATAATGGGATCGCCTGTGTTTGCTCACTGGCGATCTATGTCCAAACTCAAGTGTCAGCAGCGACACTTTATTCCTATATAACACTTTTAGCCATTATCAAGGATGATTTTATTTTTAACTGAATGTATGGATTGTTTCATGCATGTATCTAAAGTTATAGGAATGTTTTATTTTCCAAACATGGTCAGCACATTGTGGCAGTGTTCATAGAAAACTTAATTGCAGTACCTTGTCAGTCATATTTAATGAAACTTGTATAAAAGAGGGATTGCTGCCCAAATACATAATTATATATATATATATATATATATATATATATATATATATATATATTTCATACACACAGACATTAAGAAATAAAGACATTAAAATCAGATAAGCATTTTTTCTTTTTAGCAGACATTAAAAAATCCACAACAGGAATGTCTAGTCAAAGATTTGTATCCACTAAATATGTTTATAGTAATTAGAAATAATGTTAGATTAAAAATCTATTCTGGGAAGTGTTCCAACAGAGGACAGAAAGTGTAACACTGAGATCCCAAAACATATTGTGATGGCCAAAGATGCATTCTAAAAGCTAAGCAGAGTATTAAGAGACAGGAAAATTTCACTGGAAACAAAGAAAAGAGTATGTCTGTCCTTCTGTATGGCAGCAAATGCTGGACAATCTACTCGAGGAAGAGACCTGAAGGAAAAGAAATGTGGTTTTACAGACAGATGCTGAGGATACCATGGACCGAACAATAAGGTTTTGGAGAAAATGGAAACAAAAAGGAAACTTATACTTAACATCAGAAAGAGGCAGTTGCAATTTCTGTGGCATGTAATGACGAAGGAGGGCTTGGAAAATTTGATACTCATGAGACAGATTGAGGGAAAGCAGAATGTAACACACTGGATGAGCTTGAGCAAATGGAGGGTTTGGGAGAGAAAACAAAAAAATAAAATTTCTTAAGAGTTACAGGAAAACGTGGAGAGCAATGATCGCCTATGTTCTGAAAGGATACGGCACATAGAAGAAGGACTGCATAAAAATTACTATATTTGCAGTTAAGTAATATGTGAAAAATACGGAAAACCTTAACTCGAGTGACCTATATCAACAGATACTATTTGTTCATTAACATACCTACTGGACTGATCAGTTTTCACAGCATAGGTAAAACCAGATACCCACAACATTCCAAACTACACCATGAGGGAGATAGAGAAACAGACAGATAGAGAGAGAAAGAGGAAAAAAGCAGGTAAATGATCCTGTGAAGATAGACCATGTCTGTTAATGAACAATATCTCTCACCTGTAGGCTTCTAGAGTTAACAGGTTTCCTTTTTCGTCATGGATTATGCTTGATGAAGGCTGAAGAATCATCAACAGAAATGCTGTGTTAACAATCAGTAAATATACAACCAAAAGATCTGAGCAGCCAGACAACGTTGACTATGCTAATGACTGACCCATCTCAAAGTTATACAGACAATCCAAATTGTATCATTTTATCATAGAAACAAATAGTCATTAGCCTTTAGCACTTTACTTTATTAATATTACTTCCCTTTCCACTGCATTCTTTTTCAGGACCTCTCAGTTGCAGAATCCTTATTGTTAATTTCACACAAAGTTGTCTTCTGTTGCCATAGCAGGATATGACAACACAACTATGAAATTCAAATACACTATTGTTCAGTGATCAGAGTCAGGATAAACTTTTTATACAGCAAATGAAGTCACAGTGTGATGAAGGTTAATAGGAAATGTTCATGAAAAAGAAAACAATTTATTTATTTTTATAGTAAGGTTCACCCCTTTACAAGGCCACTCAAGGTAGAGGGTTATGTTAGGAGGCCATTTGTGTGGTTAGGAGTAGGAAACGGTTGACCCTAGCCTTGAACAGGTTAAGATTGTAATGATCGGGGAGTTGGTTCCACTGAGCAGTGATTCAAGGGGAGGAGCTGATAGAATGGAATTTACTTCTCACTGATGGAATACATAAGGAATGTGGGTGGGTTGCTACTATGTAAGTGGCATGATGTGTCCTTGCTGTGAAGGTTTGAATTAGAGGGACCATAGAATGTAGTTCGTCTGAACACTTTCTGTGGAAGCAGGCTTGCTACATCTACTAGCCACACTGTATTTTAAACTGAATTTAAAACAAAAATTTTGATGTTCACAAAGTTTTTGTGTTACTTTAAAGTCAATATAAATTAAAAACCTAAAATCACTAATTTTTTTCATTTATTTTAAAATTTGAATTTTTAAAATGTTCCCCCTCTCATCTGGACACAAATCCAAATACTAGCTGTTCAAGCACCAAATAAAGGGAAGATTTTCAATACTGGGATCATCCCAATTCCAAAAAGGTATAATATGTTTATGTAAAGTGTGGCCCAAGTTAGACTTTTGGGGGGCAACATCAGGTGCTGGATGCCAAGAACTAATTATATCCTGAGGTCTTTAAAATGCAAACAAATACGATCAATAAAGAGTTTGGTGACAGGTATAATGAAGAATTTTCTAGTTTTTATATGAGTGGAAGTCAAATATAGATCAGAATCCAACAGAATGATAAGATAAATAAAGAACAAATAGAATACATGGCCCAATAGATAAAAGCAATTGGTTAAGGTAATTCAAAAAATGATATGTGTGCATATATATATATATATATATACCTACTTCCCTGCCGTGCGCCGACAGCTTAGTGGTAGAATCTCCGGCTGATACCAATTCAGTCGGGTTTCGATCCGAGCTAGAGGCAACCGGATGTCTAGCCACACTGATGAGCTGTGAAACAGCGAAACAGTCTGTCTGTGGATGACATTTATATATATATATATATATATATATATATATATATAGAGGCCTAGTGTAGTAGTGGATAGTGACTTGGATTGACGAATCGAGTTCAAATTCCAGTCAGATCCATTACTTTCACTCACATGCTAATAACCTTTGCAAAGGTATAAATCCTCTTCTGTCCCCGCCCCACCAGCCATGAGTAAATAGCAGGACAGAATGGGTTCTATGGCCCTGGGTGGCAACTGATCTGGGAGAAATAAAACTTTGAATTCAAAACCGGCCAGGAGGCCAAAACTTGGGCAAATAGGGGCTCTGGAGCAAAGCAATCTATGTAGGGGGGAAGGTCACTCAGAAAATATAACCTGCATCCTTGCATGTCGCTTATCTTTGCACCAGAAAGCAGATGGCAGACATTGGACAAGAGAATTGGGACTAGGAATACACAAACCTTTCTCACTTAAATAAATTTCAGATGCAGGTCATTTTACGACACTAGGTGATTCTTCTACTCTCACAAAAGGACTCATTGGTAATGTGTTGATGGAATCCATGCATTATATATATATATATATATATATATATATATATATATATATATAATTGTTAAACTTTTGAAAGTTCATTTTTGTTCTGTATGCACCACCTCATGAGTACTTTCAAATGTTGCTACAGTTGGTTGCAAGGATTTTGTTTTTTTTGTCTGTTTATGTTACTGTTTTTGGCTAATTACTGCATTCTCTCATTTGCTGGAACCAATTACAAGTCACACAAGGTGACGTAATTTCCAAAGGTCAAACTGAATTTGCCCATGAATATTTTTGTATTTTTTTTTTTATTCAGAAACTTGAAAAAAAGAATTAATAAAAACAGGAGAGACAGAACTTGAAGATATTATTCAACTAAATTTGCTTGGAAAAAACAAAAAAATACCAGAAATATCAAAATTACAATGAATGAACATTATTTATGAGATCAAATGCCCCTTAAGGAACTGTGTGTCTCATCAAACTGTATCCATAAATAATTACATCGGTCACACTACTATACACCTATCCAGACACCTTACATTACACCTACCGACCACAGCTCTATTAGAATCCATTTAAATATGCACACAAATTTACCAGACTCTATTCAAAACATACATAGTAGAAAATATAAACATAATAACCTCATCCACCTGTAAAAAAAATGATTAAAAAATAATAGAAGCCTCAATAATAAAAAGAAAAAGCTAACACTTAATATTATTGACAACAAACACAGCCACAATGTGCTGACTGTGTTTAGAAAATAAAACATCTCTATAACACTATAAACGTACACACAACTCACACACCCAATTAAATTGAAAAAATAAAATCATCCTTGATAATGGCTAAGAGGTATAGCCGAAAACACTCAGAATTACAGAAAATTTGGACAGTCTCTACACACTTTGTGTCCAGAAAAGAAAACACTTGTTTGAACACAAGAAAAATTAACTTTTACCCCACTAAATTCTTTCTAGAATCATTCCCCCTGCCACTGCATTTTTTTAGGGCGCAAAATACATGAGCACCTACTGTTTTAAAATTGTTATAACTTTTTTTGTATTGTGTGTATAGATTTTTTTTTTTTTTTGTATACTCATATTAAAAGAATGGATGAGTAATGAAGGGTTTTTCAAAAGTCTATGTCGCATTCTAAGAACTCTTATATCATGAACTACAAATGGTAGCATTGTTGAACTGCTACCATTTAAAAGCTAAAAGTGTCAAGTTTTCTTCTGCTAATTTAATTTTAATTTAATTAATTAAATTTAAGTTAGACAGTATATGAACACCACTCTGCTTGACAGATGGGTCGGACATTCCAGACAGACTGATCACATGTTCTTGCAATGGTTACCTAGGTCTCCAGACCTCACAACATGTGACTTCTTCCTCTAGGCATAAGTGAAAAACCTTCTGAAGACGGGAATAACTGAAGCCTTGGCAACCATCAACAATGCTATGCTTGGTCGCATTTGGCAAGAATTGGATTATCATTTGGATGTGTGTCGCGTAACATGCAGGTGCTCACATAAAACACCTATAAAACCTGTATAGAAATATTAGCTTTCCAGAATTATAAATTGTGTCTTGATATCCTCAATAGTTATTAAGCAGCTGGGAACCAAGAGGATGAGCATGATTTAACTTCATATTTTCTTGCGGGGATGAAAGCCTTGATTCCAGCTTTTACCCACGAGGAGACTTTAGATGCACATTTTTGAAAAGGTAGATTAAAAACCACATTCCAGGAGACATCGCAAAGGAAATCATCGAACGAGTCCCAGTCTACTCGTTGATAACAGAAAGATATTGTTGGTAGGAGGTTCTTTGCTGGGGGAGGGGTAGAAGGAGATGTTAACAGACACTATGGCATGATCAGAGTTGCAAAGAGGGAAGGGCTGCATGGAATGACAAGATTTGAGGTTGGAGGTAAAACAGATCGAGAAGGGAAGCCTTACCATCATCGTTACAAGGGAAATGTGTAGGAAAGTCAACCACTTGTATGAGGGATTGAGTGACTGAAAAGTTAAGGGTTTGTATGCCAGGAAGGTCAGTTGCAGAGTGTTAAAGTCACTGAACATGAATATGTGTGCAAACAGATGCAGAGAGATAGCCTTGTCTATATTATCGGAAATGCTATCAAGTACACCACAGACCTTGGGAGGATGGAGAGTGATAGAGAAAGAGATAGCTCACAGAATTGAAGAGAGATAGACAGAGACACATATATGAATGGTCGGGAGATTCAAGAGAGAGTTCTCTAGCCAGTGGGAGATGGTCCCGGGCATTAACTCTCAGGCCATGTATGTGGGTAATAGAGTACTTTCTTAGGAGAGGAAGGTAACCAGGAATCAATAGGAGAGAGGGAGGGGATGGACGAATTAAGGTTGGTCTTGCAGAGAGCTAGTATATCAGGAGACTTCTTAACAATGAATGATTTCATGCTGTAGAAGTTAGTCCGAATGCCACAGATGTTGGAAAAGGAAATGTTAAAGGGTTTAGATGATTTTTTTTAGAGCTGGTTTAAGTTTATTTTTATGATTGTTTATGGTCATGTTGAGATCTGTTAGTGATGAAAAGGCCTAAAGTAATAGCAACAGAAGGTCATCCTATATAACATGGACAGAAAGGAGCTGGTGCAGCATAATGTGACCTCAGGGTTGCCCACCAGATGTGCATGCAGGGACACCATTCCATGCATGACATGGCACTACAAGCACCCCCGATATTATGCAACTATTATCATGTCACATAGACAAACTAGAATTATGATACACGTACATACATAAAACAATATTTACATATTTTCAGTTAGGCTTGGAATCTGTTAATTTCTTTGACCTTTCAAAGAACATGTTGTCTCTCCCCGAATTCTAAACATCATAAATTATACTAATGTTTAACAAGTCAAATGTATGTGAAGCCTGATCAACCAATGAAGTTCAAAGAAAAAAATAAAAATACCAGAATTTCTTTTTTCCATTACCTTATACTCTGATGAAGCTTTAAGAAAATTAAAACATTTGAGTGATAAATGTCTCCTATTTGTTCTTTATCCTATCATACATATGATGCATTTGGTGGAAGATGGGCACATTCAACATTTGATAATTTTGCAGCAATATATGCTTGAAGGTTTTAGGCAGTTTTTGCCAACATTTCTTTTTATAGTTAGCTATAAGGAATCATAAATCTAGACTAGCTTACACTTAAGTATAATAATAACAATAATATTTAAGAATTTATTACAGGAAATATCAAGTTTTACAGAAACATTGTTGACAATTATGTATTTCATTACATAACAAATAAATAAAAATAATATAAATTTTGATATTATGTTCAATTTGTTGTTAGGTATTTTTCATTTTCTCCTTTGTTATTGGCAGCATTTTAAAATACTTTGACTACAAAGTTTAACAAATTGGAGCTATTTCATTTATGCTTTGTTACCTCTCGTTTACATTGTTGCTTTTAGATTGCTGTCTTCCAGTCATTTTGATGGGCAATAGTGAAATTTTGAAATTATAATGATCTTATTCTATTTCAAAAATAAAGCCTGTAAAAAGGAATATTTTAAATTAATATATGACCAAAAAATAAAATGCTTTTGGCAAAAAGTCCTAATGATTTCACAATAATTATGTAACAATAATGTAATGATATTCCGCAGACAAATCTATGGTTTATGTTACCTCATCTCATTGCATGGTTACAAACTATAAACCTAAATTGAGCTTGAAATATTGTGTAACTGGCTTTAATTTTTTTGTAAAATACTTGGATATGATATAATAATTTGCAATGAAAAAAGCAATTTTCGATTTTTTGTTGAATACGCCCTCCTCCAGCAAACACGTCATATAGATTGCTAGTTTTTTTTTATACTACAACTATGCTGAGCAAACCTTAGTTAGAGTTTCTAAGCATAAGTGCATAACCTGGCATGATCAATTTTTTGAACAAGGCCAGCACACTCGAACCCTTAGTCACAATGACTTGTAACTTTGTGCTATTACAACCATCGATAGCTTCTGAAGAGTCCAGTCAATCCAGTTTCACTTACAGTGCTTGGGTCAAACCCGTGGTGCAATTTTCAGGCACTTTCCAAAAGTGTTGCATGCTGGGATCACCTCATCAGACTAAAAACATGAAGAAGTCACTTTCCTGATGAAATGATTATGGAGAGATTCAAACCTGCATTTCACGGTCAGAAAGCAAACATTCTAACCACTCGACCATGTGCTCATTTGCATAATAAAACAAATAAAGACTATATAAAAACAGCGTTCAATGTAAAATATAATAAAAATATATAAACAGTGCCTATGTAAGAAATATATATAGAATTGAGTCTCTGAACTGCTTGAAGACTGCTGAGTGACAAACCGAGGATTCAAATGAAACTTTAAGTCGCAGAAAAACAGCAATTTTTGAGTATCATTTTTTTTTATATATTTCTTCTAAAAAAAAAAATAAAAAATATTCATTTTAGTTCTAGTTGCGGAAGGACACAGGCACTACCAAAAAATTCTGATTTTTAACAGCTTTTCACATCATGCTTCTATCTATATCTATAAATCTCAAAATGTGTGCGTGTGTGTGTGATCGAATGTTGTTTATGTGTTTCGATGAAATTTTTTTTTGTCTGATAGATAATTCTTTAATGCTGGTTTTGAGTCCAAATTTGCTGGAAAAAAATTGCAACCTTGAAGGTGAAAAATTGAAAAAACGGATTTTTTACACTTTGCGCACAAAACAAAGGCAAAATTTAATGTCTGTAAAAAACAGCATACAATCAATTTAGAGATTTGAAATCTAACACAAAAGATTATTAGAATTATAAAAAAAAATTATATTATAAATAAAAATTATCGTATATTATTATTATGACGGTCCATGGAAGAGGTTCCTTCCTTGCAAGATAGAGAACACAAAAACGGCCCTTTCCAGGCACCCCACCCATTCAAATTGTTAACACCCCTATTTGGGGATGTACCTCTCTTGCACCCAATTGTTGTTACTAATATTGATTTTTGGTTGACTTTAAACTTAAACTGCTACAATTGAATGGCAAAAATTCCCAGTAATGTAAGACCTGGGCAAAGGCGGGTTATACTGCTAGTTTGGTCTAAAGATCTATTAATATGCAATAAATATCAATATTAACAGGAAATATTAATATTTATCGTTACTGTCGTTTTTTATATCTTCAATTTCTTTCAGTGGTCTACTATTAAAGTTTTTATATAATTGTTCAAACTTCCAACAGACTTGTCTTATGTCAGAATTAGAAATATTAAACTGGTTGAAAGTTCATTTTTATATATTTAAGTACTTTTGACTGCCACAACATTCATTATCAAGAATTGTAAGTTATCCTGTTTTCTCATAACATGTTTAGCAAATACAGGTATTTTTAGATTGCTGGAATTAAAAGTTATATATATATATATATATATATATATATATATATATATATATATATATATATATATATATTAATTTCAGTTAAAAAGGTGCAAATATAATTTATAAATTCATGAATCATTCATACAAAATACAAATATAGAGGTTAATGATTTAAATGGTGAGAATTTATTTATATTGTTTGCGACGAAGTATTCTCGCCATTTAAATCATTAACCTCTATATTTGTTTTTTGTATGAATGATTCATGAATTTTATATATATATATATATATATATATATATATATATGAAAAATATATAAATTCTAATGTTCACAGCATTAATTCAAAAGAGGGCTCAATACCAACAGTAGAGCAATAATTATTTATTATAATTTTTTCATATAGACAAAAATAATTTACTCACTACAAAGATGCAACTTTTTGGTGCATCTAGTTGCACCCCAACTGGTGATAACCAAAATGGTAACCATTTTGGTTCTCACTAGTTGAGGTGCAACCAAATGCACCGAAACAAAGTTGCATCTTTGTAGTGAGTAAATTGTTTTTGTCTATATGAAAATATTATAAAATATATATATATATAGGGAAAAATGTATGACAAAGTGGAAAAAGGAAGTTTCCATAATTAATTACTTTTCTTCTCATTTTGGGTTTTCTTTATAGTAATTGTGATGATGTAATCATTTTATGAGCTAGTTGCGATGCTCTTATTATTGATCTGAGGTTGATTTTTTTTCTCATTGTGTGTGTATATATGTACATGTCAAAAGACTCGACAGATTTCATTGATTTTATTGATTTGTAGTGAGCCTTAAAATGAAGGGTTTTTTAGGGGGAGGGGTTTCATTTTGACTCCTAACAAAATGTTAACTAACTTCATCTTAAGCACCTGACTGTCACTTCCATCAAAGCACAGATGAATGATATCATGTGCTTGATTACTGTGAAATTTTTAGTTAGGCATTTATCATGTTTTTAACAAGATCTAAAAAGCATAACATAGCGAATACACGCACACACATCCATTGATGAATTAGAAGCCATTGTCAAATGCAAGATAAATAACACGAACAGAAAATGTCAAATATATATATATATATATATATATATATATATATATATATATTATCAATATTATTATTATTTTTATCTCAATACCTTGAAGAGTGGATAGACAGATCTGGCTACAAAACTCTGGAGTTGAGATGTTGAAGGTAGCATCACTCAGCTAAGTGACAAACTTATATATATATATATATATATATATATATATTATAAATTAACTGATTTAAAATATGGTTTTTCTGCTACACTGTTCTAACCATGTTTCAAAAATGGAAACACTGGATTATATATCTTACTGTTCTTTCTTTTTATATATATATATATATATATATATATATAACACAAAATATATGTGAAAAGGCTGGAAAAATTACTGTACACCCCCCAAAAAAAAGACATAAAAAAAGTGCTCAATACAGTGCTCAGACAATTAAAAATGCAGAGCAAGTTGATACAATGAAAAAGGTAAAACACTATTTCCTACTGCACTTCCTTGGTTTCGACTGTGAGGTCTTGTCAGGTGGCTAGGTGTGTGTGTGTGTATATATATATATATATATATATATATATATATGATTAACATATATTTTGGCAGCAACCTTTCTTTTAAACAACTTTCATTAAATATGACAGACATGGAAAATTTTACAAATTTTTTTTATTTAATTTTATCTCGTGTTCTTACATTTTTTCGTTTAGTGAGACTGAGCGAGTACAAAAACTGTCCATATCATCCACTGTCCCAAGTGCTTTCATATACTTCATTAGCCATTTTCAAGAGGGGTCTGTTTTTAGGCATTGTTAATTTCTTTTCATATTTTGACAAGTATTATTTGTATGGTTTTGAATTCAAGTAGGAGTGTTTATTCTGAGCGTGTGTTGGGCATGGCTAGAATTTGATGAGCTGTTTTCAATAATTTGACTTATATAGAACTCTCGTATTTTCGACCACTTATATATATATATATATATATATATATATACACACACACACACAAATTTTTTTCCAATAAGGTGTTAAATAAGTTCTAAATAAACTGTCCAAATTTCATATTTAGTTATTTTTGTTCAGTACTTTTGACTATTGCATTATCAAGAACCAATGTGGTGTCTCTGTCGTAGTTAGACTTCCTTTGTCTGCATTCTGGTATTCTTTGGGAAGCTGGGAAGAATACCTTCTTGATAATGACTGCGAAAGTAATTGAACAAAAACTTCAGACAGTTTATCCACAACTTCAAACGAGAAGTACAAGTGAAGAAGCTGTTAGCATAGAAGTTCTGATTACATCTAGCCATTTCAACTGTAAAATGATGAGACCTAGCTGCCAATCTAGTACTGCACTTAAATTCATGAAGTCTAGGTACCCTAGCAGAAAATTCATTGGAACAATTACCATGAAAGTATTTAGAGAAAAGGGAAGTTATGTTATGGCAGTTAGAAAGAGACTGAAGCTGAATTGCCATATCAGAACCAATAACATTGCAGATTTTTTGGATTGTATCATGCATTTTTAAATACAGAGCAGGAGAACCAGATCATAATTGGCAGTAATATTCAAAATCAAGGCCACATGGTAGACTTATAAATATGTAAGATAGATTCTGAAGTGAAAAATTGCCTAGTACAACACAGTGACCCAACTTTCTTAGCTGCAGACTTAGCAATTGATTCAATATACTCTTTCCACTTCAGGTCAGTAGAAAATTTTAGTCCTTGAACATGCAATGAGTCACTCTTCTGGGGGTGTTAGCATCAGTCATGCTGATGGAACGTAAAAAGGGTTCTCTGAGATGATTAAAAGAAAGCAGCTCCGTTTTTGAGGCGTTAAAATTAGCAGTTATCTTTAAGAAGATTACCCAAAATTCACTGCAATAGAGGAGGACATTTATTACATAACAGTTTAGTATTCTTTTACTTGTTTCTAATGAAATTTTCCTGACTCTTAATATTTTATTTAGCTTTTGGGAGATATCTTTCGCTATTCCACTGCATCTTCACATATTCATATCGCATTTTCTGAGCTCTATTAAAACACTTGCTAGATATTTAAATTTCTCTTCTTGCTTGCTTGATTTTGACACCTCCAGTTCATAGTTCACATGTCAGACTGTTTCTTTTGCTCTAATAGGTGTTTGTTCTGTATTTGTTCATGCGTGCTACATAGTTTGTTTGGAATTAAGGCCACATGGTAGACTTATAAATATGTAAGATAGATTCTGAAGTGAAAAATTGCCTAGTACGACACAGTGACCCAACTTTCTTAGCTGCAGACTTAGCAATTGATTCAATATACTCTTTCCATTTTATGTCAGCTGAAAATGTTAGTTCAAGAAAACGTCTCTCTTCTGGAGGTTAGCATCAGCCATGCTGATGAAAGGTAAAAAGGGTTCTCTCAGATGATTAAAAGAGAGCAGTTTTGCTTCTGAGATGTTAATTTTAACAAGTGACTCATTGCCCCATTTAACAACAGACTGTATGTATTTTTGAGATCCTATATATATTGCACAAATAAAACATGATCTGGGCGGAGATTATAGACTGTTTTAAATCTAGATAAAATGCTATCTTGAAACAGTAATTAAAAAAAAGAAAAAGGAAAGAAGTCATTTTTGACAAGGTACTTACAAAATGTGGCAGAGAAATGGAAAAGCCTCATATGCTTGCATTTATGACAAAATTGATAGCCATTTTTCTTGAAGCTGCAAAAAAAATTGTTAAAGAATAAAATGGTTAGAGAAACAAAAAAAGAGAAAACAAAAACCAAAATAAACAAAAACCAAAATAAACAAAAACCAAAATAAACAAAAACCAAAATAAACAAAAACCAAAAAAGAGAAAAAGATGTCTGTCACCTACAAAAGATTAGTCTTGTTTTAATGGTCTTTTATTACGTAATCGACTTTGCCATTTGATCAAAGTTTAAATATTATTGAATAACTGTATGGCCAAGAGAAAATATGTCTTCTCTCCAAGTTTCACAGTTCAAAACTTTCACCTGCAAAATTCAAATTACACTTGAAATAAATCTACTTGTAAAGATTCCAGTAGTGTGTTTCAAATCTAAACTTTGTTTGAACAATTAAATTTCTTTGACTTTTCCAAAAATGTTAGAGAATCCCTGACATGCACAAATTAAAACTACCTTGTTACAGAGGTGCCAGTATTGTCTTGCTATAATGGACCTTTACTTTTTTTTCTTTTTTTTAACCAATTCACCCCGAGCTAGGCGAAAATTCCACTAAACACAATGGGATTGACAATAACAAGTTATGGAACTCATGACTGTATAACCCAGTCAGATACCAATACAGGAATATTCAGATGTCATAACAGGTCAGATTTTTATATATTTTTTATTTTTTTAAGAAATGACTCATGGAAAAATTCACAACTGTACAAATAACAAAAATCATAGAATTTTATTTATTTATTTTTTTTTTTTTTTTTACTAATATTCACCTGATACAAGGCACAAGAGCCACTGAAGGTAGAAGGTTACTGAGTGGTGTTGTATTAGTATAAAAAAGAGCAAGATGTGAAATTCTTGGGGCCTATGCAGGAAAGATAATGGCTAACTCTAGACTTGAAGAGGTCAAGATTTAATTAGGGAATAACATTTTAGGGTGCAGTCGAATATGGAAGTAGACTTTGGGATTTTACCAAACTTCTGGCCATTTGGATAATTTCACAAAATTGCAAAGTTTTATGCCTACCAAATTCTCCTGATCCAATACCTGATTATTTCCTTTGGCAACACCTTGGCATTGATAAATTGCAGACAACCCAGCAGCTCATGGATAACATCTATACAAAAATTCAAGGGTTGCAGCCAGAGTTATTAAACATTGTTATGGAGAATATTATCTAACGAGCACATAAAAATTGGAGGACATTTATGTCATATAGATTTTTCCTAATAAAATGGGAATATATTCTTTTTGCTTGAATTTTCATTGTGTATAAAATTATTTTTGAATATTAAAAAAAAATCATGAAATTACTAGATTTTTAAATCCCTAGGTGATTTCTGGGGCACATTGAAGAAGTGGGTGGTGAAAAGTCCTCAACCTGACCAAGAAGCCCTCTCATCAACCCAAAACAATATCTGATGTTTGGTTAGATTATTGAGAGTCAGTAAAATAAAAAAAAAAAAAGTGTTCACCATCACTTTACATCTGGCTATATAAATTTAAAATGACTTTTTTTTTATTAATCATTTCATCCCAAGCAAGGTAATAAAGCTACTAAGATGCAAGGGGCTACTCAGCATGAAAGAATACAAGAAAAAGAAAAATACCATTAAGGAGAGAGAACAATAAAAGAACAGGAATTAAGAAGACAGAAGATAACAATTGACAATGATCTTCAAATATTTGAAAGCAAAGATGACTGGAATGCAAAGGGCTGAAAGAGAGTTCCACAAGCAAGAAGTACAAGAGAAGGAACTGTTAGCATAGAACTTATGGTTACATCTAGCCATTTCAACTATATCAAGATGAGACCTGATGAGAAAAAATGTCTAGCATAACTTGGTGAACCAGGTTGCCTAACAGCAGACCTAGCAACTGATTTAATATAATCTTTCCACTTCATGTTAGCATAAAATGTTAGCCTGAGAAGATGCTATCAGTCACTCTCCTGGAGGTTAGCATCAGCCATGCTGAGGAAAAACAAAAAGGTTCTCTAAGATGATTAAAAAAGAGCAGTTTTGTTTTGGATGCGTTAAAATTAACATGCCATTTCTTGTCCCAGTTAACAAACAGATTGACGGTCATTTTTGGATTGGCTGCCAATTTGACTTTCTTGAACCAAACAGACTTACCATTTAGACAGGCATAAATAGTTGTTTATCAGCATATATACCGAGTTGAGAAATGGTTATATATATATATATATATATAGATACACCTAGTGAGCCAGACAAACCTACCTAGGTTTCACCTAAACGGATCGTCAGGGAAAGTTCGAACTTGTCTGGCTCACTAGGTGTATCTAGGTCTGCTCTACAGTTGTATTGAGCTCTTTGTTAGTTAGATGTTTATTCATATCGGGGTTTTTTCTTTGGGCTTCAGACCTGCATCTGTGCGATTTTTTTCAGCAGTAGTTCATGTTTGTAGCTCTTTCTTTTTTTAAAACCTTTTTTTCTCTTGAGATTGATTTGATTATTGGCAAATCAAAAATTTGAGGGTTTTTCGAAATGAGTCTAGTTATCTATATTTGTGTATATATATATATATATATATATATATATATACACACACACACACACACAAGGTCTATGTGAAAAGTAACAGGACTAGGTGTGGTGTGTGAGCTCTAAGTGAAAGAGGGATAACTAGACTGTTATAATCTAACATGGTATCTTGGGAGTATATCACTGCAATCTTAGCTTTCTGCAATCACTGCATTTTTTCACATTTTTTTTCTTTTTTTTTTTGTGGCAAGACAAGTCATGGTTGCTTCACCATGCATCTGCTCACAATGCCCTGAGGAACTGGCAGTTCCTTGTTAAGAAGAACATTGCCTTACTGGAACAATCTTCCTATTCACCTGATCTTCTCTGTGTAAATTTTTCTTTTTCCCAAGTTCAAAGGGATCGTCATGGAGACACATTTTGAAGGCGTGGAGGGCCATAACAATGGAGCTGAGAGCCATCCCAGAAGAATCTTCCCAGAAGTGCATAGATGCATGGCAGAGAAGGATAGTAAAGTGCATTAGACATGAGGGGGGTTTCTTTGAAGGGGGGAAACCATGTGATTTGTTGTTTGCAATTGAAATAAATTGTTTGTGACACTAGTCCCATTACTTTTCAGACTGACCTTGTAGATATATATATATATATATATATGTATACAGTAGCGAGCATAAAGATCAGAACAATCTTAAGAAAAAGTCTAAATGTGAAATGACTTTTTATATTAAAGCTACATAGAACATTTTATTAAGGAAAAATAAGGATATAAAGGTAAATTATATAATTCCAAAATATTATAGCAGAACGATTATATATATATATATATATATATATATATATATATGAGAAATAGAAAGGGGGATAGATAGATAGATAGATATGCACAGAATGAGATAGATAGATAGATAGATAGATAGATAGAAAGATAGATAGAAAGATAGATAGATAGATAGCTATAGGTTTAATGTGAATAAAAGTTTGTCACTTAGCTGATTAATGTTACCTCAGCATGCCGACTCCAGAGTTTCATAGGCGGACATGTTCATCCACACTTCAGGGGTTATCAGCAATTTACTGCTTATATTTTTGATTTTTTCTTTTTATGTACGATTAACATTGATGTAAGTTTGTATGTGTTTTTTGTGTTCGTGTGTACATTTGTGTATGTGCAGCCATGCACCGGTCTGCGAATGTGCATTCATGCACCTGTATGCACAGATGGGTGTATGTTTAGGGTGTTATGATCGTCCCTTTCACCCTTCTTTTCTTTTTTCTTTTTTGTAACCTAAAAAAGGTTACTGAATGAGGAATAACCAAAATGGAGTTTGGAAATGAAACGGTAATCTTTATAACATCAACAAAATACAGTACTTGGCAGCAGCATGAAGTAGGTAAAACACTGCTAGTGGTGGACTACTTAAACAGCATATTACCCCCACTTACAATAGTGTCCATAGTATTTACGAGGATTGGAATGTACCCATCAGTGTTCATAAATACAATATATAACAGCCTTACACTCAGTCCCCAGGCTTCTCTTTATTTCTTCTTTTCTAGTCTTTTCCTTCAATATATATATATATATGTATATGATTGGTGTATACGGAATAAATTCCAATAACCAACAATTACTATTCTTAAAAGAGTGCTCAACACAGAGTAGAGTGAATATAATTATTTATTTAAAAATTATAACATAAATATGTTATAAAATCATTACAAAAATAGCCATTTTGTTTCAACACCTCTGGTGTCTTACCAAATCTACATTCAACATCATCACTTGATAAGACACCAGAGGTGTTGAAACAAAATGGCTATTTTTGTAGTGATTTTATAACATATTTATGTTATAATTTTTAAATAAATAATTATATATATATATATATATATTAAAAAGAAGAGAGGTATCGCAAACGTTTTTTGGTTGTAATGTGGATTTTTAAAAAAAAAAAAAATGCTTTAATTTAAAAAAAAAAAAAAAATCCACATTACAACCAAAAACGTTTGGAGTACCTCGCTTCTCTTCTTTTTAATATACACACTTTTCTTTTGTTGGAACCACTATAACCTCTTTCTTTTATTTATTTATATATATATATATATATATATATATATATATATATATATATATAGATAGATAGATAGATAGATGGATATAGAGATTGTTTGGTTTACACTTCTCCCTGGCCTTTTGAACAGGAGTAGAAGTTTATGCCTTGTTTCCTGTTTAGAATTGTTTTTCTGGTTCCTTCTAAAGTCATATCATTCTCTTTCTCTTCCAGTGGCACCTTGCATCTTAGTGGTATTATCATCTTGCTTGGGGTGAAGTGTTACATAGATAATACAAAGGTGTCTTGCATTGTTCCCACACACAAAATGATTTCATCTGTTTATATTCCCTATAAAACTAATACGCCCCTCTTATGCTTTCAGTTAGTCAACCAATGTTTACAACAAAACAGAATTACAGTAACAGGTTTATTTTTGGTCACTGCAAACAATGTCAAATGGACTTTTAACTTAAGTTCTGTTGTTCAAATGTTATTGTGTCTGGACCTTGCATCAGTTTTGACGGTGGCAATTGTCATAAATCAACATTTGGTCAGGAAATGCATACACTACCATAATAAACAAAAGAAATATATGCTGAATAAGTAAGAAAAAAAAAAAAAGACGTAAAAACATCTGGCCTAATTTTCAGATCTTTTATACAATTATCTTTGTGTGATATTTTTCTCCAGAAATCTATAACTATTATTATTATTATTATTATTATTATTATTATTATTATTTCTATTATTTAATTTATTCCATAATATAGAATAGCTGACCAATCATTTTGTGATGACAAAGGAGGAAACCAAGTCTTACTTCAAAAAAGAATTTGAGTTTTTTGGTTGAGAAGAAAAATCAGAATGAAGATCGAGGTGCCTTTAGTAGGTGTCAAAATGTGGTAATTGCCTACCAGTCTTGACCAATCACAATCTTTCTCATCCCAAAAGAACTGCATTTTGCACCACAGGGCTGCTTAGCTCTTCATGGGTGAAGAGGTAGTTTTGTGTTGCAAGTTGTAATGTGAATTTTTGACCCCTTTTTATATGTCCCAGGGTATTTTCAGACATTGGACTTCTGAGACTGATTTTTGGCCCACGGAATTACAATTTTGGAATTATGATTTTTTTGGATCTGAACCTCTATATTGCTATTTAATTCATTTTAAAACATGACTGCCTGCTAAGGTGGCTAGCTAATCCCTGTTGAAGACGCCCTGTTCAGGCACAGTTGTTTCTTCAACATGCACAGTTTAAAAGTAAATCACTTTCTCAATCATGCAATTTTGCTACAAAAAAGATTTATTTAAAAACACCTGCCTTAGAAATTTTTAGCAAATAATAAATTTTTACACACACTTATCGCCTTTCTTTCTATGGAAATGATAATATTAGCTATTTCCTTCTGAGAAAATACTTGGTTTTTATCAAACAAGCAGCCATTGCTACACAAATTATGCTTTTCTTCACTGCCTGGCCATCGGGTTGGGATCAAAGTGTAGTATATGTTCTCCTCATCTCTAATGATAATGGTAATATTAACCATTTCCTTATAAGAAAATATTCGGCATTCACTGACCATGTGATACTAGTTATGCTTCTCTTCACTGCCTGGGCATCGGGCTGGGTCCAAAGAGTATCATCTCTAATGGCAATGAAATATTAGCTTTTTCATTATGAGAAAACATTCAGCATTCACTGACCATGCTACTTGAATTACACTTTTCTTCACTGCTTGGCTATTGGGCTGGGATCAAAGTGTAGTATCTTTAATGGTAATATTAGCTGTTTCCTCATGAGAAAACATTTGGCATTCATTAACTAAGTAGCCAGTGTTACCATCAGTTGAAAATTAGAAAATCTCATTTTTAAAACAATTTTTCAGTAAAATAAATTTCTCAATTCCACTCGATGTTATCACTCTTTCCAGTACTTCCTTCCTAACCTTTTGTTTGGAATAGTGTGAAATATTAACATCTTCATTATGTCATCATTTTGTCTTTGAGTTACATGTGCTATCCATTTTAGTTGTTGCTGTTGCTGAAAGTCTTCATGTGATGTGGTTTGCATTATTTGGTAGATTTCGTTGTTTGTGATTTTGTAGCATCAGTTCATGAGTGAAAAAAATAAATTAAATAAATTAAATTAATGCCCGCTATCCCATTTTGAGGTGGCTCCACACTCCTTAAAACTCAACCAGAGACCCCACTAGTGGACACAGTTCATCGTCTTACTCAGGACGTGGATGTAGTTTATAGTCATACCCAGGATGGCCAGAGTAACAGTATTCTTTTATTAAAAGTACTTTTGTAACAGTTCATTCAAATCCCGGCTCCAGATTTATTGAACCTAATTTCTCACCAGGTTTCAAAAAAACAAAAAACAAAGCAAAGATTGAGAAATAATACAAAAACAACAAAAAAAAGAAACCTGTTTATCTGATAATAGAATCAAAAGAAAAGACTTAACATCAAGTGATACACTTAGAATCATTAATGAAACTGTTTGCCTCTGTAAGTCAAGACAATAAGCCTAATGGCAATTGGAAGAAAACTCTTAAGAAGCCTTGTTCATCCATCTACCTTGCTATTATCAAGCTCATCTATTTTTAATGTTGTATTTGAATGGCTTGGATAAATAAAAGTCTTTGTAATTAAAGTGATACCATTTTGGGCAGCTGTCCAATAAGCCAATATAAGTGGAAAGTAAGTAAATTAAGTAGCGGAGCATTTAAAACATTAAAACAGTTGGATGTCCCTTTTACACTGAAACTTTGTCTTATTAACACAAGTAATCAATAGCCCCCAATAACAGCAAGCATTTTTTGGGGGGTGGGTGGCAAGTGTTTTGTTTTCCTTCTGATTTAGCCTCACAAACATAAAAGATCTTGTACAAATTATTCTATCAATCCAAATAGGAAAGAGAAAGCATTATAGACATTGAAAATCTAAGCATTCAGGCAGAAACATCTATAAACATCTATCTTACAGTCATATCAGGTTCAAACACTGGTTCTCATACAATCACCAATGTTAAGCAACATCAAGCCTGGTCAGTACCTAAATGAGTGACCACTTGGAAATACCAGCTTGTATGTGTGGGTGGTGTAATGAATAACAGATTGAAATTGGAAATCGGAGAATCAAGTTTGTTGCATTCTAACACACAAAATATGTCACACCATGCTTATAATTATTTCTAAGAGCATATCTATATTTCATATTCATAATCCCAAAATATGTCCACATAAAATGGAATAATTTATCTGTTGCTCATCTAAACTAGAAATATACTAAAAACATTACAACTTGTAACTGTTGTTATAAAACTTAAAACTTACTACAACAATTTAAATATCTTTGAATATTTCATTTAGGTTTTAAAAGCAAGAAAATACTATAAAGTTGTAGCAAGAAAATTAAAAATTAGTTTTACGGTGGAAAGCAGGATTTAGACTATTTTTAATGTTAATTTTTTAAAATTGCGGCATGATAATTTTTTCATTGCAAATTTTTTTTTAATGTTAATTTTTTAAATTGTTGTATGTTAATTTTTTTAAATATGTTTAATTTTTGTTTTTAATTGTCAATTGTTTTTATTTAAAATTTTTGTTATTTTTTTTTGTAATGTTAATTCCTTTCACTGTGGTATGTAAAATATTTTTAATTTTCAATTTTTTAAAAATTTTTAATTGTGGTATATTAACTTTTTTTAATTGTCAATTCTATTCCATTTAAAAATTTTTTTTGTCGCCAAAACTAACTTTGATGATGCCAAAATTACCATCCGAGAAAAAAAATTTATGCTCTACAATTAGAAAGGAAAAGTGCAAAGAATTTTGGACAGTTTCAACATGTCCAGGGCTCCCTATAAATCTGTATGCTACCTGCCAACACAGTTCAAAAGGTCAAGTGCATGGTCAGTCACTTTAGTTTATTCACTTTTGATAAAAATCCACTTAAACTTATGAGCAGCTTTTCAGATAGCCAAAGCATGGATGACAACAAAAGTCATTACATGCAATGGGTCAGTTGGCTAAACCAGCTGACATGTGTAACAGAAAAGAGATGTGGTTCTACAGAAGGATGGAGAGAATACCATAGGAAAAGAATGTGAACAATGTGAAAGTTTTATGCAAAATGGCAACAAAAAGAACATAATACCAAGAATCACACAGAGCTGAAAGTTTTGTGATACATAATGAGGAAAGAGGGCTGGGAGAATTTGATACTCACAAAACATATTAAAAGCAAGAGAGACCGAGGGGAAACAGCAAATAAACCTATCTAACAATTTTGTGGAAATAGGATAGATAGTAACAAGAGTAACATTGCTAATAGCTACAAAGGACAGGCAGTTGTGGAGAGTCATAATCGTGCACATCCTGAAAGAAGACAGCATATAGAAGAAGAAGAATTCAAAGAGGTATTAATAGAATAAGACGACTGTAGTGTTTTATCACAAACCCGTAATACTATTATGGTTGTAAGAGTATCACATGTATTGCAGCTGTGGCGTTTCCTGAGCAAGATAGCCTGACGGAGCCCAACCTTCTCCAGGCTGGTTCTGTATTCAATTTTTTCCATTCTCCTAGACCATTTGCTACCCAAGACAATAGGACCTGGTGTGTCCTGCTATTTACCCATAGTTGTTGGGAGAAGAGATGGATTCATTTATTCCCAAGGGTATTAACACATAAGTGAATGTAATAAACTCTGCTGGAATTTGAACTTGGCTCTCCAATACATCAATCTGAACTGCTAGCCATTACTCCACCGTGCCTCTTCAGGCCAGAAGAGTTAAATTCCTACCTTTCACAAGGGTATAAATATGTAAGTGAATGTAATAAACTTGGCCGGAATTCAAACTTGGCTCTCCGATACCTTAATCCAAGCTGCTAACCATTACTTCCTGATGCCTTCACCATCCTCTTTTATATGATTGTGTATTTATTGTTTTAGGAGGACCAAATTTCTTAAGATTTCTTTCTTTTTTATTTTGTAGAAAAACCTAAAAAATTTTTTTGATCCAAAACAACCAAAGTTCTTTTTGTAGAACAAAGAGCTATGGATTGCTATGTGATATCAATTTTGCAATCAAGCATGGCAGTAAATACTGGACAATCTTGGCCTAAAATGAAGAGAAGACTGGTGGCAAAAGAAATGTGGTTCTACAGAAAGATACTGAGCATTCCATGGAAGGAACAAGTATATAATGAGGAAGTCTTGAAAAGAAAAAAAAAAAATGGTAACAAAAAGGAGACATATTCGAAATCAGAAAGAGACAGCTGATATTTCTTGGACACAAAATGAGGAAGGGAAGCTCGGAGAATTTGATACTCACAGGACATATAGAAAGCTAAAGAGATAGAGGAAGGCAGTGGGCCACACACCTGACAAGCCAGTGTGAATAGATGGGGGAATGAAGGCATGAGGCTTGGCAAAAGGAGAAACATTGCTAAAAGCTACAAGGTTTAGGATGCTGTGGAGGACCATGATCAACCACGTTCTAAAAGGACATAGGTTTTCTTCCGTCTCATTCTTGCAGAAGCAAGAAAAACAGTTCACATTTAATTCATAGGCAGTTATGCTTTGGACAAAATCAGACACTGGTAGAGAAAACATTTCTGGCTGCATTAAAATTCAATAGACACACACGCACAAGGAACTAATGAAAAATTCTCAGCCCAACCTACTTATAAAAAATAAAGATTTCAAAACATCAGAATACAAATTTTGTGAATATATGCATACATACACGCATGCATATATATGCATACACAAATGAACATATAAATATATATACATATATATATATATATATATATGCACATACACAGGAACCTCAATAAATACACACACACATCATATATATATATATATATATATATATATATATATATATATATATATATACACGTTTCATTAAATATGACAGATAAAGTGCTTTCATTAAGTTTTTTATATAATTTTTCATGTGATCTTATAATTTGTTCTTTTCAGTAGATAAATTATATAAAACTGTTCAAATGTTTTTTCCAAGTGTTTTCAGCTATACATTTATCCATTTTCAAGCTTGAAATATATTAACTGTTAACAAGAAATAGATTGTTGTATGTATTTATATAATGTTTCATTTTCAAAACAAGATCAAGATATTGTATTCATGTTTATACTATTGAGTGTGGTTGTTTTTATTTTTACTAATAAGGCTTGCATTATTTTTACCCTTTTTTTTTTTACATGTAGACAGAGCTATTATATTTGTGTTATCAACAAGTATGTTACAAATAGTGTCCAGTAGGTCTCCATGAGTATTTAAATGAGACCTAATTGAGCTATGGTCAGAAAGATGTAGTGTGAGTCTTCTTGTCAAACATATTGTAGTGTGGTCTATATAATTGTTTAGAAATTTTGTTTGATCAGTAATACAATTCCTTAATGGACATTTAAATACATAAATAATATTTGTTCGATTTAATTTTGTTCTAAGAGGTGGATTATTTTTTTTTTTTAACAGTAAAGGTTGTTGGTTTTAAATTTGTTGTAATAAATAAATAATCTAATTTTTTTGCTATTGTCTACTGGTGTTGTGCAATTTTTTATAATGTTCTTAATTCTAGTTTCATCTTTGTAATTTTCGTTCATTTGATTTTTATAAGAAATATTAATGTTATTTTTCTGTTTTTATTCTTGTTGCTATTAGCTATCTTAAATGAAAAAAGCCTAATATGGAAATCCAACAATTGATTTGGAAACCCGTTTTTAATAAGCGTCTGTTTTACATTATTTAATTAAAGAAAAGCATGCAAGAGGATGAATTCTTTAAGAGGGCATTCACTAGAGAAATTAAGATGGCAAGAGTCTTTACTCGTTTTTTTATAAACTGAAGTTGTAAATGTATTATTACTAAAATCAATGAGAACATCTAAGAAAGGGAGTTTATTTTTTTTCACTAAGTTTATATGTAAACCTTTGTTGAAATGTATTAGGTTGGTGCAAAAATAATGACGTAATAATGTCGTTTTTTGACGTTAAAAAATACATCAAAAAACGACATTATTACGTCATTATTTTTGCACCAACCTAATAGTTTTCAGATTTTCAATTTCCTTTTTGTTTTCAGCTAAAATAAATATATCATCTACATAATGAACATATATTCTAGGTTTAATAACTTTGG
>OZ010599.1:59849873-59867373 GCA_963932145.1 Acanthosepion lycidas | reverse complement strand
AGTCAACTGTTTTACTCAGGTGAATAGGGATGCAAAACTGTACTTGTCCACGGCCTACATCCAACTGTCACACATGGCTCCACAGAGTCACATGGGCAATGCAATGACCACACTCCTGTCAATGGCATTGACCTGCTGGCTAAACTGTGTCAGGGTAGTCAGAAGTGTTTCCCAACCTGACCAGTGAAGGGGTAGAAAGGGAACACCTCAACCGAGTAGTGATAAGCAGTCATCAGCCAGTCACCAGCCTGGGCATAGGAGTTGCGCCTCAGAGGTCAACGGCATTAGTAGTGAGTGGAGGAACTTCTGAAAGGAGTGACATGGTAAGTTCATCCCCAGTTCTTTACTAATGGTCACCCAATACAAGGCCCAAGAGCCACTGATAGTAGAGGGCTACTGTATGGAGTTATATTAGCATAGGGAAAGACAAGTGTTACGAGTATAGAGCTGATGTAGACTGTAGAAGGAACCAGAAAACCAATCTTAAACAGAAAACAAGAGATAAACCTCTGCTCTTGTTCAAAAGACTGTGGAGGAGTATTAACCAGACAATAGGCAAACAAATCTACTCCGAGTGGTGAAGGAGAGAAAAAGATAAATAGTGAATAAACTTTCACAGTTCAGTTACAGACATTAGGAATTACCCTGAAACACAAACCATTCCTGAAATTCTTACAAAAAGAAACTAGTTAGGTGGGTTCACTACAGGAAGAAATGACTACACGTTTAGTGAAGTAAATTGTAACTAATGCGTAAATGTGGATTTGCAATCAAAATAAAATATCATATATTTTTGTTATAATTTTATATTAATTCAAATGAACATCATATTTAACATTTTTATCCCATTATATCTGCGATCTTTCTGACAACTTCATAATCCCACCTTAATCCCATCATCTCTGGACATTTTGGCTGATACAGAAACAAACTACATGAAGCAGGTTTTACAGTCTTTCAGAGTTTTTTTTTTTTTTTTAAAATAACTCTATAAAGACAGGAATAAATGGTAATCCAAAAGTAGACTATCTGATGAAAAAAATTTTTTTTTAATTCACTCCAAGCAAGGCAATAATGCCACTAAGACACAAGAGGCTACTAGGAGTTAAAGAGAATGAAAAAACTAAAAGGAACTGGAAACCTAAGCAGTAAACAAGAGAATCCTCTACTCGTATTCAAAAGGAGGTGTGTGCTTTTCCTCTTAACTACAGGTATTTTTACTCTTTTGCCATCTTCAGTTATTGTTTGCTTCTCCAGAAACAGTTGCTTTCAATCCAACTCCAAATACAAAACATCACTTTCTCTGGATAAAGTCTTTGGTATTATTCTTAACAGGTCATTTCATTGGCACCACAAGTTCCTGTATTGCTGTAAAGTATCCCCTTTGCATTGCCCATCAATAATAGTTTCATAAACATAACATTTTCATTTAATAGAGTCCTGTAATTTTTTTTAACATTAAAGCTACTCCTTAAAGAGTCTAATACAACCAATCTAGTGCAAATTGTTTTCAATACTGTATTTTGACATTTTGAGTTGGTTATCTCCTGCATCATGTCACTCCTCCATGGTCTTTTGAACAGAAGTACAGGTTTATTCCTGATTTCCTGTTTAGGATTGGGTTTAGAGTCCCTTTTAAAATCTACTACAACTTTATACTTCTAATGTCTCTGCACAAATTCTGTAATTTTATTTACTATTTTTTACCTTCAGCTGCAGTAGATAGGTTCACCTATCATCCAATTCACACTCCTCCCCAGTCTCTTGAACAGGAGTAGAGGTTTATTGCTTTCATTCTCTTACACTACCAGTAGCCCCTTGTGTTTTAATGACATTATCACCTTGCTTGGAGTGAACTGAGTAAAAAAAAGTACTGATTTTACAAAAATTTAAATATTCATTTTAGACATATCCAAAACTTAGGTAAAGGTAATCCGTGCTTATGAGATATTCTGACTAATCACTGAGTATCCCCAGCCCAGCATTTACAATCTGTAATATTCTTGCCAGTGCTATTTTGGTTGAAATATATATATATATATATATATATATATATATATATATATATATATATATAAAATCTTTCTATTAAAACAATTTTTCTCTAGTCCAGTAACTGTTATTGCACTTCCAACTACTGAATGGGACTTTACTTCCTAACCTTTTGTTTCAAATTGTGTGGAACAATCAACATCTTCATTGTATCATTTTCTCTTCAAGTTACATGTGGTAACCATTTTAATTGATGAAAGTCTTCAAGTGATGTTTCTTTATTTGGTACAATTCTTTATTTGTGATTCTGCAGCGCCAGTCCACATGGTTTAAAGAAGGATGGACCTCATTAAGAGCTACAGGCTTCATCTACTCAAAGACATTTTTAATCATTGATTAGAGAAAGCAGCCATATATAGTCAACAGTTTAGATATTTCTGGATGAAGTTAAAACTAAAGACTCCTAATGCTATCTGATGACAAAAATGGAACAAACTTTTTGACCAAACTAATATTTCAATGTAACCTTTTTACAGTATATTATACAGACAAATATTCAATATTGTACATACAGCTTGATAATTCAGAATTTGGAACACATCGTATGTGCTGGAAAAACAAGAGAAGATTAAAAACATACCAGACATAACGATAATATTTTTTGTTGATTAATCATAAATAATCCTGTTTTAAATATTACACATTTCTTTTTTTGCATTTTTTAATTCCTCGTATATTTCCTCTTCATGTCTATTGTTTTATACATAATGGCAGATAGCCAATTGTTTTTAAATTGTTTAATCTGTTTAAAAATCATTTTGAAAATTTCTTTACGCATTATTTAATTTGAATATGATTTTCTTTTACATTCACGTCTAATTTAAGGATTTTTACTGGATACATTTTTTTTTCCATGATTAAAGCATTGTTTCATGAATTTGGTGAAATAGTAAATGATTGATTCATTTGTTTTTCATGTCTTACCAACCCTTTGCATGTTATTTAAAGTGAGAAAATATTTTTAGTTTGTAAGAACTTTTTTTTGAGATAATAATGGTTTAGTGATACAAGTCTTACTAATTAACCTCTAGCAAGGGGGAGAAGAGGTGGATACATACCTCGCCCAAGGATATTTGCCCATAAGTGAATAAACAGAACAAACCCAAGAAGGATTGGAACTCAGCTCTCCGATTAACAATTCCAAGCCATTATCCAATACAGCACTCATATATCCAAGCTTATAGCACCTGGTATTCCTAAGCAATCATCGATTTAGGTACTGACTAGGCTTGATGTTGGTTTACTTCAATGATTGCTCAGGAGCCAGTGTTTCTACATGATGTGGCCATAAGCCAATATTGTAATTGAGATCAATACCGATATGATTTCGATTCAGTGGAAACAAGAAGTGCAATAAATGAGCATTATTTGTTGGTGCTAATGTGTGTGAATGGTTGTAAAATATTACCCCTTCCTAATTTATAAGCAGAACCACACAAATGCATGCTAGGATTTCTTCCAAGCCCTTAAGATAGATCACTTCTATGTCTTATTCAAATCAGTCCTGAAGCCAGAACACTATGTTCGTTTAACTTAATTTGCTTGTGTGTCAACACCAGTTCTTATTTTGTGAACATTTTAATTTAAATATCTGGGAAGTGTTCTAACAGAGTACGGAAAGTGTAACACTGAGATCTGAAGATGTATTGGGATGGCCAGAGAGGCATTCCAAAAGGTAGGGTAGGTGCCATCACTCTTTTCATCTCAATTCCTGTAGTATCACAAAAAAAAAAAAAAAAAAAGTTTCTTTGTTTATAGCTTAGATGTGGCACAAGGCCAAAGGTATGGAGCACCCAATAAGAATCAAACTCACTACTCAGTCATAACTGATCTAGCGAGACAAACTTGCTATCCACTCCACCACATTGAAATATCCCTAAATGATTTTCTAAGCACAGCTTGGGTGTAACACAAAGCCAAATGTGTGAAGTGTCATAACTGATCTAGCAAGACAAGCTTGCTAAATATTACACCACATCTAAGTGCCCCCCAAATGATTTTCTAAGCATAGCTTAGATGTGACACAAGGCCAAAAGTATGAGCACCCAGTCAGAACTGAACTCACTACTCAGTCGTAACTGTTCTAATGAGGCAAGCTTGCTAAACATTAATCGAAGTGCCCAGGTTTCTTTGTTTATATATGTAGAAAAAGTCTAAATTTGAAAAAAACAAATATTTTATGTTGTCAGAAATAATGCTCTGTTTATCAAAAGATATCCATGTAAGAGGAAAAAGAATCTTTGCCACAAAGAACAAAGCTTAAATAAAACCAGGATGCCAACAATGAAAAATAACTGTAGCATATCAAAGAGAAAGTAACAATAATTCACCATTTCTGATTTAATGTTGTGCAATAAACAGTGTCACAAGTGAAAAGCCAATGAAGAAATCACAGAGGCAAAAGAATTGGAGGAGGCGGCACTTCTTTAAGGAAAAGGAGAAATGCTTGACAGAATCAGGTTCTCAATACTAGCAGCAATAAAAACCGTGAAGCAGCTTATTTTAATTCTTGTCTGTTATGTCCAAAATTGAAGTATAAAAGGAATCGATCAAAGATTTTGCAGAAGACAAAACGATAACTAAAATCTCGTCACTGAAAGAGAAATTTGATAATATATAGATTAAAGAAGAGAATTGAATGACAAAGAAAATGGTGTAACATTGAGAAAAGAAACAGGTTTTTGAAGAGTTGTTGGTCAAGGGCATGGGAATCAATGTGCCTGAAAAGGCCACATATGTCAGCGACTCAAAGAGCCTCTCCTACACACGTCAACTCCATCAAAGTCACCAGTAACACAGAAGCTTAAACTTGGCAGTTATTCTTCTTCAGCTCTACATCAAAACCATGCTTGTAAATTTAAAGTATGATTTTCGGAGTGGGGTGGGGGGGGGTGATTTCCCTAATTAATAATTAGGTTAGATGTTTTAAACTTTTTATAATAAATGATAACAGTAAAATATTTATTAGAATCTATAAGTGACATGTACCACGGAATTATTTTATTTTATTGGCTTTTTCATTTTGTTTATAGTTAGGGTCCACTTGATTACAGCAGAATAAGTTAATTATATATCAAATATTTTATATGTATTATTATTCTTTTATAGGCATATTAAATATTATATAGAAACTTCAATATTGAATTTAATGTATTGTTCCATTTCTATTTTCCAGATTCTAGAATTATGAGTTTTTCTTTGCAATGAGCCATGTATATTTTGGTACTATCTATTAAAATTTGTCTTATATTAATAGGTATATTCTTATGACACGACGATGGATATGTGCACAAATTGCACTAAATTTCAACAAGTGTCAAGTCAACCTATGAGACAGTGTAGTGCATGTGTGACCAATGTAAGAATTTAATAATGTTTTCTTGCTTATTGAAATTGGAGATGAGATCTCTCAAAGGATATGAGATTTCATAGAGAAAATTGTTTCTTTGAGGTCCTGAGATATAGGTCAGTCATGGGAAAACTGCAGCCCGTTTGGTCTTTATAAATGGCATGCTTAATTTCATATGGAAGGTGACATTTCTTAGAATTTCGTTTCGTTTCATTCTCAATTGTACCCCAACACTCTCTCATACATATAAGGTTGTATTTAGTAAACTTTAAGCAAAAATAACATTTTCATCATTTTAAACCAACACAATTTTCAAAAAGGAAGATCATATGTGCAGATATATATTACTTTTGACGCAGTAAAAATTCATATTAATTTTTTTCTCTAGAGAAGAAATATACTTTATTTTCAAATGAATAAATTAGAAATAAATCACATGCTGCAATACCACCCTGGGTATGACGATAAACTACATCCGTGTCCTGGGTAAGATGATAAACTACGTTCAACAGCAAGGCTTCTGATCAGGAGGTTTTGAGGAGCGTGGAACCACCTCTTAATTGCTGATGTTCCCAGGTCCCCACTGACTGTGGGTGGTAGTACCTATTAGGGTCTCAGCTATGGGCAAATAGTTAACCCCCAAATTGGGGTCAAAACACTATGAAAGTGTAAAAATAGATTTTAATACCAGAAATACTTTTCTAAAAAAATTATTACCAGCAATACATTTTTGAAGAAAAATATATTACCAAAAATAGATTTATGAAGGAAAAAAATATTACCAGCAACAAAAGTTTTGTTGGCATTAAATAACCCATTGAGGTTGATATGCTGTAAAACAAAACAATCCAAACTATTGCTATGAATCTATTTCAAAATTTTGTTGGCATTAAATGACCCACAGAGGTTGATATGCCATAAAACAAAACAACCAACCAAACAGAAATAGATTTTTGGAAAAAAATATTACCAACAATGAAAATATTGTCAGTATTAAACAACCTATTGAGGTTGAGATGCTGTAAAACAAAATAAACCAAACGAATCTAAACCAAAGAATACATATTCTATTCATACGAATCTATCCTAAAAATGCTGTCGGCATTAAATAACCCATTGAGGTTGATATGCCGTAAAACAAAATAAACCAAACCAATCTAAACCAAAGAATACATATTCTATTCATACGAATCTATCCTAAAAATGCTGTCGGCATTAAATAACCCATTGAGGTTGATATGCCGTAAAACAAAATAAACCAAACCAATCTAAACCAAAGAATACATATTCTATTCATACGAATCTATCCTAAAAATGCTGTCGGCATTAAATAACCCATTGAGGTTGATATGGCGTAAAACAAAATAAACCAAACCAAACAAAACATGCAGCAATATCTGATAATCACATGGTCATCAGTGATTGTAGCAAACCACTCACATTCCCCCTGTATTCCATTAGTGAGAACTAAGTTTCACTCAAACAGCTTCTTCTCACGAACCACTACTTTGTGGAAATGACTCCAAGGATGACTGTTTCCCCAGTCACTACAATCTTAATCTGTTCAAGGCTAGGGTTAACCATTATCTTCCCCTCCTGTCTGCATGAATTGCCTCCTAACATAGCCCTCTACCTCAAGTGGCCCCCAGACCTTGTACAGGATGAACCTTATTATAAAATAGAAAAAAAAAAAAAATTAATTATAGACCCATTTTTTTGTTAAAAAATAAATTTTGCGCATATTTCTATATACTAGTAAATACAAAAATACCATATAGAACTCACAGCAAGGAAAGATTCAAAAGGGTATCAATATTTCTCTTGATTATTTTTTTTTTTTAATAAAAATCAATTATTGATGAGTCTATCATTATTAAATGTCAAATTGACATATGCCATGCTTCTATAAAGATCACTAGTTTTCCTTCTCCTAGACTGGCTGCAAACCAAGGCTATAGAACCCAGTCTGTCATACTATTTACCCATAGCTGGGGGGAAAAGAGATTAGCACATAAGTGAATGTAATGAACTTGACTGGAATTTAAACTCGATTCTCAGATTCCTCAACCTAAGCTGCTATCCCTTACTCCATCGTGAAGCCTATTCTATAAATATATCACATTACAAATAGATATATATCTAAAGCATTTTTATGTTTTAAAAACATGTTTTATCTTGAATTGTATAGAAATTAACATTTTTTTTTCTATAAATTCCAAATTGAAAAGAAACTAGCTCATGGATTATTTTACCCTTAATCACACAAGAGATTTGATTTCAAGAAAGTCAAAATACTAAGTAGTGTTATTGCTGTTGGTCTGTGTAGTCTTCATAAAAATGAAAGAAAAACCAGCTCAGTTTAAATTAGATGCAGTTGGGCTATTGTCCTCACTATCATTACAATCACAACACTTCAGCCATTGTGCTCTACAGTCTTCTTCAGGCATTATCAAACCTGATAACCTCCAAGGAATTTTGAAACTAATCTTTTTTTTTTCGATACATGGAGACAGATTGTTCTTATTCTGCTGTCCTTTCTAGGGATATTTCATTTTTCTCAGTGGTTCAGTTATTGCTAGTCCTGTTTCCAATGAGTCTATCTCTACTTTATGATAAGCCATAAAGTCAAATAAATCGAATCTTAAGTCTCACTGCCAACCATTGTTAAAGAGCCCAGTCTTCTTTGCTATTTAATCCATAGTTGAGGGAAAAGAGATGGATTCATACCTTTTTCAAGAATATTTGAGCAAAAGTTAAATTTTATTGGAACCTAAATTCAGCTTGCCAATTTTTTGTTCCAATCTGATAACCACCTGCACATCCAAGCCTGTAATTAATATCAGATTTTTAATATTTATAATTAGTACTCGATTTTATAGTGGACCTTAATCTGTTAAAGTGTATATTTAATTTTTTTTTACCCTTAATCAGATGGTTTCATATGAACTAGCCTAAAGGTAAATAAGGATAACTATTTGTTCAAAATCCTGAGAGAAAGCTTTGTTACACAATGATTGGGACACCCACATAGAAGAGGAATGTGTAATTTTAGCTTGACCTCAAGTGTTACGTGTTTTATAGCTGACAGATGAAGTCTTCAAAGTCGGGTCTTCTAATTGGCATCTACTGGACCAAAAGGAAACAAACAATTAAATCAAGGAAAGTTTTTGGGGTCAAGTGACAACAAAGCCAGATATTGATAATTTCCGGCCACAGTTCTATATCAACAGTCATAGTAGATAATGAAATATGTTCTGGTCTTCTCTTAATTAGGAATAGACAGTTTCTTGGGTAGTTCTGATGTTCTCTGTGTTGCCATCAACCCATTGTGATATTGCAATGGGCAGAGAGTTATTAGGAGGAAGAGTCAAAGAGAAGAGCTGATCTATTAGTCCAACATAGCAAGTGCTGCCTCTGTCGTTATCAACTTACCCACCAAAACCAAACAAGCAAAGCCATGCACAAATAAGCCCTAAATGTACTGAAAACAGGGCTAAATTCCTCATTTCTTGCCACTGCATTTGTTTTTATCTTTCATTTCCTTGTGAATGTGCAGTGGGCCTTTTCCAGTTTCTGGTGCACAATGATGCAAGCAAGAATGGTGATGCAACCTGGGGTAGTCATTGACCAATTGGTGGAAAGCTGAGTGAAGGCTCAGTTGCATGTTTACAGCTACCTGTGTTATGGCATTTTGCAAGTCACCTGGTTTTATTCACTTCTAACCAAGGAGATTTGACAATATGGGAAAAAAACGAAGAGAGCAGAAGATGCAGGAAAAAAGACGTGAAGAATTACAGACAAGAACACTTCTCTTCCTTTGAATCAAAGAAATGGATGTCTTTAAGTTTGGAGAATAAGTATTTTATTTGTCTTACTGAAGAATTAATTTATTTTTTTTCTCCTCTGTTGTGCGAATCGTATATGATTAAGATGATTGTTAACTGCCACTTGAGCAGTGAGGAGATGATCAAAGTTAATAGCTGTTGTGAGGAAGAAAGAGTAGAATTTAGGATTGGTTGAGTGCATAAGTGGGTGGAGTAATTGCAATGAGGGGGTGGGAATAGGTTGCTGATATAACAAAATAGAATTTGTGCAGCATTACAAAACTTAATGAGGCAGAGCCAAGAAAGCATTTTCATCAGAAACAGGAAGAAATCAGAAAAGAGAATATAAAGAGGAAGGCTCAAGGATCAGCAATCTTATATGAAGATGGGGGTCTGCAGTTCATTGCTTAAACTCTTTTATGAAAGACTCTAAAAGAGGTCAATGCAAACTCGTAAGAAATTAAAAGGTCTCCGATGCTCAGAACATAAAACTGAAGATTTGACAAGCAAGCCCTTTCATATGAAACCATCTAATTAAGGGTAAAAAAAATTAAATATGAACCTTAACAGCTTAAGGTCCACCATAAAATCGGGTACTAATTATAAATATTAAAAATCTGTTATTAATTACAGGTTTGGATGTGTAGGTGAATAGCAGATTGGAACGAAAAATTGGCAAGCTGAATTTCGGCTCTAATAGTTTCACTTTTGCTCAAATATCCTTGAAAATGGTATGAATCCATCTCTTTTCCTCTCAACTATGGATTAAATAGCAAAGCAGACTGGGCTCTTTAATAATGGTTGGCAATGAGACTAAGATTCGATTTATTTGACTTTATGGCTTATCAAACTTTATTTTGAAATTGTAACAATTTTTTCTGAAATAATAATGATTTACTGATACAATCTTACTATTTAACCTATAGTTGGTGTAGAGAAGAGGTGAATTCATATCTTCAATGATGGTCTTCGCATGCAAGTGGATATAATGAACCCAACTGGAATTCTTACTTGGCTCGCCAATTTCCAATTCCGAGCCATTATCCATTACACCACACACACACCCACGCTTACAGCAGCTGGTATTCTCAAGCATTCACCAGACTAGGAAAAGGCAAAAACTCTGATTTCAAAACTATATGTAACCCTGGAAAAGCACCTACTATGCAGCCTACAAAAGGATAGTGGGGTTCATAATGACACTGTCATCCTGACTATGATCAATGTAATAAATAGGATCAGAGGCAAGTCAAGATGCAGTGCTTTGATTATACTGCTGCAGGTTTCCCAGTGACTGGGGTAGGCAGCAGTTATCTAGCTCTCTCTCCTCCTTCTCCAAGCATCCCTGTCAAGCAAGCCAATGTGGGCAAGGGCCACAATCCTGCATGTCTTTCCCAATGCAGCCCTTCCACATCTTCCTACGTCTATGTTGACCTTGGGGACCAGAAATCCTCGACTTTGAGTTAGTCCTAATTTTTTTTTTTTTTTTTTTTTTAAGCAAATCACCCCAAGCAAGGCGGGAGTGCCACTAACACACAAGGGGTTACAGAGAGTGAGAGTAAGAGTAAAGAGGAGTGTTTTGGGAAAAGGATAAAGAGAAGGACAGGGATCAAGGTCAAGGCATCAGAAGATGTCGATTGACATTACATTTGAATAATTGAAGATTATAGCTACCAGGGAAGCAAGTAATAGGAAGGGAGTTCCACTGACGGGAGGTGCGAGATAAGAAGCTGTTATAGTAGAAAAGATGGCTACATTTAGCAGTTTCAACAGTGAAAGGGTGGGACCGAGATGCCAACCTAGTAGCACACTTAAATTCATGCAGTTTGGAAACAAGGGAAAGTAGCTCGTCAGAATATTTGCCATGAAAGTATTTATAGAAAAGACAGAGGGGAAACTACAGCACATCTGTGAGATAGTAACTGCAGATGGGATGCCAGATCAGGACCAACCATGTTGCATATCCCTCTCTGGATTTTGTTGAGGACCTCAAGATGAACAGCAGGAACAGCAGACCATATATCGCAGCAGTATTCCATGCAAGGATGAATGGTTGATTTGAACATTTGAAGGATAGACTCAGAGCTCATTGATAAAAATCTAATATTAATTAAAGGTTTCTACTTATGACTCATTAATGCCCAGGGTTACCAAAATGGGATTGTAAGCATTAATGAGTTATTAAAATAAGTGGATGTGTATAAAAATAGATTATTTGCTAAAAATTTTGAGAAAGACAAAATATATAAGTCATTTTTTTTTGGCGGGGGGGTTATCATTTCACCCAAAGCAAGGTGATAATGCCACTAAGACAAAAGAGAATACTGGGAGTGGGAGAGAATGAGATTTTAGTGAGGAGAAAGGACTATAAAAGAACAGGGATCAGGAAGACAGAAGATGGCAATTGGTGTTGAAATAAAATTTTTGAAAATCATAGGTGGCAGTTAGCAAGATATCAGGAGAAAGTTCCACAGGCAAGAAGTGCAGGACAAGAAACTATTAGAATAGAATGCATAGTTAACATTTAGTTAGTTCAACAGCAAAACCATTAGACCTAGTTGCTAATCTAGTAGTATGCTTAAATTCATGTATCCGAAACACCAAAGAAGAAAGCTCATCAGAAGAATTGCCATGAAAAATGACGTTTTTTTAATCATTTCACACTAAGTAAGGCAATAAAGCCACTAAGATGCAAGGGATTACTGAATGTGAAACGATAGGAAAAAAAACACTATTATCAAAAGGGAATAATAAAAGAACAAGAATTAAGAAAACAGAAGATAATGATTATGTGACACTGGGACATCATGAAGTTTTAGTCGAGAAGAAAGAAAAAGAAATGAGACTACTAACTGGATGATAAGTGTTGAAATTTTCAGGAAAGTTGATTGAAAAGTTGGAAGGAAAATTAAAAATGAAATGAGTTAAAAGTTATGTTTTAAGATAATAAAATGAAATCAAGAACAGTTCTAAGGAGAATCAAAGACGGAATTCATCAAGATTGAGCTAAACCAAGGCTACAAGTCCTTCTCCGCTTCCCAGTGATAAGTAAGAGACATTTAATGTTGGGCCTGGAAAATCGAAAAAACATGTTGTCAATAAAGTAAAATCGGTGTTCACCAAAATAACATCTAAGCTGTTCAAGACAAAATACCAGGAAAAACATCTGATTTGTATCGGCCACCGAGAAGAAAAATATTAGGTTGGTGCAAAAATAATGACGTAATAATGTCGTTTTTTGACGTAACGTCAAAAAACGACATTATTACGTCATTATTTTTGCACCAACCTAATATCTCTACAAAAATAAAGATTAGCACCTAAGATTGGAAATAGATTTGTTTTATTTTAATTTCTGTGACATTCATCAAAATTTTTATAGCCAACATTATTTTGGATTTTTTGGAGCCAAGCTGATAAAGAAAGATTAATTACTAGCTTAGAGTGATCATAGGCAATGGGCTGTGTAGTCTTGTTGAACGAGAAACACAGAAAAATATATTTTTTTTTTTTTATTATTACAAGAGATAATGAGGATATTTTTCGTCCATTTCTTTCTCACCCATAATGATTGTGGATGAACAGAACAATTCTTGAGACTGGATGGCCCCTCTGCCAGCCAGATTGGCTCTGATCATCTTAGATATGGTCAAGTCCCTGGCTTTGGGAAATCACTTAAAAAAAAAAAAAAAAACTGATAATGAAACATTAATTACTGGAAATCCCCTTTTTGCCTACGCCTTCCAAAAGTATAAATTTGTCATAAAGACAGTTGTACAAGCCTTTGGAAATGGGCTGAGGCTGGATGCTGAGAAGGTGGGAGAAGGGAGATAGAGATTAGCACTGCCTATATGGAGAAATAGTGCAAGATGAAAAGTGAATGGAGTTGGAGTTAAGGGGCAGCTTGATTCCTCCGACCACTCTCAAAAGGGGGCTGGACAACACCTAAATGTGGAAAATTACTCCAGTAAACATATTTTGAAAATATGAAAGTTTAAGAAAAAGTTGATGTAGGAGATAACCGAACCCCAGACCCTGGTCAACACAGGACTCCATATAAGACAATAGCATTAAAAGAAAAAATGCATCAGTATTATTTTATTTAGATGCTCTGAGAGGAGACAATTTTGAAGAATTCTAAAGTTTTATATGTACTCGCCTGTTTCATAAAACCAGAAACATTTATTTTCTCTTGATTGGAGACAAATTTAATTAAATTATAAAATTCAAGGAAAGTGTAAACAGAGAGTAATGATTAAGATCTTAATGTTTCAAAAAAAAAAAAAAAAAAAAAAAAAAACTTTGGGACTCTTCAGTAAGCATGCATGATGGTAGCTAAAAAGTCTTTTCTTTTAATTCCTTTAAGTGGTGCTGAAATTGGTTATGGTGTGCAATTTTTTTTTAAATTTTCTCCTCCTAAAATTTCCCAAAGCAATAGGAATTATACTGAAGTATTTATAATGTCTGAAATACATTGAACACTGGCAGCTTATTGCAAAAATGATCTACAATCATTTGTTAACTGGGGCAAGAAATGGCTTGTAAATTTTAATGCTTCCAAAACAAAACTGCTATCTTTTAATTATCATCGAGAACTATTTTTGACTTCCATCAGTTCAGGTTTGATGTGGAAGGACTGTATTGAGAGGGCTGTGTGGGGTACGGCCTTGCCCACATTAAATCACTTGACAGGGATGCTTGGAAAGAAGGAGTGAAAGTCCCAGTCAGTGGGAAACCTGCATTAGTATAATCAATGTTGCAGATCTTGATTAGTATGGCTGATGCTAAGAGAGCAACTCATTGCATATTCTTGGTCTCATGTTTTCTACTGACATGAAGTAAAACAATTCGATTGAATCACTTGCTAGGTCCGTTGCTGGGAAAGTTGGACCACGGTGCTGTGACAGACAATTTTTCTCACCAGAATCTACTTTGCACATTTATAAATCTACCATTGCCTATTGCTGCCATATCTGGTCTGGTACTCCTGCCATATATCTCAAGATTTGTCACAAAATCCAGTTGAGGCAAATGGGTCACATGGTTTTTTTGTCAGATTCTGTTATGTGGGGCCTATGTTCATCTGGTTCTGCTTTGATCCTGCACTTCTGGCACCATACTTAGTTTTCTGCCTGGGTTCAATGTACAGATGAGACAAGGACAACAGACATATGTACACATGTTTATTGCTAAAAGGGTGGTATAGAAAAAGGAAGAGGGGTTAGTATACTGAACTTAGGAAGTTAATGCTCCTTACTCAAGTGTTTCTATGAAGGGAAATTACCAGGTACCATAATACTAGCCATGGTTGGCAGCCAATCTATAAAAAAGAACAACTCTATCGCCACCCCATATAAACCTACTATCTACAGAAACTGCAGCAGCAGTGCCTAGCATGGTGGTTTTGTGGGCCTATACTTTACAAGGGAGTCTCAAGGACATATGTATGTACATATATTTGAAAACGTAAAAATATATTAAATTATTATTGTGTATAGTATTTATATTACTATCAGTAAAAAAGAAAAATTATTTATGAAAACAAAACACAGTTCTAATCCAAATCCATCCATGACAATTACTAAGCTAAAAACAGTTTACCTGACAGTTACTGATGTCAGATAACTCAAAATATTTATGTTTTAACAAAATATAATATCTAAATCTTTAAAACAAATGCAAAATAGATTATTTTTTAATTATTTTTCTACCAAATTAAAAAAAAAAAAAATAAATAAATTCATTAACTTTGTTAAAGGTATGACTTTTTATTATTGAAGTGAAGACAACATGTCAATAAAAAACCTGTTATGTAAGTACAAATTAAAGACACAGAAAAAATACTTGGGAATGTTTTATCGCTTACATTACTTAAATGAATGAGATGTTCACTGACACTTGTTTTATGAGATGCATCCTGGGTTGTTCAAAATGTAAACATATATATCTGTTCTGGTCTGGTGCTCTTGCCATATATCTCGAGATTCTCGGCAAAATCCAATTGAGGCAAATGGGTCTCATCGTTCTATTCTTGAAATAGCTAGATATAACTAAGTTCTATTCCAATAGTTTCTACCCTCGTACTTCTCGCCAGTGAAACTCTATTCCAGTTTCTTGTTTCCCAGCCACTGATGCTCTTCAAATATTTAAATGTAACATCAATTGCCATCTTTTGACTTCCTGAACCTGTTCTTTTCTGGTCCTTTCTCCTCACTAAAGTCTTTCACTCCCAGTAACCTTTTTGCATCTTAGTGGTATTACCGCCTTCCTTGGAGTGAAAGATTACAAAAACAATACAGATTTAGTAACTGAATGTAGATAAAATGACTAAGAGTACTTACACAACAGGTGTCATCTGTGTAAGGAAAGTTCTTGATTGAGCCAACCCTGAAAGAAGATAAAACAATTTTTTAGTAAGCAATTGTTATATATATATATATATATATATATATATACATATACACACACACACATACATACATACAAGGTCAGTCTGAAAACTAACAGGACATATTTCATGATTATTATATATATATATATATATATATATATATATACAGTGTAACCGGATATAAGAGAGATTTTCTCTGGTCCCAAATTAGAGCCATACTTACCAAAACAAAATAGAACAAACCCGGATATAAGAGAAACCCTGATATAAGAGACTTCTTCTCAGGTCCCGACAACTCTCTTATATCTGGGTTACACTGTGTATATATATATATATATATATATATATATATATATATATAATCAAAATTAATCATTTCATAATATGTTGTCATTGCTTACATTAACATATATTTTGTGAGCAGATATGATTCACTGAGAAAAATCATTAGTGTGTGTGTGTCTGTGTGTGTGTGTGTGTGTTTATAAACAGGAATTCATACATTGCTAGCAAGAGGCTTCTTTATGGCTGAATGGTTAACAGCACATCAGATCAAATGGTGGTTCCCATTAATGGTTACTGGTTCAAATCCTGTCAGAGAAGTACATATTTTCTAAAAAATTTCTTGAACATTCAGGCTAGTAAATATAATAAATACTGTTTAATTAAAAAAACAAAGCATTTACTTCAATAAGTTATATCTATGAAAATAACATATAAACAGAAAATATATTAAATTAATTTTAAGAATTAATCCATGTGTCTGTGTGTGTATCTACATATTTTATCATAATATATATGTGTGCGCCTATGTTTCTATATATATATATATATATATATATATATATATATATATATATACATACACACAAGCTTAAAAGCCGCTCTATTGGGAGACATTTAAGCTAGCTCTTGCGGAGGGTTCTTGATTGAGCCTTAATCCCAATAAGTAAAACGGAATAGATGCGATAGGCCACAATAAACTACAGAACTCAAAACTGATCGCTGCATTTAAGTATTGTATTAATATTTAAGCTTACCTTTTAAAAGTTCAACAATAATTCTTCTGCTGCCACTTAATTTAAAGACAATTAGATGTATGTAGGTGGTCCTTAATCATTTTTATTCACTGGATTTCGCAATTAATTTTGTTTATTCTCAAATTTATTTCCAAGTTATAAAAATTGTTATCATTTAAAAAAATTTGTAACAAAAATGACTGAAAAGAATCGCAGTAATGAAAACTTGTGAATCCAAAATTTCAGGATTGAAAGTCCAGATCCAACCCAGAATGTTTTTAATTTGCACATGGAGCCAGCCAGATTCCAAAATGGTAAGATATGTTGGGCTACAGCCTCTAGAAGTAAAGCTGAAAAAGTGTGACATACTGACATTCACATTTATTATATAGATATGTGTGTGTGTGTGTGTGTGTGTACCTACATATTGTATTATTATATATATGACAATTGGAAAAAAAAAGTTCATGAAAGTATGTTTTGAAAAAATATCTGATAATATACTTTCATAATTGTCATTTAATATATAACTGGCAGAATCATTTACCCAAATTCTTAACTATATATATATATATATATATATATATATACATACATACACACACACACACACACACAGATGGTGCAATGAACAAATTGTCATCCAAATTACCCCAAAATTTTAACAAATATGTTTACCTAAATTACACGAAAACATCTTGAAATACTAAAGAGTAAATTTATTCAATAAAATCGCCATTGGCTTCAACCACGGCCTCCAGATGACATTGAAATCTCCTGCAACTCTTCTGGACAGTCTCCTTATTTAAGTTGGTGAATGCTGCCATAATCTTTGCCTTCAGTTCATCTTTGGAGTTTTATTGAT
>OZ010599.1:59837373-59847373 GCA_963932145.1 Acanthosepion lycidas | reverse complement strand
AGCACCAAAACTTAATTATTGCTGTAAAACTAAGAACTCCAATAAAATTTCACAAAATTGATATGCTTCAGCCAGGCAACTGTAGTATGGAATTGAAAGGTATCCAGCTTGTTAGGTTAAGGGTGAGACACGACGACCAGAGAGTGGGGGAGAAATGCAAAAAAAACAGAGTTATGTTAAAATATAGAAAATTAATTTGATTTGCAAGATTTTTGGAAAAAAAAAAAAGAAAGTAAATAAATAAATAAAAACTACTAAGTTTGTAGCAAAAGTAGTTGTGTGGTTGGCGTTCATTTCTATGCTTTCTTTTGTCTTGCCTACGTTGCCATGACAACTGAGCAAAGATTATCGGGAGCATTCAAATAAGAATTTACTAAGGCTTCTCACTGAAACAGAGTCATTTGAATTGAGCTGGTTTGAACACGCATCAGTAGATGCCAATACATTAAGAGTGAACAACTAAAACCAAGTTTTGAATTAATTTAAAAAGAGAAAGATTTTTCGTTTTTTGGTGGGTTTTTTTTTTTTTTTTCAGTTTTCTTTTTCGACGATTTGTGTCTTTTCAAGTTTTATATCACTAATGCTTTTAGTTTCCACACTTGGATACAGTGCAAGAAAAAAGAAAGAACAAAGAAATGGAGAAAAGAATTAAAGTGTCCGGTCCGTGGATATCTTTATTTGCTAATCTACACACAGCAGCCACTGGAAGGCATTGAATGCCACAGTTACAACTGTGAAGAATATATTTATTGATTCAATATAAGTTAATTTAATAGACGTCTACAGTTATTTTTAACAATCTTTAGAAGTGGGGGTTGGGGAAAGAGAGAGAAAAAAAAAGAAAAGAAAAACTGGTTTGCTTTTTTTTTTTTTTTTTTTTTTTTTGTTGTTGTTGTTTCTTTGTTTTTTATCCAAGAGAGTAAGTCTGTCTCCACATGCCAGTCTACGCAACTGAAATTGTTTAGAAGTTCAAAGAAATGTTGATTATTTACCCAAGCGTGCAGAAAAGATGGCGAAAGCACAAATGGGAAGAGCGGACAATAAACATTATTCAAATATCAACATCTTTTGCAAGTTTTCGCAATAGATTCATGACCAAATTGATCAACAACAATTCTTATGCTATTACGATATGCAAGAGAGTTTCAATGAAACGCTGGAAAATGTACTGAATAAGAAACATTTCTCTTCCGACTCTCACCCATAAAGAGAGAGAGAGATCTTTTGTGACGCAATACGCACATGGAGAAAACATTAACTGCCCATTTTCTGCAGATAGCTATCAGCAAAAATACACCAACACAAGCAAGAGGCCTTTTAGAATTGAATTTGCAATTTTGAAAGTCGCTTTTATTGAAAAGGATTTTCCATTTAATGTATAAAGAAAAACTGGGCTGCTGAAAAGTCCTTGACCAACCCAATTGTCAAAATCTGACCAAATGTCCAGACATCAGATCATTTTATTTACTTTTTTATTTTTATTTTGAAGGATTTCTTGGTCAGGTAGAGAATTTTTCATCAGTATCCTTTTGAACACACACACACTTTATATATATATATATATATATATATATATATATATATATATAAAATATGAGTAGGTCTTTTTAATATAAAATATTAAAAAGACCTACTCATATTTTTAATATAAAATATTAAAAAGACAGATTCATAAAGAGAGCTCAATGTATAGTATACAGAGCAATATGATATACATCAAGGAAAAACTTCATGCATCATCAAAAACACAATTATAAATTAAAATTTATTTTAACATGTAAGTTTTAAATGCACATCTCATCAGACCAAAATTACAACTTGTAATTTCGGTCTGATGAGACAGGTATTAAAAACTTACCTGTTGAAATAAATTATAATTTATAACCTTGATGCATATATATATATATATATATATATATATATATATATAAATAGATAGATAGATAGATATGATAAAACATAGTTTTAAAGGTATGCTATATTTATTGCTAAAATTTAATAAAAATGTTTGACTCGTATCTATTTTCATCTTAATTTTTTTTTAGATGAAGCAATCTAAAGCATTAACTTTTGTTTACTGTTTACGTTCATGTAAATTTATTTTCTTTTTGCTTGATTTTTTTTTACGACAATTTTGCTTGCTGACCTTGCATGATCTCATCACTGCCACAAATTGAGAGCATGACTAAAACTGTGATACAAAAAAAAAAAAAAAAAAAAAAACAAATAAAAATTAAGATATAAGTAAATGCTAGCAAAAATCAATAATAATGCTATAGTGTTTTTTTCTTTAAAGAGACAGCCTTATTGTTTCTCGTTTTTTTCTTGGTGCTAATGCATTAAATTTCAATGAAGTTTATCATAACATATCAAATAGTTACAAAGCAAAATTTAACCAATAAAATATTTTGAAAATGAACATTACTGGATTAAGAAAAAATACTGTTATATAAATTACAAAACACTTATAGGAATTCTATGGAGTTGTTTTTGAATTGTTTACTTAAAAAATCATTTCTATAATTTAGACAAGATGATTTTGAATAATAGAATATTAGACCTAATGCCTGATGAGAGGTTTCAAAGAATTGCAACTATTTAATAAGCATAAACTCAATTCTTTCACTGATTGATTGATTTGATTCCTTTGGCTTAGCAACCCTTTGCAGGTTATTTAAAGCCAGAAAATATTTTTACATTCTAAGAATTTTCTTCTTTTTTTTTGTGGGGGATATAATAGTGATTTAGTGATACAAGTTATACTAATTAACCCATAGCTGAGGGAGAAGAGATGGATACATACCTTTTCCAAGGATATTTGCACATAAATGAATATAATGAACCCAATGGGAATTGGAACATGGCTCTCCAATTCCTAATTCTTAGCTATTATACATTACACTACTTGCACATCCAAGCTTACAGCATGCGGTATTCCCAAGTGGCCACCCCTCTAGGTACTGATGAGGCTCGACATTACTTAACATCAGGGATTATAAATGAACGAGTGTTTCAGCATGATATGGTTGTAAGGCTTTTATGCCACCTGCACTTCCAAACTTACATCCCCTGATATTCCAATGTAGTTACCCATCTAGGTACTAACCAGGATCAATGTTGCTTAACTTCGATGATCATACGGGAACTAGTGCCATGACATGATGTGGCCTAAGATGAAATGATAGTTAGAAGCCATGACATTGTACAAAAGAATCTAGAAACACTGAATAAAATAAGTAATTTTTATTTTATTATTAAAGATCTTGTTAGCGGGGCAAAATTTAACCATTGCAATGAAAACGGACATATTTTCAGTATGGAGTTAAAACAAAGAGAAAAATGATTGGTTGATTTTGTTTAGCAGCATATCAACACCTCTCTGGGTCATTTAATGACAAAATCGAAATATTTTGAACACAATTTTATGGTTTCAATATATTGTGAACGCAATTGTATGCCTCCAATTACAGATAAAATGTATTGTTAGTTATTTTACTATAAATAAGTATTTTTATACTTTCATAATGTTTTTGTTTGGGGGGGGGTCACTATTTGCCCATAGCTGGGACCCTAATAGGTGCTATCAACCTGCCAAGAGAAAAAGTAGGAACTGATATTTAATGGAAAAAAAAAAATAATAATAAAATGAAATAAAAGGAGTTAACTAGATTCATCCCTGAATTATCAAACCTCAATGGAGAATAATACAATTTTATTATTAACAAGGTTAAAAGCTGCCCAATTAAGTGGCATCTAAATGAGATTCTGCAGGGAGCACTTGATAGGGCCTTCATCGTAATAGTTAGGGAGGAGTAGATGTGATAGGCAACAATAAACTACAGAAGAACTCAAAACCGATCATTACATTTAAGTATTGCATTAATATTTAAGCTTACCATTTAAAAGAGCAGTGATAATTCTTCTACCATCAGTTAATTTAAAGACAATTTGATGTACATAGGTCTTTACTTTCCGTACAATTATTTTTATTTTATGGGTGACTTTTGATGGATTTCACAATTCATTTCGATTATTTCTGAATTTATTTCCAAGTTATAAAAATTGTTACTGCACAAAAAAAATTGTTGCAATAAATCACATTAAAAAAAAAAGAAAAAAACAAAAACAAAAACAGTAATGAAAATTTGTGAATCCAAAATTTCAGGGGATTACAGGTCTGGATCTGGCCAGAAATGTTTTAATTTGCTCACAGAGTTGGCCTAATTCCAAAATGGTATGATATGTTGGGTTACAGCCTCTCAGAGTAAAGTTGAAAACATGTGACACACTGACACTTGCATTTATTATATAGAATAATACATCAATAAATGGTAATAGTAATATTAGCCATTTCCTTATGAGGAAACATTTGGCATTCATTGACCGAGTAACCAGTACTACTGTCAGTAGAAATTTTTTAAATCTCTCTCTTAAAGCAATTTTTCAAGAAAATTGGTTTCTCAAGTCCAGTAGCTGTTATTGCTCTTTCCATTATTAATGGGGATTTCCTTCCTAACCATTTATTTGAACTTCTTTATTTGTCTTTATTATCATTATTTTTGCTTCACGTTACATGTGATATCCATTTTAGTTGTTGAAAATGCTCAAGTGTTGTGATTTCTGTTATTTGGTACAGTACTTTGTTTGTAATTCTGTAGCGTCAATTCACAAGTTAGTATCAAGAACTATAAACGTCACTCACTCAAAGCTACTTTTAGCCATTGATCCGAGAAAGCGGTTGTATACAGCTGACAGTTGAGATATTTCTGAACAGGTTTGGCACTATGTACGACATCCATATGAAAGTCTCAATCTTATAAGATACTTAAGAACACACATCAAGTTTACAGGTTAATGATTTGGTTTTGCAACAGTTGGCAGTGCTGGGCGAAACTACCTCAAGTGATGCCTATTCTATATTCAATTTGCTTATTATCCTGTACCAAATTTGTTATGACTGATTCCTGTTATTAAAACCTTTCAAATATCTCTACCCTCAACAATTAAAGGAATGTCTTAATAAACTGATTATGCAGTAGTTTTGCAAAGAATTATTGACAGGCAATTCCATGTTTGAACCTTTCACTACTCTATCACTATTTTTATGGCAGATGTTCAGACAAACAACATTCATTGGTTCCACCTGTCCAGACCGAACCACATACACCAAGTCAAGAAATCCCCATTCCTATTGTATTCCACTTAAAGCACTTCTTCTCCAGAACTGTTGCATTGTAGAATGGACTACCAAGAGGTTGTTTCCTAATTACTACAATCTTAACCTCCTCAAGGTCAAGGATCAAATGTTATCTATCAGCATATCAACCTCCATGGGTTATTTAATGCTAAAAATCTAAATATGCTTTCAACTACAGATAAAACGTGTTGTTGGTAATTTTACTATGAAATTTGTTGTTGATAATTCTGCTATAAATATGTATTGTTGGTAATTTTACAAGAAATATGTATTTTATACTTTCATAGTGTTTTGTTTTTGCTTGGGACCCTAACAGGTGCTACCACCCCGGGTCAAAGTGGACCTGGGAACACCAGTAATTAAGAAGTGATTCCACACTCCTCAAAATCTCCCGATCAGTGGCCTCATATCCAGAATTAGTTTCTTTTTTTTTTTTTTTATTTCTTTTCTAACAAGACAAGTAAAAAAAAAATGTTTGAATTAATTAAATAATGACTTCAATTAAATAAACATATTGTTGTTTTTATTTCTTTTTGTTTGTATTTAGGGTTCCGAGGGAAATGAATCTTCTCAATTGCTAGCAAATATTGCTGAATTACAAACTTGCAATAATGTAAGTAACAGTTCTAAATTTTAATACACTTTTCTATATCTCTCTTATTTACAATGTTTTTGTGGTGGGGGGGGTCATAAGTTGCCCATACTGGGGCCCTAGCAGGTGCGACTACTACGGGTCAGGGTAGACCTGAGAACAACAGCAATTAAAAGGTGGTTCCACACTCAAAATCTCCAATCTTCCCTGATCAGAGGCCGTGCTGCTGGATACAAAAGTTTATATCCTCATGACATTACACACCTCATTTAACTTGAGTGGCTCTTGGGCTTTGTATCAATAATAAAATAATGTGCATAACATAGTGGTTATTGATAAAGAATGTGGGATTGGTATACTGAGTTCAAACTTCAGCCAAGACGGTTGTGTTTGCTTTCACACAAAGGCACTTGGAAATGCATAAATCCAGCCCTTCTCTCCCCATGAAGAGTAAATAGCAGAGGAGACTGGGCTCTCTAGCTTTGATTGGTAACTAGTCTAGGAGAAAGACAACTCTATGCTCCAAAATCTTACTTGCTACAGGAAACACAACAGGAACACTCAACATGGTGAACCTGTGTCCCTATAAATCATGGGAGAGGGACACAGGCTAAACATACACACCACAATAGTCTTGTGGATTAAAGGATTGATCCATAAATTTTGTGACATAGTAAATGTGAGTTCAATCCTTGGGTCAAGTAGTGCGTACTTAGACTCAGTGGAAACAGTGTGCACAATAACTGAGCAATACTAAAAATAAGAACTAGACAAGATATCTCTAGACCAGTGGTTTTCAACCAGGGTTCCACGGAACCCTAGCGGTCCGCCAGTAAAGCCCAGGGGTTCCACAAGAAGTTACACAAGTACTATGATTGACAGTAATTTTTAATTCTCCTGTGCAAATATGTGTTTAGGTACCTCCACTAAATCAATAACAAAACAGCATAGTATGAGTAAAAAAAGGTCCCAAACTTAAACTTTTTCAATCAAAATGTTTATATTTTTATTAAGAGGAAAGATCAAAGTAATTTTTAATTACTTTTTTAAATTTTTTAATCCCTTCGAACATTTTCGAAATTTTGTCAGAAAATTTTGTTTCCATTTGAGTTAGCAGTTAAACGTTACGACTGTTTTACAATGGAAAACGTAAAAATTATATCACCCACATTTTTTCAGTGACACACATTAATTTAGAAATTCTCACAAAAATCAAATAATTGTCGGATTTTAATGAAACTTTTTTTGTAAATAAATCTGAAGATGCGTATTTTTATTTTATTTTAATAATTGAAAGCTTTTTTTTGCATAAGATAATTTATTGCAGGGATTCCTCGAGACACTGGAATGTTTCCTTGTGGTTCCGCTCCAGCAAAAAGGTTGAAAACCACTGCTCTAGACGACACAGACAGGGGAACGATAACAGTTCAGAATTTCCTGGAGGTTACGCAGATCATTACACTCCTGATGAAGGCAGGAGGGCACAACAGCTGAAACATTATAACAACAACAACAAAGATGAGGACAATAGTTCAATGTACATAGTGTAAGTAATGATAATGTACATAGTAATGATAAATTCTTGTCCCTGAAATTCAGACAGAATGAAATTGTTGGCCTTACACCATTATGATGTGGGTAATAATTTCTTTATACAGAAATAACAACAACGCTGACAATTCAGGTTTCAGTCTTATGCGTGTTAGCCGTTCACATTTACAGGAGGAATTTAAAGCAACTGGTTAGTGGTCAACTTGACTGAAAAATATCGATGCTGCTAATCACTGCTGATTTACCAGCTGACTTATTTTAGACGGGAAAGGCAAATTTTGCGGTTGCATGCTCAAACTATTGAAACAACTGAAAGCAACTCTTTTCATCCACGCTTCAATGCAAACCTGTTCTTATTAACACTGAGGCTTTGCCAGGTTAGCAATTAACACAGGAGACAAAATAATAGGCTGGAGATATTGAATAAATACAAACTAACAACAAATTTACAACAACTGATAAAAAACGAAACTACCACTTCAACAAAATGCCGGTTCTAGTTCGATGGATGAGGTCAGTTTTTTTAACATGTCCTCTGACTCCTCATGCTATCCTCTACCTTTACAAGAGCCAGATCAGGCCAGATCAGGCCAAAATTGGAATACAATTGCCATATTTAGGTGGGTGATGCCCAGTTCTCCTTTTCCAGTCTTGATAGAGTTCAAAAATGTTGCAGAGTCCCTGTCGGAGAAGATTTAGTTTACACCCTCCAACCTCAGTCACTGCTCTATCACTACTTCCATGGAAAGTGCTCGGATGAACTACTTTACTTGGTTCCTTCACAGTTAGGACATTGTAGCAAACCATCCACATACCCTTCGTATTCTATCAGTGAGAAGTTCCACTCAAACAACTTCTTCCCATAAATCACTGCCCTGTGGAACAGACTCCCAAGCGGATGTTTCCCTGATCACTACAATCTTAACCTGTTCAAGTCTAGAGTTAACCGTTATTTTCCCCTCTTATCCATATAAACTATCCCTTAACATAACCCTTTACCTAGAGTGATCCCCAGGCCTTGTACAGGGTGAACCTTGTAATATATATATATATATATATATATTACATTATATATATATATATATATATATATATATATATATACACACACACACTTGTGTATAAGCTGTATAATGGGTAGTAAAACATAAATGGTGATAAAAATGGGGGGCGGGTAAGGTCAATATTTTGCTGATTTTTACCAACTTTAACGTCTATGTAAAAATGCATACCAGAATATCTGGAGAGATTGCTTTACAACAAAACACTGTGTTGGTGCTAGTTGGCATAGGAATGTCTTCAAAAACACCCTCCCTACCCAAATTTATAGACAAAACACAATGAGGCATGCTGGGATTTTTTCCTTGCCAATAAGGTAGGCCACTACTCGGTCTCATCTGACTTCGTTCTGTTCTTTCTTGTCTTGAAGTCAGAATGCTGCGATCACTTGTCTGTATCCATTCTTAGTTTGTGAACATTTTTGCCTTATTACTGTTGCCTTGCCTTATATATTGTTTGCTCAATATTATTAATATTTTTTGTTCTTTTCTTTCTCTTGTTATTGTTTATTGAAAACTTTGTCAATTTGTTGGGCATTTCTGCCAATGCCATCTAACCATGGCCAATTACTCTACACACTGTCTTAATTAGATTTTACAAGCATTTTACAGAATATTTTTTCTTTATTTATGTTTTCATCTCTGAGTGGCTGGCTCTGTAATTAATTTTCATTTATTAAATGTTCCAATTGATTTGAATTTAAATAGATGCTTCATTAGCATTGATTTGTTCTGGAAGTTGAGCATATTTATATATATATATATATATATATATATACATACTGATTACACAAGTTTTTTTTTTTTTTTTTTTTTTAGAATTGAAACAGCAGAAACGTGATTCTACTAATGAATACTGTGAATACCATAGACCAAGAATGTGAGCAATGAGGAAGTTTTAAAGAAAATAGGAATAACGAGGAAACAAAAAAAAAATTTCTGGTACACATGAGGAAAAAGGGCTTGAAAAATTTAATACTCACAGGATATAGTGAAGCAAGAGAATCGGTGGAGAAAACAGCACATAACCTATTTAAAGAGTTTGTGCCAATAGATATTATCGGATTAAAAATTACCATAGACATACAAGACAGGCAGTTGTGGAAACCCAATACTGCCTACAACCAACATAAAAGAAAAAAAAAAGTAGAGACTGGACACACAGGAAAAAAAGGGAACTAAAAAGACACTTATACTTAAAATCAGAAAATGTTGACATTTCTAGCACACATTATGAGGAAAGAGGACTTGGAGAATTTAACACTCACAGGATATAGTAACGATAAAGGAACCAGAGTGAAACAGTGAATAGCCTATTTAACAGGTATGTGTAGATGGGTGGTAGAACACAGACAAAGAGGGATGGTAAATAGAAATTACTGTGAGCAGGAAATTGTAGAGAGCCATGATCACCCACAACCTGAAGGGAAATGGCACATAAAAGAAATAGCAGAACTAAGATAGTACAAGGAGAATTTGGTTACACTATTTACATCATTTGGAGTGTTGTCCTCATATTTATTGCCATATTCACAATGTTTTGGCCATTGTATGCTGCGACCTTCTTCAGGCGATATATGTCAGAGTTTCAAACTGAACCCA
>OZ010599.1:59819873-59834873 GCA_963932145.1 Acanthosepion lycidas | reverse complement strand
TGCCATAATTTTGGCAAGTTTTGGAAATAAAAAGTTAAAAACATAATTTTTATTTCCTTATATATATTAGCGTAAAAGCCAATTTTATTTTTTTTTTAATTACATGTATCTTAGAATTTGAATATTATATGCATAATTTGAATTTATATTTGAAAATAATAATGGTCCTTTAATAAGTTGCCAAAATTATGAAGATTTTGCCACAGGAGAGATGACAATTACTTAGATTGTTAAAGCATTTAAAACATTGAATAAATTGAGAAAAAAAAAAAAATAAATAAATAAATATATATATATATATATATATATATATATATATATATATATATATAGATAGATAGATAGATAGATAGATAGATAGATAGAGAGAGAGATAGAGAGAGAGATAGAGAGAGAGATAGAGAGAGAGATAGAGAGAGAGATAGAGAGAGAGATAGAGAGATATTCTCTTTATTTGTCTGTTTCAATAAATTAATGAGGAACTCGTGTAAGCAAAAATTCAAAAAGAAAATCTACCACCTAAAAAATAAATACAATTAAAAATAACAAAAAAGAAAACTAAAATAAAAATAAGAAATTGTTTTAATGAGAAGTATAAAGAAAGCAAAAAGGAGATAGGGAAAGTCTTTAATCTAGACTGAAAAGATTCCCCCACCCCGGTTTTGATGAAAATGACGAGGAGACAGCAAAGACATCAAACGAAAGGTGTTTTCAACTGTAAGATGATGATTTCTCTATCTTTTGCGCACTCTCAACTCGATATGTTTCCTTACCGTCAAGCAACATTAGCAATTTCTTGAGATGCATCAAAAGTGGAGACATGGTACAAGTGCATATAGTAGGGGCCCGGGTGCTGGGTCAGGGGCAAATTGCCAGCAGAAGAATAAAATGTTCAAAATACTCAACTTATCCCCTCTACGTAGCCTTGGTATAATTTTCAGCATCAAGAGGAAGAAAAAGAAACAAAGACAAACAAATAAAAAAAAAAAAAAATGAACGTTTTTTTTTTTTTTTTTTTTTTTTTTTTTTATCAAAGCACTTGTCGAATTAAGTGGTTGATATTCTCATTTCATCTCCAGCTAATCAATAGCACACCAACTCACTAAACAATACACTCTACACTTTTTTGAAAGAGGTACGGAATATAAACAAACATCCTGAATGTTCCATTGAACTAGCCTAGATATGAAGATGTGCTTAAGTATAGAGCTGAGCAAACAAATATCTTGAACAACCCATGTAAACTTTGGTTTACAGCAAGAGGGATAAGGAGGAGGGAGCACAAGGAAAAGGAGAAGCAAAGGAGGAGGAGGCTGCAATAGTGATCTTTATCATTTCAGCTAAGAGAGCTATTCAACTGGCAATTGATGGCAACTCTTTGATCTGTTATTATATCTAACGTTTGTATGAACACAGTTGGAATTAAAAATGGCTTTTGTGAGAGCAGGTTTTTCTTTTTTTTACAATCTAGGAGTTCAAACATCACTCGTGCTGCAACAATATATGGATGCAGCAATGAGATTTTTAAGGATAAAAATGAGAATGCGAAATTCAACAGGAAAACGTGATGAAAATAGAAGTTGAGAGTGGGAAGATGAGGAAAGATAAAATACAAAGTAAAGTAAAAGGGACAAAAAAAAAAAATTATATATATATATATATATATATAACACGTGAGAATTTTACTATATCAAAAATAAGGAACAAACGAAGATTTCCCTTTCCAGATATAACATTCAATATTATTGATTTGGATAATCACAGAAAATTACATAAAATCCATCTTTAGGGTGACTTTGTGTAAGAAAAAAAATAAAAGATGCAGAATGCAGAGAGGTCAAAGAACATCTTGCTGATTTGAATATTCAATCTGCGATATGAAGGGAGACACTCCCTATTAGTTTCTTTGAGAGAGAAAAAAAAAAAAAAAAGCAGAAGAAAGAAATTTGGAGGCTTCTGCCCCATTTGGTGCGCTTATGTTGCTATGTTTTGGTTGATCTCACGTCACAAATCTCTGTGAGGAAGAAAAATGGACACGAGGCAAAAAAACAAAAAAAAAAAAAAACAAACAGTAAACAAAAAAGCCAAATGCTGAATTGGTAAATAGTACGCAGAAGATAAATGCACGACTTTGAGATGAATTTTTCATGTTAAGGATTGATAATTATCACTTTAAAGAAGAAAAAGAAATGGCTAGAAACTCAAACAAAAATTCAACTTGTACATTACATGAAAGGTAAAGACAGGAACAAGGGGGAGAAAAAAAACGATAGAGATAAGAAGAAAAACAAATGCGTTAAAAGAAAAATCTATATGGCAATGACAGTAACAAATGTGTTTTTTGAGAGATAAAAATATTTTTTCCACTTATATGTTAATCGTATTTTCTTTGCAACCTGAAGCAGACGCTCGACTACATATGCTCAGCTTAGGGACATAAGATAAGATTTTTCAAATAGAAGAGAATGGGAATTTTTATATTTTCCTTTGTATTATTGCCAATGTAACTTTTTGGCTCTAAGCAAGTGCGAGAGATCTGAATGGCACATAATGCAAAAAGATGGCTAATCTTTAAAACCATGAATAGCACAAGATAAGAGAAGCCATTGGGTTTTACAAAATCTTTATGTATAGTGACAGATCTTTCATGCTATTGCCTTGAGTTGAAACCGATTTCAATACCCAACTGAACCGTGAGAGTGAAGTCAAAGTTGTGAATGGTGTGTCAATATGTTAAGTCTTCGACTCATGTTGTTTAGGTGACATTACGGAATAAAGAAAAATTTGGTTTCAGTACAATACAGGCTATATGAGAACGATCTGAGACCATTATAAAGTTTAGATAAGCATTTCAAAGGGGGTGTCAACCTGAAGTTTTTTTTCTTTTCTTTTCAGAGCCTTTTTTGCCTTCCATCAGTATGGCTGATGCTAACCTCGAGGAGAGCAACTCATTACACTTTCTTGGTCTCATGTTTTCGACTGACATGAAAGAGAGGAATTATATTCAATCAACTGCTACATCAGTTGGTGTTCCTGTTATATAATGCTAGATTCTTGATAAAATTCAAAGAAAGCTCTGTAATGTAATGGGTCCTGATCAAGCATCTCAACTTCACTCATTTTCCCACTGCCATGACGGGGCTCCCTTTTGTCTTTTCTATAAATATTTTCATATTGTTCTAATCGGTTCTCCTTGATACCTTAACTGCATGAATTTAAGTGTACTACAAAATTGGCAACCGAGTCTTATAGTTTTAATGTTGAATTAGTTAGATGTAACTAAGTTTCATTCTAATAGTTTCTTTTGTCAGACTTTAAGCATGCTACTAGATTGGCATGTAGGTCCCACCCTTTTTCTGCTGAAATAGCTAAATGCAATTGCTATTTCTACTCAAACAGTTTCTTCTCTCACCTGTGGAACTCTCTTTCAGATTTCTTGCTTCCTTGCCACATACAATCATCAAAGATTTAAATTCAACATCAATCACTATCTTCTGTCTTCCTGAATCCTTTTTTGATTGTCCTTTCTCCTCCATAAAGCTTTCTCATTCTCTTTTACTCCTGGTAACCCCTTGCATCTAAGTGGCATTATCACTTTGCTTGGGGTTAAAATGATTAAAAAAAGAAAAAATAAATAAAGCAGGGAGGTAATAACTGAAAAAAATGAATATTCAACAGACCCTTATGTTTAACAAAGTCAAAGCAATGAACAAGTAATTAGTGAATTTACCGCAACAGAATATGTTAGCTTAAAGTTGCAAAAGGTACAAGATTGGTTTGACACAGATTATTTAACGATTCTCAAGTATACAAAATTATATAATAAAATCTTTAAGTACACAATAGAAATGTCCCAAGTACCATAAAATGAATAACAAGGATTTTAACAAGTTCAACTCGTTTGTTTCACCCCAATATCTTCTTGTCCTGGGTATAACTGTAAACTACATCCAGCAGCAAGGCCTCTGATCTGAAGGTTTCTGATTCTTAATTGCTGTTGTTCTCAGGTTCACACTGACCTGGGGTGGTAGCACCTGTTAGGGTCCCAGCTATGAGAAAGTAGTTAATCCCCAAAATGGGGCCAAAACATTATGAAAGTGTAAAAATACATTTTCATAGTAAAAATAACAACAATACATTTTTGAAAAAAAAAAAAAATAAATTACCAGCAATACATTTGACTCACAACAAAAACTCTCTTTACAAAAATATGTCAATAAAACCTGATCTACAAACCGATTTCATACAAAGAATACATATTCTATTCATACAAACCTATCCTAAAAATCTTGTCGGCATTAAATAACCCATTGAGGTGTTGATATGCAGTAAAACAAAATAAACCCAAACCAAATCAATATCTCCAAATATTTATGCCATCATCAAGTTTGTATTTGAACAGTGGGATTTCACTTTGAACTGACAGAACAAAATCTTTTACCATTAAAAAAAAGAATACAAGAATGAGAATTCCAAAAAATAGATAACTGAATTTTATTTATTTTCATTTTTATATTAGGTTAGTGCAAAAATAATGACGTAATAATGTCATTTTTTGACATAACGTCAAAAAACGACATTATTACGTCATTAATTTTGCACCAACCTAATACATTTGGACGAATATCCTAATCTTTGTTGTTTTTATTAATTACACAATTTACATTCAGACTATTGCCCTCATCTTTATTGTTGTTATCACAATGTTTTGGCTGTTATGCCCTCCAACCTTCATCAGGTGTATTTGAACCGATGTAACCGACATGGAAAAAGGATGGACAATAACTGAGCAGGTACTAAAAATCAGAATAAGATGAGATATCCCTTTAGACATCATGGGAAATAAGAACAGTCCATCCCTATGGATTAAATAACCGGTTCAGTTTGGAATTCCTGTAGGTTTGTCTGATGACAATAGTCCACAGGTAAATTCTGTAAATATTGATAACTCTTCATCACTGAAATTGAGACAGAAATTTCTTGTCATCATCACAATGTTTTGGCCATTGTGATCTTTTGGTCTTTTCAGATGTCTGTCAATCTGGGTCACCTTCAGGGAATTTTGAATCAAATTATGAGGGTAGATTGTTCTCCTTCTGCTGCCCATATTCTAAGAGATATCTAATCTTGTTTTTTTTTTTGTGGGGGGGGGGTTAAGTACTGCTCAGTTATTGCTTGCCCAGTATATCCCTGAGTCAGAGTCTGTACTATCTGGCCCAATTACTACAAACCAATGCTTTTGTCACATGGGACAATCCTGAACCTAGAATGTTCTTATTTCTTGCCTGCTGCTGCCATTATTTTTGATCGCTATTGCTGCCACTTTTCTTCTTTTCAATTAAAATACTCTAAAGTCATTTTCTGGTGAATACTAATATTCTTCAACTTTGCTCATTTTTTGAAAGATGTTTATAAATCTTAGCAACAAAAAAGTACTTTTACAGCATTTTAAACCCATTCCTATTGAGTTAAGATAATAAATAAATAAATAAAATGAATATTTATTTTCAGATAGAATGGCTTGTTAATTTTAACATGTCCCAAACAAAACTGATCTCTTAAGAGAACTGTTTTTGACTTTAGGAGAGTGACTTCTGCCTTCTCATGCTAACATGAAGTGGAAAGATTATATTGAATTAATTGCTAGATCTGCTGCTAGGAAGGTTGGTTCACTGTGTCGTAAATCTATCTTACACATTTATAAGTCTACCAGTCATCCATACAATGAATATTGCTGCCACATCTGATCTGGTGCTTCTGCTATATATTTAGAGATTCTTGATAAAATACAAAGAGAATATGCAATATTATTGGTTCTGACCTGGCATCTCAGCTTCAGTAACTTTCCCATCACTGTAATGTAGCTTCCCTGTTCTCTTTCTATAAATGTTTTCATAATAACAGTTCCGATGGGCTTTCCTCTTTAGTATGTACAATTTATGAACTTAAGTGTAGTATCAAACTGGTGGCAAGGACTCATCATTTTACATTTTTATGTTTTACACCAAGGGTTGGCAACCTACGGCCCGCAGGCCAGATCCGGCCCGCAAGCCTGATTACCAATGACTATTTTTAACATGAGAGATGACCTTCAAATGAAATTTGTTATATGTCATTTTCCATAGAATGTCTACACATCTCAGTGCACTAAAAATATTAGACTTCATGAGACTTATTTTACCAAGTTGCGTTGACTACGTTTAATGTCAAACAATGGATACATATTTGTTATGACCCTTGGCTATATTAAAAGATAACAGAAGCGAAAGGAACGATAAAGTGAAAGAGGCCAGGGAGGGACTGAAATGCGAGATAGCAGAAATCTAAAGACAGTTAAACATACGCGCATTATACATGCCTCATGATTGTGTGGATGATACCACATGTGTATGTACATAAGTGTATATGTTTGCAACTATTTGTACTCGTATGTATGGGTATATGTGCTTCATTTTTGTTTGATGTGTGTGTGTGTGTGTGTGTGTGTGGTTCGTTTGTGGAACAATTTTCAATAACGGTTTCAAACCTACACATCATAGTTCCATCCATTTCACTTCGGTTGATTTTTTTCACTTTGAAGTATTTTGACGTTCCTTGAGGAAAAGTAATTTTTGTTGGGTGTTTTTTAATTTTAGATTTTCTTTTGTTTTTCTGATTTCTCAATGTTTATTTTCATTATGGTTTTAAATATTTAGGTTGACAGGGGTCTGCATACGTAATTTTGCTTAATTTTTCATTAATGGCCTTCGTCCGACCTGCGACCTGTCATTATAACATGATCCGGCCCACGGGGTCAAATGAGTTGCTGACCCCTATTTTACACTAACAATAACTTCTTCTCTTGCACATCTCACTTGTGGAGCTCTATACTGGATTCTTGCTTTCCAGTCAACATTGATCTTTGAAAATTTAAATGCAATGCCAATGATTATCTTCTTACTTCTTATTCTTTTATTGTTCTCTCTCCTTAGTAATGTTTTTACTTTTTCTCATATTCTTTCAAACTCAGTAACTTTGTCTATATTTCTCAGGTGTGGTATTGTAACTATTTACATTGTTTGGACTGTTGTCCTTACATTTATTGTCATATTCATAGAGTAAAATGGCCGAAACATTGTGACTATGACAATAAAGATAAAGACAACAGCCTGAACAATGTAAATAGTGTAAATACTCAGTAACTCTTTGCATCTTTATTGCCTTGCTTGAGGTAAAATGATTAAAAGAAAAATCTATGTGTTAAATAGTCTCACCAACCCACAAATGACCAAGTTTGGGGACTGCAGCTAAAATCCTGAAAAAAATGGTCAATCAGGCGGGAGTGGTTCCTCCAACAGGTATGAGAAGGGGTCCCTGGATGTGCATCCACCATAATTAAAAGAACGAGGAAAACAATCATTAAAATTTTCTGTTCTGATGGGCTTTCCTCTTTAGTACATAGACTTTATGAATTTAATTGTAGTACTAAACGGGTGGCAAGGACTCATCATTTTACAGTTAAAATGGTTAGATATAACAGTACATTCTATGCTAACAGTTTCTTCTCTTGCACATCTCACTTGTGGAACTCTACTGAATTCTTGCTTTCCAGTCAATATTGAACTTTGAAAATTTAAATGCAATGCCAATCGTCATCTTCTTATTTCCTGTTCTTTCATTGTTTTCTCTCCTTACTAATGTTTTTACTTTTTCTCATATTCTTTCACACTCAGTAACTCTGTTTCTATTTTTCAGATGTGGTATTGTAACTCTTTACATTGTCTGGACTGTTGTCCTCATTTTTATTGTCATATTTGGAGTGTAAAACAGCCGAAACATTGTGAATCTATATCTATAATTCTCAAAATGTGTGTGTGCGTGTGATCGGGTGTTGTTTATGCGTTTCCACAGTTTTCATCCAATTTCTATAATTTTTTTTTTTTGTTTGACAGATAATTCTTCAGTGCTGGTTTTGAGTTCAAATTGGCTGAGAAAAATTACAACCTTTAAGAAAAAAAGAAAAAAATTCAGAAAAAACTGATTTTTTTTACACTTTGCACAAAAATCAAAGCAAAATTTAATGTCTGTAAAAAACAGTATACAATCAATTTAGAGAGTTGAAATCTAATGCAAAAGATTATTAGAATTAAAAAAAAAAATTATATTATAAATAAAAATTATCATGTATTATTGTTATGACGGTCCATGGAAGAGATTCCTCCTTTTTCACCCCCCCTTCAAATTGTTACCCAATATTTGGGGATGTGCCTCAGTTGCACCCAATTGTTGTTACTAATATTGATTTTTTGAGTGGGCTGACTTTAAACTTAAACTGCTCCAAGTGAACGGCAAAAATTCCCAGTAAGGAAACACCCGCTCAAAGAGGGTTTATACTGATAGCATGACAAGAAAGATGAGGACAGCAGTATGAATAATGTAAATAGCGTAAATACTCTTTGGATCTTTATTGCCTTGCTTGGGGTGAAATGATGAAAAAAAATAGGAGAGTGGGGGGGGATATTTTGCAGGTATTTTTTGTAGGCTTAGGTTTCAACTTTGGGCAGATCTTCAGAAACTAATTCTACTAAAGATGATCTGCCAAAATTATCCAGATTCCCTTGCCAATAAACAGACTGGCTCCACAAAGATGCTGTCCAAACGATAAAGCTTTGAGGGTAAATTAAAATCTAAGAAGATTGTATTCACTCAAGGCTGCTCCTGTTCCAAGAAGATGTTAGTGAAAATGCCACTGAACAACAACTGTTTGCTAAGTGTTTAAGGCAACAGCATAGCCGAGGGAAAGTGATTGCTCTGTAAACCAACGGGAAGGAATTTGGGGGTGGGGGCACTTACTGTCTTAATAGGCTAAGAATTTATTTAGGGTGATTGTACATTCAGTTGAAGTGTTTGATGCATTTCAAGTGAGATAAAAGGTGGCATCTCTGAGTGGTATTAGGAACATCTCAGCAAGATTGCACTGCTCTCGAGAGACTAATACAAAATAAGTCCCACGCCGATGTTAATGATAAACTTTGATTTTAATCTCAACAAAAACAGGGATATAACTCACAACTGTCAAAATATTGAATCAAAAAACATATGATAAATTGAAATTGCTTTTATATATATATATATGGATAGATAGATAGATCTGTAAGATGCATTAAGAAAGTAACTGAGGAAGCCAATAATTGGCTTCTTTTTCTTTTTTTTCTGTGGAACTTCAGTAACAGTAGAAAGACTGGCACAGAGCCAAGGAGGAAGCAAAAAAAGAAAGAATGGTTCAAAAAAAAAAAAAAAAAAAAAAAAAGAAAAGAAATTTCTTAAACAAAGGAGTCGACAGGTGGAAACTAGGAATTTTGGTCACCAATGTACCAAATGATTTTTTTGTTTTAAGGTAATTACAGAATGTACCATTGCATATAAATGGACTGCAGGAAGACTAACACAAGAAATGCTAATAAGAAAAAAAATAGCAATACAACTCTTCTGGTTTAAGCTGATGAGAATTAATTTGACTTTACACTATTTTTCTTTTTAAATCGTTTCTGTCAAGTTCTTTTCTATAGACAATATTTGTTACCCTGTATAGGGATTGAACTTATATCCTCCTGGTTATAAGAACTAATGCATTTTTGAATTAACCTGTCTCCCCTGTTGGTTCAAATGAGTTCAGCTCAATTTAAGCTAATAGTAACATATATGAGAAAACGACATTATTTTTGCACCAACCTAATATAGGGTTCCTACTAAAAAAAAGAAAGAAAAGAAAAGAGGCAAATTTATTATCACTGTTTTTATCTTTCAGGAATAATTAACCTTGAAAAAATTTCTTGAATATTCATGACCTTGAAGTAAAGCTACTACGTCCTGGTTATCATGCTTACAACTTTAGGTTGAACATTTAGGCAAACATTTCGAACATCTATGATCATTGTTTAGTTTGTGCGTGAGTCCTGATAGCTAAATTAATTTCTTCCTGAATTTACAACTTTATTTTTCTTTTTTTTAAACAGGGTACCCTGTAGTTGATTTTCTCTAGACAGGTGGACTTTCAGTTGCCTGATGAATTCTTGTCAGAATAATTCAGGAATAAACAGACTTTCTGCTGCCTACATAATATCCTTAAAATAATTTAACACTGGTAAAAGAGTGTAGTTGTGAAATGGCTACAAGTATCATTATAATCCCACCAAAGCTGGAGCCAAGCAAATAAGAGTCCTGGGAAGGAAATGAAATTTTAGGAAGCCATCCACCAATGTGACAGAAGCTAAAAGAGCCTCAACAATATTCTCGAGCCTGGATATGGATACAGATGATTTTATATATATCAATAAAATTGACCCCTTAATAGGAAAGTCACCTTCACATATCCAAAACTCTGCCTACTTCATGGAAATAATCAAAGATGCTCTCATCCAATCCAACCAGATGACGAGTCATACACTGATGTCCTCAAGGACACATGGCCCAGTGGAAAAAAAGCATTGGTTGGATCCAGTGACTTGACCCAACAAGTTGTGAGTTCAATACCTGGCTACTGCAGTGGTGAAGAAAAACTTGGAGAGTTAAAGGGTTGTAACTGAGACATCACGAAGAGGCATGACATGTGTAAGTAGAACAATCTACCCTGGTGTACGAAATAAAGGGTTCGGTTCGAAATTCCAATCACCTGAAAAAGGCTGGAGCATACAATGGACAAAACGATGTAAATATGGCAAGCAGTTGCCATGAAAATATTTGTAGAAAAAAACGAAGTGAAACCACACCAAATCAGTGAGAAAGTAACTGAAGTCAAGATGCCAAGTCGAAATCAATTACATTCCAGATCCTTCTTTTGGATTTTGTCAAGAACCTCGAAATGAATAGCAGGAGCACCAAATCAGATATCAGAGCAGGATTCAATGCACGGGTGAATGGTAGATTCGTAAATATGCAAGATGGAGTCCGACAAGAAAAATTTACTGGCACGACACGGTGACCCAACTTTCCTTGAAGCTATTGAATCGATGTAGTCGATCCACTTCAAAAATTTCTCCCAAACCAATTCAGTTTAATTGGTGCAGCTTAAAACAGACCCTATATACCATGGACACTGGTTTGTCACCATTATGCAAACTGAGCATGCAATTTTCTGAAAAATATCCACACGAGGTCATAAAATATGCAAATTCTCTGAGCTTACCAACAGAATAAAAATCTAGCACTGTTTACTGAAGGAATCATTATTTAATTTGTGGCAATACAGGTTTATAAAAAATTTACTTTTTTATTACTGTTAGTTTTTTGGTGTAATAATAATGTTTAATCATCAAGGTTGTTTTGGGTTTTTTTGTATACATTCATTTGAGAGAAATATATTTTTTAAGAAAGTCAGATGGTTTCTGTAAAACAAAATTGTTACACATATATATCTTTACGCTCAGCAATTAAAAGCCACCAAAATTGTTATGGGCCCATTTCAAGTTTATGGAAAATTCTTTTTTCGTATTTTGTGGCCAATGAGAACCATGGTCACAAGCTCTTGTGTAAACTTATATGGAGTTTTCTGTGAGCCTCTTTTTATAAGTAAATAGAACTCAAGTCAGTGGATGAAGGAGAAGACATTTTGACAGCAAGAGGAAAAGCCAGCTGCAGAGAGCCTTGAAGTTCACAAATGAAAAGAATTCAAAGAAATTTTCTCAAGCACAGCATGAAGTTAAAAGGGACTTTTCTAAAATTACTATATATCACAGAGACACTTGTGGGACAAGTAAAAATAGGTGTTTTCGGTTTTTTTCTGAAAGGTAGTTATAGTTGCACCGTGGTTTTTCTGCCTTCTTGAATTGTTTTCTCTTTCTGTCATTGAATTCATGTATCTTTTTCTATAGTGTAACCCTTTTTTTCCATTTCTCGATAGTAACCCTTTTTTGAAACATCAGAAATTTTTTATCCTGCCTTAAAAGGCACACAAAAGGAAATTTTTGTGCAAGTTTTGTATTTGTACCTTTTTTGTCTTTATTTGTGTAGCAAATGTTTTTCCTTTAAAATTTTTATGCAGTGTTTTAGTCCTATTTTGTTATTTGCGCCTATTTGGTCGACAAGGAAAAGAGAAACACGTGTTCTCTTTCCCATTTCTATTCCTACTAAGTAGGTTTTTATGTTTAGCACAAGAATTTAGATTTGGTAGGGAGGTAAAAAAAAATTTATGCTGTTTTAGGTGCAATAAGTTAGATTGAGCAAGAAATTTGCCTACATGTAGGTATCAGAAAATTTACAGGTGAAAAAATTATCAGGACTTCAGGCAAATTCTATATTTTCCCATCAGATATCCATCTCTAAACATAATTTTTAGTGGATACACTTGTTTGAGTAGATATCCTTTTTTTTTTTTTTTGCTTTTTAAACAGTCCAAATTAAAGCTACCAGTCTGATAATTTTTTTTTTCAAAAAAGTTTCTAATACCTATATGTCGTCAAATTTCTTGCTGAATCTAACTCATATCACCTGAAATAACACTTAGAGTAATAAGAAATAAGGTCAGATTAAAAAATAAAATCCATTAATTCCTTAGAAATTACTTGTTTACATTTTGGATACAAAAAAGTCAGTAGATATGAATTTCCGAGCGGGTATGGGCTTTCAAGAAGATCTGAATGAGAGGTTGTGCAGTACTTAACAAAAAAAAACAAAAACAAACAGACAGAAATTAAATCTGTCACAAAGCAGTCTATAGTACAACTGGTTGTTTCAACTATAAAGTGGGGACACAGGTTCAAACCCTGCTGGCAAGCATATTTTCTTTATTAAGTTACTCAAATGCACAGGCCAGTAGATATCATTAAATGTTAAAAATCAGAGCGTCCATGTGAATTCACTAAAAATAACGTTTAGACTAATAAGAAACACAGGACAATAGCCAAGTGGTTTAAAGAGTCACTTTGTGAATTTACTGACATTGTAATTCTGAGTTCAATCCCTGGTCTGAGCAGTATGTACTTAGACTCAGTGGAAACAGGGTGAGCAATAAGTAAGCAGTAGTAAAAAATAAGTGCACTACATGCCACAAGGTCCCCAAATGACACTCCACAGGTTTTGAATTCAGAGTTGCCCTCCTCCTAGACCAGCTGCCATCTAAGGCTATAGAACTCAGTCTGTCCTGCTATTTATCCATAGCTGGAGGGAGAAGAAGAGAATTCATACCTTTCCCAAGGAAATTAGCATGTAAGTGAATGTAATGGATTCAACTAGAATTCAAATTCAGCTTTCCGATTCCTCAATCCAAGCTACTATCCATTACTCCACCATGCCTCCTTGATATATATATATATATATAGGAGAGAAAACATCACAAACGTTTTTGTGTATCATGTTTATTTTTTTATTTATATTAGGTTGGTGCAAAAATAATTTCATTTTCTAACATATGTTACTATGTGAGAAAACGAAATTATTTTTGCACCAACCTAATATATTATATTTTATTTTCTGCATTTTTTGCTACATGCGTTTCAGATCTTGTGACCTTCATCAAAGAATGGTTATTTCCCCATATTATTTAAAGAAATTAATTATTTCTTATGCTGAATCTTTTAACCATTGTCTTTTGTGTGTAGCAGTGATCCAAAAACATCTTGGACTGGTGGCAAAGGGCCTCTTTGATTAAGGGATAATAAAACCATTAGAATTGGTTAGAGAAAGGGGAAGGGGTGAGGTTTTTGTTCTTGTCTCTTTAGGTCCTGTGAACATTTTTTTAAACCTTCCTCCATTCTTGTGTAATGTGTGTGTGTGTGTATATATATATATATATATATATATATAAAGGGGGTGCCACAGTGATCTAGGGAATCAAACAATACATTAAAGAGGCCAACAATCAGCTAGCCAACAAAGAAACCTATAAAAGCTTACATACAGATCCTCTTCTAAAAATACCAAATAGAATTAACTAGCTCACTAAACATAATGCTTCGCAACAATCTAATCGACAAGGAAACATGCACAACACTTACGCCCACAAACATCACACCTGCTCGCTTCTGTCTCCTTCCTAAAATACACAAAAGCAACAACCCAGGAAGACTGGTCATTTCATCATTCAACTGCCACAAGACCAAAATTTTCAGATACATAGACCATTACATACAACCGCTAGCTAAGGAAGTAAAATCCTACATCAGAGACATAACAGATCTACTAAAACAAATTAATCACATAGAGTGCCAGAGAATGCTACTCTAGTGACTATGGACATAAGATCACTCTAGTCAAACATTAAACACATTGAAGGGCTAACCGCCTTTCAGGAAGCACTTACTAAAAGAAGAAAACAAGACCCCCCCACCACAGAAGTTATTATAAAGCCCATGGAGCATATTCTTACATTGAATACTTTCAACTTCAATAGAGCATACTACCTGCAAGTAAGAGGCTGTGCCATGGGCACCATTGTAGGTCCATCATATGCTACAATATTCATGGGAAAATTTGAGGAGACCCATATCTATCCCCTCATCGGTAACGACTGCGTATTCTATGCAAAATATATTCTTTGTATACACGGGCAGTTACGACAAACTTATCCAATTCCTCATGACCCTAAACATCGTACACGACTCAATTAAGTTTGACTATGAAAAATTCACAAGATCGGTAACATTTTTAGACACCCGCATTTACAAACAGGAATCTACAAATGACACTAGACACTAAAATCACCAACACCCACAACTATCTACACTTTAAGTCTTCCCACCCTAAACACCTCAAAGAGAACCTTCCCTATTCACAAGCACTTTCAGAAGGATATGTTCCAACAATGAAGAACTAAATAAACACATTGAAAATCTGGAGCATCAATTCATAACATGTGGCTATAAGCAACACCTAATCAGAGAACAAATAAATAAAGCAATTTCCACACCTAGAGAAGAGATCCAAATGTACAAGATAAACCCAGCTGCATCCCTCTAGTAACCACTTCCAACCCCACTCTGCCACCACTATCCCAAATAATCAAAAGTCGCTGGGAAATACTACATC